>CM063504.1:82808843-82851343 GCA_032207245.1 Pardosa pseudoannulata
TTGCCTTTATTCAACCCTATCTGAATAACACCAAATTGAAAAATATTTCTCCAAAAGTTAAAATTCACCACATGAATCATGCGAAAAATAATTTAAAATTACCGTTCTTTATGGCTTCTTTATGGCCACTTTTTAAGTTAATAAAAATATTACCTTAATTACAACACAATTAAATTACAATTACACCTACGTTAAATGGACCATTGAACATCTATTTTATAATAATGCCGCATAAAGAAGCATTGCCAGCGAGCTCAGTGGCCGAATGTTCAGAGCATGAGATCCCGACCCAAAGTTTTTGGGTCCGGTGTTCGCCATGACGTTTGTTCCAAAGTGTGGATTTTTAATTTTAAAAATGTTATTTATTGTTGCCTTATGTTCTTTAACATTCTAGATCTTTCTTTATTGCGTAAGTTAGTTATTTCTTTAATATTCTATTCGGGTATAAAAGCTGATACCCACTAGTTGTAGGCAACTTCTCGATCTTGTAAAGTTGAGAGTTGCTACTTTGCTTCAGTAAATTCATCTGTTACGCTAAACGGTGTGTACATTCGAATCTTAGTGACAATATAAACGAGTTTTAATCATTAGTTAACTTATTATACAAGAAACATTTTAATATATATGTGAGAGTGCAGCTATGTTTAGGTTTGCGAAACTTATTTGCTCGCCGCACTCACACTTTGTGGGTTGAATGCCAAAGTTTTTTTCGCAACTCCAAGAAGCGTGTGGTGTGGCCAGAGAAAATAATTCCACTTAAACTTCACCAAGTTTTGGAGAATTGTGATTGGTCTCCAGGAGACGAGTCAGGACCATCCTTGGAGTCCCGGTCCTTCTGGGCAGAGCCGGAAAGGGACGCATTGTAAAAAGGACAATGGAACAACGAACAAGATAATGGAAAAATTGTAGGGTTGCCTGAGTCGAAAGAAGAAATGTAAATAATGCAGCGTTTTCTTGGACATTGGCAATTTTTTTGAGGCATAGCACGTGGAGTGCTCCTTTTACTTTTTAATTTTTATATATATTTATTTTTGCATATTTTCTTGTCGTTTCTTCTAATTTTGAACATTGTAATATAGAACAGTGGTACTTTACTATAATTAAAAGCAATGTAAAGGAACTTGGGGTTATCAGTGTCTTCGAAATGACAATGCAATGTACTACACCACAACAATATACAAAATCAAACACTAAACCTCACTAATAAATACAATCTGCAAAATTTTCAACCTGGTTAAAAAATTTTATCAATTCATTTTCTTTTTTAACTCACTTCAACAGAATAAAGACTTTAATATTTCAATTAATCTTTTTATCACATGAAAGTAGATTTTGATACTTAATACTTTTTCATATTAAATTATCATGAACAAAATTATATAGTATGACCAGAAGTGACAAAATCAATTATTCAGTAGTATGAAATTATATGTTTATTTTAAATGATAAATCTTTCTTTAAAAAATCTAATCAAAATACTTATTGCATTGTTTCTGAACATTGCGAATTAAAAAAATTCTGATTTTATTAAGGTACTAGCATATAGCCCGTCATAACGGGATCAGTAAAATTTTTAATTTTCCAGAATTGTAAAGGTGACCTATGAGACAGGTAAAAAAATGGCTTGTTTTTTGGCTGAGAATTATCTTTCTACAAAAATAATCGATTAAAACTATCACATATGTACCTAATCTATTATTTAAGCCAAATATAAAAGAAAATTATTTAGGTAATATCTAAGTTTAAGGATAAAACGTATGAAAATAATTCAGACGATATTTAAATAATTTAAAATAAGAAATAATTAAATGAGATAGTTAAAGGAATGATGTCATAATGCTAGAAAAATTGTTATTTTTACCTATTTATTATGTGATAAATTGATAAATTTAATCGCCTGCTCCTAAAATAGGGCTTGATATAATGGCATTAAACGCTCGAAAAGGGGGACGAGGTGGATTTCGAACGTTTTAAATGTGACAGTATTTTTCGCTGTGATACGACGCTTATTCATACCAATTTATTTTAGAATCGGATCTATAGTTTAGGAAAAGATAAACTTTACTCGCTTTGAATTTTGCTAACCCTAACTCATCAAAAATCCAATATGGATGCTATATCCATACCAGGTCCAACCGCTTCATAAATTCGAGGACAAACAGATAACTTAGATAACTATTATTACATTACGAGAAGAAAGTTTAAGTCATAAAAAGTTGAAAAAATAGTAAACATTTCTTTTAAAAATAATAAAAGAATTTTGAAAATAATAAAACAACTTTAGGAATAAGAATTTAAAAGAGAAAGCAGAAAATATTAAATTAATTAGACATTTAGAAAAGCTTAGCTGTGTCGGAGACAGAACCGTTAACCTGTACGATGATAAAATGGGCAGACCCTCTACCGAACGTGCTATGCCTACACATGGTGAAGGAACTAATTAGAGTATATGAGCGTCGAGTAAACACAGTCCAGTTTAAATATTACGCTCTGCCCTCGCTGCTCTCTCTTATTCTATACTAAATTCATATCAAGAATGAATTTAGTATAGAATAAGAGGGAGAATAAGACTTGAAATAATAGAGTTAAATGCTCGAAAAGGGAGATGGGGTGGATTTCGAACTTGCTTTGAATTTTGCTAACCCTAACTCATAAAAAATCCAATATGGATGCCTGTATCCATTCCAGGTACAACCGCTTCGTAAATTCGTGGACAGACAACTTAGGCTATTATTATATAGGGGATATGACAGCAAATCTTGAAAATAAAAACTTTACTCGCAAAAACATATTTTAGGATTGATGATTATATCGATGTAGGAATTGCCTGTTGCTAGCGGTGTTGATTAATAACTTAAACCGGAAAAAAAAAGACATTGCATTCTTTTTCATGTGTTTCAGGGACCCACAGACGGAGAGAAAATAATTCAAGGACCTTTCAAAACTTCTCAAGGACTGTGGGAGCCATGTATGAATACACAACTAAAAATGATAACATTTATTCTTAAACTTGTATTTGGGTGAAAAAATATCTGAATAATTTAACATGCATATTGAATACTAAAAAGACCTTAACGCTATCTTAAAATGAATGTAGAAAATAACTGAGAAAATGATAATATTTTATATATTTTTTCAATGAAACGTGAAACATTTTAAAATTTGAAATTTTAATCTTGGTGTAGTAATAGCTCTTTCAGCGATTGGAAAAAGAAAAAAACTTCTTCCAAAAATTGCTTACATTTCTGAAAATTCAATGATTTTTGAAGATTTTTAAAGTGTGTCCTGATATTTTCTAAGGTAGCTGTACTGCATCGATAAATTCTTTAAAAATAGTATCCAGTTTTGTAAAAAGTGGCCTAGGCACTAAAAATAATTTATTCTAGACCATTTTTTGCCTAAAGTAGTCATGCTAGTTAAACTAGAGCCTAAAGTAGCAGTGGATAGCTGCATTTTGGTAGCAAGTGGCAGCTCTGAATTTATATCTGTTAAGTAATCTGTAATTCTAAGTTAATATTTTACAGAAACTGTAACGTATCCAGTCCCTGTTTTAGGTGACACAAGGAAGAATCAGGTGTATCTTGATTAATGAATTTATTTACACTGCTGCTATATACATCATTTCACAACTACACAAAAAAAAAAAAACAATTTCCGATCACAGGTAAGTGATTAGTACACGTAGGCCTGAGTAGAGACGGGTACCTAAACTAAATTCAGTCTCTGCCGAAATATGGGTGATTAGACGGAAGAAACAATTCGTAGCTCTCGCGAAAGTTCTCTGAAGTACTGGTAGGATATCTAAGCACAGTTAGAGTTCCGTAGGAAATGCAAACAATCCTGAAGAGGATTATATTAGAAAAAGGAAACCCAAAGGACAGGGTATCGTTTCAATCTCAGTAAGAGATATATCGTAAGACGGGATTTCGCTAAATAAAACTCTCCGATGGAGAGACTGGTCGTGGCGACCTCCGAGTTAGCCGATGCGGGCTACTCTTTAAAGAAAATATCCCAAGGTGGGATTATAGCAAAAAACTCTCCGGTAGAGAGACTGGTCAAGGCGACCTGTGAATTAGCTGGTTGCTAGTTAACTAACTTCTCTAAAAAACAAATCTTCTTTAGTCTCTTTCTATAGGAGGGGCCTCTAATAGAGGGGCTTCACCCACAATTTCATTATTGGATCACTTAGCGATGGCCTTGCCTTCGACCAACTGGATTGGTCTGGGTTAAACAATCATCGGCCGCAAAGCCAGGGGTCCTGGAATTCTTAGCGGCTACATCTGAGTAGCGGCAATCCTTTGTCGTTCCAGCGATCATATTTTCGGCTGTCAGTGAAGGTGCCGTGTTGTCTGGCATATTGTTCCTCTACTATAGGGCACAACAGTGTAGACATCGTGGTGCCGGGGAAAACAATCCTTTTGTATCCACACAAGTGAAGTCCACCTCTTAAAGCAAAGTTCTTTGATGTCGACACACCGCTAAATCACGTCGTTACAAAACACTTTGTAATGTCCATCAAACTCTTAATTGAAATGTTGCATAAAATAAATGTAAAATAGTACTATTTAAATAATCGCTTTTATTTTAAAATTAAAGAGTAAGGCACTCAACATGTAACAATTAAATATCCCTTTAGTGTTTTAATATAAATATTTCCTTATGCAATTACATTTGCATTGCAAATATGTTAATTTAATACTGATTCTAATTGTGCCCCACGCTGTTATTTTCAGTCTCATAACCCGTCATAACAATTGGCACCTATCCGATAGAAGCTCTTTACACAATTTCTCTATATCAGCATATTACAATTTTCATATAGGAACTTTACACACAATTTCTCTTTCATGCACTGTTTAAAAATTATTATTTTACTTTTTATGCAGTTTTTTCGATCTTTTTAATTAAAAGCAATTTTTTTTATAAAAACATATATTTTTTATATTTATTTTGTAATCAATTTCATCCCATTTTTATTATATCAATTAATTTGAAATTTTGCACATTTTTTATTTAGTACAGAATTTACCTTTTCAAAAAGATAGACTATGTTTCAATAAATTAATAAAGCTGTACTATACAAATTTATTCATTATCGATTAGTAAAACAAGAAAAATTACTAATTTTGTACTACTTAATTAAAATCTATATGGAAAATCACATATATACCAAAAAATGTTAAAATATTCTTTAAAATATAACAAACTATTAAAATTGTAGAAGAGCATAAAAAACATATACAGTGTATTATTTCCTGAACCAGGAATCAATATTTTCTTTTTCGAAGATAGTTTGAGTTTTTAGTTATGCCGCTTGAAAATAGATGGCGGTACTAGTTTAAAATCTCTGCAATTGGGATTTTAAGTATGCTGAACAACATTTAGTATTTACCACACTATCTTTTTCTTTAATGTATTTTTTATGGTTGAATATTGTATTGTCACCGAAATCGAACCTATGTGCAAAATTTTATATATCTAGCTAGTCAGGAAGACAGTTGAAAATTAATTACAAAATTTTAACTGACACACATGTGAAGTTAAATAAAAGCGATTAATTAAACAGATCAACAATTAAAAAATAATAATTTGTCTGCTTCCCCAATTTCACTCAAGAAAAGTGTCGTGGTGGACAACGTCGTGAACGTGTGAAATACGCACAGAACAATACGCATCCCCATCCCCAACGGTCGCATCAAACCAATTAGTATTCAGTCACTCAAGGTAAATTTAAATTTAAATCTCGAGGAATTAAAAATATTAAATGCGTCCTTCGGAGTACATTGAATATTTATATACATCTTATAGCAGGAGTGGCCAAGTTCCTTAATAGTCCGTGCCATTTTTCAAAATTTGAAATTTTTCGCGAGCCACAATTAAATACGTATTTAAAAGGTATGCGAAAAAGGTATTAATTTTTATTTACAGAAATTATATTTATTGAATATCACATGGGAGTTCTTCGTCCTTTAATATTTCAAGGAAATTTTTGAATTGTCGATGATTTTTTGCATGAGAATGTAATTTACAATGTGTTACACAGCTATCATAACATCAGGATTTTTCAAATATTTTGTAATGCGATGTTCTCGGTGAATTATGCAGTGAATCGGTATGAATTGTGGAATTTGAGAGTCATCTCTTAAAAGCCTAATAAGACCGATTTTTTTTTTATCCAGCATTACGGAGCTCCATCAGTTGTAATAATTTTTAAAAATATAATAACACAAAAATGAAAAGGGAACTCGGGTACATTTATCGAGAGCCACAAATAATCCTTCAAAGAGCCGCATGTGGCTCGCGAGCCGCATGTTGGCCACTTCTGGCTTATAGTGTTCTATCTTACGATGCACAAAATTAACAACATCGAGCCGGTTCATCACAAGGGAGACACCGAGGGATGTCCTGTCAGTTGTAGCATTCCGTACATCATTCCTAATACAAATAAGTATATTTTACAAGTTTTACCCCATAATTCCAATTCCGCACTATTACGCCTGTAATGGAAGATTAAAAGAATAATAATAAAAAAAGGGATAGTGAAGCAAATAATCATGCGTCATCAAAAAATCTTCACTAGAATTCACAATTACATAAATGATGGTAAGCAAACGTTTCAGAAGCATGATTTATGGATTTGGTTTTGGTTTGGAGCGCTACGGTCTGCTATTTTGCACACGAAGACTAATGAGACCGGGACCTACTGCTTAAAGCCAATTCCGAGAGGCTACGAACATCCATGTCACAGCGGGATTCGAACTCACGAACTCCCGTACCGACGATTAGCGTCCAAACCAATGGGCCATCGTTCGGCCATGATTTATGGAATAAATTAGAAAAGATCGAATATATATATATATACATACTATATATATATATATATATATATATATATATATATATATATATATATATATACGATCAGCGCCCTAACCAATCGGCCTTCGTTCGGCCATGATTTATTTAATAAACTAGAAAAAAATTCGAATCTATATATATATATATATATATATATATATATATATATATACACACACACACAGAGAGATTTCGATAAAGTAGATGCAGCATTACCTTCCGATATGTCAGAAATGGAAGAATTTGAGAACTATTATTATGAAACCAAAGTCAAATTTCAAAATGTAATTTATAAAATTTCTTTTCCTATTAACACATTGCATGAGGGACACGTATTAGTACGTTTTCTGACGATTGATACTTAAGCGCGGGTCACGTACTAGTACGGGTTAGTGTAACAACATGGCTTGTTTCTGGGTACAGAAATAACGGTATATACAGGAAAACGAAGCAGAATGTTCTTGTCTAGTACATAGATTCTGGAAAAAATTTAGACAAATATAAACTAGTTTTTACATCAGTCGATGCGGAACCACAGAACGGAAAGGTTAATTAAAAAAATCAATTTACATTTAAATTTAACTATTTATTTATCCTTGCGAAAATGATATATATATGTATTTATATATTATATATATTTGTATATATATATATATATATGTATATATATATATATATATATATATATGTTTATTTATCTATTTATATATTTGTTTATATATTTTAATATAAAATACAAAAAGTTGGTTAAAAAAATAAATAATTTTCGATCTATTGAGATTTAACTGAATAATTAAATTTACGCACAAAACGCCCGCTCCCGGTACAATTCTGCTGCGAAATGTACCCGCACACAATGTGTTAATATCGCTTTAACGTCGCAAAACATCAAACTAGTCCCAAGAAAGGATGACATCGTTTGAGTTATCTCCGTAAAAACTAAACATAGGACTTTAAAACGACCGATAAATAAAATTTCCGGGATATCTGTATTCCAGGGCAATCTAGACTAATGTCCTGATATGGGTGGGTTCTCAGAGACTGTCGGTGTGGCGATTGGATCGTGCTTCACCGGTGGATAGCAGCATAACCGAGGAATAATATCTTCCACAGAACAATACGCATCACCGCACCCAACCACCGCATTCCACCAATTAGTACTCTGTCACTTAAATAATGTAATCTTAAATTTAAATTTCGGTAAATTGAAACTGTATACTACCTTCTGTAACTACTAACTGCATACTACCTATAACTGTACCTATAACTGAAAACATCAAACTAGTCCCAAGAAAGGATGACATCGTTTGAGTTATCTCCGTAAAAACTAAACATAGGACTTTAAAACGACCGATAAATAAAATTTCCGGGATATCTGTATTCCAGGGCAATCTAGACTAATGTCCTGATATGGGTGGGTTCTCAGAGACTGTCGATATGGCGATTGGATCGTGCTCCACCTTGGGCATAGCGGTATAAACGAGGGATAATATCTTCCATAGAAGAATATGCATCCACCGCATTCCACCAATTAATATTCTGTCACTTAAATAATGTAACCTTAAATTTAAATTTCGGTAAATTGAAACTGTATACTACCTTCTGTAACTACTAATTGCATACTACCTATAACTGTACCTATAACTGTATAACCTACCTATAACTATAACTGTATAATACTAATTGTATACAACCTTCAGAGTACATAGATTATTTATAAATACTAAAACGAGACCTTATCTTAACACTATCTTCAAAATGGAATTTATAGAAAATAACTTCAAACTATGAACCTTAAGGAATCGAAAATATCAGAAGACTAGATTATATTCTAATATAACCTACCTATAACTTAACTTATCCTACAATAACATTTGAAACCATTTTACCATTTGAACCATATACCCCATACCATTCAAACCATTTGAAACCATATACAGCTTATGGTGTTCTTTGTTATGATACACAAAATTAACAACACCGCTTTGATATTTCAAGCTTACCAAGGTTTTTATCGTACGTTTCAGACTTGCAACAAGGAGATATAAAAAATCAAGGATAGGTTCAATGTTACGCACAATATCTCAGTAACTAAATAAGATTTCTTTCAGTTCTAAAAACCCAAATAAAGGATGTGATCGCAAAGTGCAATTAATAGAAATAAAAATTGCCTTGAAACAGCGATAGAATGCGGATTTTTGCTGCATTTATAAACATCCTCTAGATTACTGTGCGCTTATTTGTGTCTTGGTTTATACTCCAGGTTGAAGCCTGCATTTAATTTTTTCCACCTTATATGGCACATTGTAAAAAAAATAATATTTCTAGAAAGACATAGCTATAAGGGGGTACGGGATACAAAAATCTCGAAAAAGGAATGACATTATTATTTTTTGATCTTAACATATTCTACAAAGATTTGTAAATGAAATAAAACAAACCACATGCTTCTGTGATAATTAAATGAAAAAAAAAGCGTTTTGTTTTACAATGTTAGCGTATAAACTTCTTATCTTAAGTAAATATTCGAACAAATTTTCTCATATATAAATTCTTAAATTTATTGTGTGGCAAGCATCTATATTTAATAAAAATGATAAATTTTTTTGTATAGTCATTTAATTTTACAGCCATCTTTCATAAATATCGTCAAACTAATTTTCGTAGGAGTTTAAAATAGTATAAAACATAACAAACGTTTGATATTCCTTACAATGCAAATACTGGGATTTAATCTCAGAATCATATTTTTCTAATTTTTCAAGTTCAAATTGATATAACTCAAAGTATATTTTAAATATATGGTTAAATTTTCTAATATATTTTCAATTCGAGTATCCTTAGCGAGGACGAAAGGTAGGATATTAGAAAAATTTCTTTCTTTCTGTTCCGATTTTTGTTGAAATTCGCCTAATTTTCATTAATTTGAAATAAAGACCTTAATTTAGGGAATTTTGGAGAGAATTCCTCTATAGATATTTTTGGTATTATGTAAGTGTATATATATGTGTGTATATCGGAATTTGTTGTTTTTATTCCACTGTAGTAAAGGGCTGGTCTGTCACAATATGTCACTAAATTACATCCCAAAGTTGCCAGGAAGGAGATAAACAGCCAATCAGAAATTTAAGGAATTATTTTAGGGAATTTATTAAATTATTTTAGGGAATTTTGGAGGGAATTCCTCTATAGATATTTTTGGTATTATGTAAGTGTAAATATATGTGTGTATGTGTGTATATCGGAATTTATTGTTTTTATTCCACTGCAATAAGGGGCTGGTCTGTCACAATATGTCACTAAATTATATCCAAAAGTTGCCAGGAAGGAGATAAACAGCCAATCAGAAATTAAGGGAATTATTTTAGGGAATTTATTAAATTATTTTTGGAAATTTTTGGATTTTTGGACTCTATATAGAATATTTTGGTATATATTTATATATATATATATGTGTGTGTATCGGAATTTGTTGTTTTTATTCCATTGTAGCAAAGGGCTGGTCTGTCCCAAAATGTCACTAAATTATATCCCAAAGTTGCAAGGAAGGAGATAACCAGCCAATCAGAAATTTAAGGAAATATTTTAGGGAATTTATTAAATTATTTTAGGGATTATTTCAGGGAATTTTGGAGGGAATTCCTCTATAGACATTTTTGGTATTATGTAAGTGTGTATATATGTATGTATGTGTGTGTAACGGAATTTGTGATTTTTATTCCATTTTAGTAAAGGGCTGGTCTGTCACAATATGTCACTAAATTTTATCTCAAAGTTGCCAGGAAGGAGATAAACAGCCAATCAGAAAACTTAAGATATTTTAGAGAATTTATTAATATAAATGAATAACATAGATATTTTGGTATTACAGAAAATTGTGTTAAAGGACTAAAACTGTCACAATATGTCACTAAATATATCTGTTAAAAATCAGCCAATCAGAAAAAAGAGATATTAATACGTTGCTTTTTAGATTTCTACATCAACATAATACTATAATTAATATAAGATTATGTTTTTTTTGTATTCCATTTATAGTTTAATAGTAAAATTTGTTAACATAGTAAAAATCACACACACACACACACACACACACACACACACACACACATATATATATATATATATATATATATATATATGTATATGCAATGATATTTTTATTCACAGTTCCAACTCTGTTTCTTCTGGTAATCTTTCCTAGCAACACCAGCGAATGTTCTTGAATGTTCCCTTGTGGATTCCTTCCAGTTGCATAGCTAAAAATAGATTTCTGACGCTTAAGTTACGTCATACACATGACTTTTAGTTATTGTTAATTGGCTGGTACAAACAACTATAAAAAGACAGTGTACAACGTTTCGACAGGAGAGTTTTGCCAGTTCCATTCGTAAGAGAAAACATGAATAAACTACGATAGTTTGAGATTCCATTTGTCTTTATTTCGCTGCCCATCTCGTCGCAAGTTCCACGACTGCAGGGCTGACTTATCATCTCGGAACTTCCCTTCGAGATGAGGCAAAAGGCCTCATTTCATATATATATATATATATATATATATATATATATATATATATATATATATATATATATATATATATCTGTGTGTGTGTGTGTGTGTAAGGAAAAGTACACTGGATCGGGCAATTAATGTAGGTATTTTGTATAAAACCTCTAAGACAGTCCGAGAAAATTTTTAGGGGTTTTCAAAATTTAAGTCAAGGACTAAAAAATCCCTCGTTTTTTGCATTCCCCTTTTTAATCTCTAACCTAAATTGACGACTAGGACTACAGTTTACGCCTTCAGAGAAGGGGTCTAATCAATTACTTTACATTGCCCTAGCGGATAATTTAGGAAAATTTCCAAGCAAAAAGGAGATGCCCGCTATCGGAGGCAGATTTTCCTATAGATTTTTCCACAGATTTTGACTGAGATGTTGACTTAGGTGTTAAGGGCTTTTACTTATAACTTCATGCTAGCTGACCCCTCAGATTGTCCTGTTCCTATATTGAGTGGGAACCCGTCCTCCAACGTTATCTTAATAAAGGTCTTTAGCTAAAACGGTGTCATTTTTATGGGCTATGACTGCATCTACCTATCGTTAAATCCGTCTTATTACGTATATTTATGTATGTATATCCACAAGTATTTGCATATGAGTAAAAAAAAAATTACCCCGTGTCTGCAGATAGTAACACATTGTGTTATATCGTGTATATCTTCCTTATTTTTTCTTGACATATTGGCAGGTCTGCTGAGATGAATCAACGACGTTGAGAAAATTAAGTTACTAAATTACTAACTTCAATTTACTTCATTGAAAAACATGATACAATTAGATATTTTTTGTCATCTCATTATCTTTTCAAAAAATTAAATTCTCCTTGAAATTAAAACATATTGTTGGGAAAATGTAATCGTTAATTTTTATTGCATTTATCTAAAAACAGTAATTTGTAGCAGTTGAAATCCAATATTTTCAACAGGTACAAATTGCTATTTTTAGATAGTATTCCAGTTTCATGGAATAAGAATATGATTGAATGTAGTAAACATTTCAGTGAAACTTTTCATAAGTGGAAATAAATGATTTTTTTTATTTTAATGAATGCTTACATCACCAGATAGCAGGACGGAAGTAAATAGGCACGAATTAGAATAGCTAGAAATAACATACCGTTTTTACTAGAATGGAGAGTGAAAGATAATCTAATGAATGAGAAAATAGCAGTATGTGGTGTTAAAATATTTTTGTTAGAAATTGAGCTTTTAAGTTGTAAAGGTTTAAGTTACTACCTTAAATCTGCTTTAGTAAATAACGACTAAATGAAGCCTCATATCACTTTCGCTTTATATTTTTAATTAAATTTAAATTTTCCTTCAAATTGAAATATAACTACGAAAAATTTAATCTTTTCTCTCTATTGATTCTCACAAGAGTAAGTATATTCATCTCTTAAAAATATGATAAGAATATTTAAATATTTAAAGTATCTAAAGTGAACGATTGCAGACAGTAAATATTTAATCAAGTGATATTTGTCCTCGATGAGTGAAAATTATTATCTTTTTAGAGATTGCTTTCATCACCAAACGATAGCATAACTCGAGAGGATTCAAATCTGAATATCTAGTAATTACATTTTTTTCCACTAGAAGTTCCATTGAACGATGGTCTGATAAAGGAGAAATGAGCAATATATGGTATTACATTTTTTTCTTGAGTAAATCCAAGAGTAATTATATCATCTCATTTTAAGTTAATCTCTTCAATTTACTTCATATGTGGTATTACATTTATCATTTACTTTTATTTTATGGTACATTTTACTTTTATTATATGGTATTGAAGCCCAGTGGCGTTAGTGTAGCTCTTCTCACTCCCACGACACAGGTCTGAGGTTCGATCCCCGGTCTGGGCAAGGTTGATTCAGCCTTTCATCCCTTCAGTGGGTAAGGTAATTCCTCAGCTGACCCAGGCTTTTCGCCCATACAGCAGCTTTTACTGAAAACCAGTCGCCACGACCGCAACCACAACAGCTACAGAGCTGCTGCTGACCTACGCGAGGTTCCGTCTTGGCTCGAGAATTAATGTGGTCGACCCCAGTAAAGAACAAGCTCTACAGAGGCAAGTTCGGGACTACCAGGGAAGACGAAGAATAAATATCACTCAGGTGAACCCCGGGCTCGTGACACCAGTGTATACCTAAAGGAGGTACACCCCTGAGGTTGTATCTCATTTAGCACTACCCAGGAGGCTCGTACGGCTTGAAGCTCGTGCCCTTCAGTGGGTAGACAAACTGAGAATCAAGCATGCTTGAGAACAAAACACTGGGGGTTCCCCTTAACCCCAGGGCTTTTGGTCTTGGAAACGGAGATTGGCACCGTAGGCCTTCGCCCCCTAGGGGCTGTTGCACCGAGGAGTTTATATGGTATTACATTTTATCTTAACCCAAGAGCTTTTATAAAGCCTTTATAGAGCTTTTAATAGCTTTATAAGCTTTTATAGAGCTTTTAATAGCTTTATAAGCTTTTATAGAGCTTTTAATAGTTTTATAAGCTTTCATAGAGCTTTTATAAGTAAACCCAAGAGCTTTTATATTATTTGATTTTAAGTTAATCCCTTTAATTTACTTCACTGAATGAAGGATTTAACCAGACCTCATTTCTCTTCAACATTATCTTTTCAAGAAGATAAATTTTACGCCAAATTAAAATATGATTACGGGTAATTAAAACATTTCGTTTCACTCAATATCACGGATAAATTAATCATTTCCCTTTAATCATTTTACTTTTATCATTTTTGACCCTCAGAAAAAGTGAGACTACTCAACTTTTAAAAATATAAATAGAAGAATATTTAAATCTTAAAAAGATCTGAAGTGAATGATCTCAGCCAGTAAACATTCAATCAGGGAAACTTGTCCTAGATATGTGAAAATGAATATTTTTTTAACGATTGCTTTTATCACTAGACGATAACACAACTGAAGTATATCTCAGAACCCCAACAAATAACATTTTGTTTACGTTCGAATCTCCTATACATGGGTAATCTAAGGAATGAGAAGATACAAGATATGTCATTAGAATAACTTTCGTTGGTAATTTTAGAGCTTTTAAGCTCTAAAAATTTAAAATTACTAGCTTCCTATTATTTCATTAAATAACATGAATAAATCGAATTTTATTTTTGTTCTTCTTTATCTTTTCGGTTTTTTTTTTTTTTTTAAAGTTTCCGTTAAAATTAAAATGCACGTAAAAGAAGTTTAGTGATTTAACTTTGAAGCGTTCAACAAAAATGAAAATATTTATTTTTTAATAATATCAGAATGTCATTATTATTTAAGGTCGTCTGGGACACAAAATTTAAATTCTTTTATTTGTGTACATTTTATTAGGCACGTTTTCTTCGAATGTGTGCTTATATTCAGATTACATTTTATCGGGACAGGTTTTAAAATATTTAAAATTTTATTTCGAAAAAAACTAGAATTAAAAAAATTAATCATATTTAAATTTTAAAAACTAGAATTCAAAATTAAGCTTATTTAAATTTCAAAAATTAGAATTTAAAAAAAAAATTAAGCTTATTTAAATTTCAAAAACTAGAATTTAAGAAAAGTTAAGCTTATTTAAATTTCAAAAACTAGAATTAAAAATTGAGCTTATTTAAATTTCAAAAACTAGAATTTAAGAAAAGTTAAGCTTATTTAAATTTCAAAAACTAGAATTAAAAATTGAGCTTATTTAAATTTCAAAAACTAGAATTAAAAAAAATTAAACTTATTTAAATTTCATTGTTATGGTCGATACAATATTCAACTATTTTTGTTTATTTTGAAAAAAGTAAACATTTAAACAAATTTTGAATCGCTAAAGTATTGCTTTCAAAAAGTTTAATACGTTATGAGGATTTAGTTAAACACTTTTTCTCATTAACTCCAAGAAAGTCTTCAAATTATAATTCATCCTAATTAATACATAAATTAAACAGTTTTTAGGAGCAACGCATTTTACCTTTTAAATTGTAATGGCTGTTTAGTGTTGCTAATACTGGAATAGTTCAAGTGTTTGAAATATATTTGATACACATAATACAAAATCATTTTTAGAAAATTCCCTCAAAATTTGAAGATTCGATAGAAGTTACTAAAAACAATGATTACTAAATTGTCTATACTTTTGGTATATTTGAAGAATTTAGAACGAAATTTTTATATAAGTTGCCCTATCTATTAGACCAGCAAATACTAATATAAAAATCATGTTACTCGAGTCCGAGTCAAGCAACGCCATCTTGGCATCTGAACCAAACAGTGGTCGAATGGGTAGGGTGTTGCATTTCGGCAGAGTTTGTGGGTTCGATTCCAACTGCTTGCATGGATGTTCGTAAATAAGCTTTAAGCAGTAGGTCCCAGTCTTATTAAACCTCTTGTATCAGGATAGTATACCGCAGCAGTCTAAATTAAGGTGTAGTCAAATCAAGCCTTCAGCCTTGCTTCCTGAGAAAATTCTTCTAAAAAATTATCATTAGTAAATGTTTGAGAATTCTCTAAAATACCTGAATAAATATTCTTGGTATTTTAGGTCTTAGAAGGGATCTCCACCAGGGATGTGTTAAGAATCAGCAGACAACTTTTTTCGTTTTACCAGTTCTCTAGATTTTTATCTTTAGTACACGGTGAAAATACATTACTTACTCATGCGAATGAGCACCCTGCTTTTTACAAGAAAAAATGAAGAAAATTTACATGTAAATTTACATTACAATTATATTTACATTACATATTTATATATTTACATTTATAGGAAGAATATTTACGTATAATTTACATATTTATATAGTGTGTAATGCGCACTTAAGATTTGAAAGTCATATTACTTTAAAGATTGTAAACCAATTGGTACTTGGATCCAATGATAAATGAAGTTCTAATACTCTTTCAATGCCATTGTAATTATGACTACATTCGTAACGAAGACTTTCACTTTTATTAACTGTAGCTTTAGATGAGTCGGGGGTTTTGGTTTATATGAGACTGTGAGAGGCTGAAATTGATTGTCTTGTACATGAATCTTTGCTTAAAGGATGTTAAACAAGCGGATTGTTGGAAAGGATTATCGATAAAAATATCGATACAAGATTTCATTTTGGTCGTAACCGCATTTCATCCTATGCAAATTTATTTTAACTATGAGCCGTGGTATAAATGAAGTTTCCCGGTTAGCTACTTGGGCTTTTTTATGTTACTCTGATTATTTTGGTATTGCTAAAATCGGCGTCTTAGTAAGTCAGTCGTAAGGAAATACGACGTAATATGTTGGAAACTGCTTTAGTTTATTTTAATAGTTTGTTTATATTTTTATCGTTCGAGCTGAACGAATAAACGTTTAATCCATGAAATGAACTGTGTTTTTGGACTTTCTACGTATCTCCACACCACATGCATAACATGACGCTGTGCACTCTGCAAATAAGTTAAAATTTACCCTAACACGGATTCCTTGTCATTTTATAAGAAAAGAGTATTTTGTGCTAGTTGTCGTGTAGTTCTCGTTATATATTTATTTACAAACTGTGATCAAATGTATAGTGGAATTTTATATTAAATTGCGTTGTGTTAAATATTTGTTTTACTACAATTTTACTACAGGTTCTGAGCAACTACAGACATTAAAATGAAGAAACAACTAACCTCTAAAATAATGGCAACTGAGACTAGCTTAATTATAAAAAAAGTAGATTTATTATAAAAAAAAGATTTATACATATATTTACAAAAAAAATAATAAGTCAATAATTAAGCTTAGTCAATCTATTTAAATTACCTCTGACAAATTATATATACATTTAGGAAAATTTTGTAAGTAGAGAGAGAGGACCTAATCTCGATTTCAAAAATGTAATGCAAAAAGATTTGTACCTTTGTGGGTCTAAAGTGATGGGCCCGGAACACTTCTGGTTGAAGGGTATGAGAGGGAGTTTTTACATCAACCGTTGATCTGTTGTCTCTGGGGTGCGGCCGTACAACTTAGTGCAGGAAACTTTCTGGCGGATTTGGCTGGAGTATATAGCAACTTCCTTTTCGGACCTCCAAAACGAACTTCTCTTCTGGGACCTTCTATCCAAACTCTCTAGGGCCTTCTCATCCAATTCTCTGGGGCCTTCTCTTTCAACTCTCTGGGGCCTTCTCTTTCAATTCTCTAACTTAGTCCCCTCCTTCTTCTTGACTCCCAATCGGGATCGTTGCCAGAAAGTCATTGGTCTCAGCAAACCCCGCCCTGAGACCACCAACGTGAGTAACCTTATCACCTCTAATTTGGCCCTGTCCCTTAGGGACTCATAAATACTCCACAAAGGTACATTCTTATTTAATGTCAAGTACGGAGACAGGATTCTTATCTGTGACTGGAATCAGACCCCCGTACAAGACTACAATATTCCGTTAAATTATGGTCCTCTATCTCTGACGATGTGATGAGGTCAGATTTAGATCCCGAACATTTTACTTTTTTTATGAATGAAACAATTATATATCAGATCTAAATCACCTCATCACACTAGTATTATGTAAAAGAGATTTAATTATATTTTATCATTCAAATTGAAAGTAGTCCATTATTCAACAGAAAAGGGGAAATGTGCTTCGAGAAGAAAATTCAGCATTCAACGTTAATAATAAGTGTTGCAAGCACTGTTTAAAAGAAATGCAATATTCATTTTTACATATCAGATCGAACCAACCTTGCATACATATTATATATATATGTGTGTGTATATATATACATACATGTATATATATATACATGTATATATATACATGTATACACATATATACATATATATATATATATATATATATATATATATATATATATATATATATATATATATATATATATATATATATATATATGTATGTGATGTTGTGTGTGTTGTGTGCACTGTTTAAAGAAATGCACTGTTAAAAGAATGAAATATAGACGGAGAATTTTTTTAATTGACTAAGAATCTGATTCCACATTTAATTTCATAATTCCTTGTATGAGATCTGGAGCCGTAAATAATTATAAAAAGATAAAGTAAAGTAGTCCAAAAAGTAAAGTTTAAAAATAAAGATTTTTAATAGGTGGTTTTGCTACCTATTACCACTGTCCGCTAAAGGGTTAATGCTCAATTTTTTAAATAAAAAAGGGGCACATTACACAGGATAAATACGGTCCGTTTACTTTGTTAAGAAAAATACAGTAACAATGATTCTTATCCCATACATATTATCAAACGCCTGAATTTTTTTTTTCATGAAATTTTGGCTGATGTTCTGCTATTTCTAGATATTTGTTGAGTACTCAAAGTCATGGAATTGTTCTAGCATGGCTAGATCGATTTGGATTATAAATAACAACTACAGGGGACTCCGCTTAATGTGATAGTTAATATTATCAATCGGTTATTGTTATCGAAATCACTTGGTCCTGATTTTCTCAATTCATTTGTATGTTAAAATTATCGCTTTATGTGATCGTTACATCGGTTAATGTTATCAGTTTTCGAACCTCATTTTAACTGGCAAAGGAATATTCACAATATATTCAGTAGGAACCCATTCTTTTCGAATTTCCGAGAATTCTCCAGGAAAAGGGGAACCTAAGGAAAAGGGGAACGAACAAAGGAGTTTAAAATTACACGTTCCACAAAATTTTCAGAAATACGCACACCCTGATGGTGGTTAATGGTTAGATAAGCAGATTGGTTTGGTTTAGAGAGCTACGGTCTACTCTTTTGCTCAGGAGGGCTAATGAGACAGGGACCTACTGCTTAAAGCCGATTCCGAACGGCTACGAACATCCATGACATTGTGGGATTCGAACCCATGAACTCCGGTACCGACGATCAGTACCCTAACCAATCGGCCAGCGTTCGGCTAATTTTTATTTGTAGATAAGCAGAAGGTAATCAATTTTCGAACCTCATTTTAACTAGCAAAAGAATATTCACAATATATTCAGTAGGAACCCATTATTTGCGAATAT
Organism: Pardosa pseudoannulata; assembly: GCA_032207245.1. Lineage (NCBI taxonomy): Eukaryota > Metazoa > Arthropoda > Arachnida > Araneae > Lycosidae > Pardosa > Pardosa pseudoannulata. The sequence goes on from CM063504.1 coordinate 82,828,243, forward strand.
CCGAGAATTCTCCACTTCCACCTAAGGAAAAGGGGAACGAACAAAGGAGTGGGGGTTTTACACGTTCCTGGAAATTTTTCAGAAATACGCACACCCTGCTGGTGGTTAATGGTTAGATAAGCAGAAGGCAACACATTCTTATCGGAACTGAGAAGGAGCGTATTCACATTTTATGCCTTGCTCGCTTACATGCAGCTTGTCGATATGGAAGTCAGAAAGCGAAATGATTTAACATTAAAACAAAAGATCGAAATTTTAAATCGTTATGACAGGTTGATTATGATTACGAACAATTTATCAATGAGTTTCTTAGAAAAAATTGTAGACAGTTAACAATTGATCAAATTTTTTAATTATGCATACAATTCTTATGTTTTAAAGGATAATATATAATACATAAATATAAAGTGTGAGTTTTCATTTTGTTCTGAAATTTAGTACTTGTGAATTAAATGGGAGGGGGGGGGTAAATTTATCTAATTTTGCATATCGTTTATTGTTATCAATCGGTTATTGTTATCAAAATCACGGTGTCCCAAACTGATCACATTAAGCGGAGTCCACTGTATTAACGTTTGGTAGAAGAGGAAGCATAGAGAGTCAGAATGACACTAAAAAGAGAAATAGATGTTTATGGAATTATAGTTTTAATATTGTCTGATTTAGAAAAGTTAAAGTATTTTCAAGCTGAAAATGTTTAAAAATAAAATTATTTTTTTTTATAGAATTTTACGTGCAAATCTCAAAAAGATCTAAAGTTAGCAATCACAGACAGTAAACATTCGATTCAGTGAAAAATTCCTCTGGATATGTGGAAATGAATATTTTCTTAACGACTGCTTTTATCACAAGTCGATAACATAGCTGGTGAAAATCGGTACAGATCAGATCCTTCAGAAATAACATTCTGTTTTCAGTAGAATCTCCAGTGCACGCTAATCTAAGGAATGAGAAGAAAAAAGATATGTTACTAAAGTATTATTCGTGAGTAACTACACAGAAAAGGCTAAAAAATTGATGAAATAAATTTTGTATAGATGTAATAGGTATGCATATAGAGGCATAGAGGGCGAATAAATTCTTTACTTGTCACAATATTTGCTTTTGTTCTTAAATTGCTATCTTTCTCTTTCCGATGGCCGAATGGTTAGAGCGCTGATCTTCAGAACTGGAGTTCGTAGGTTCGAATTCCACTGTAACATGGATGATTGTAGTCGTTCGGAATCGGCTTTAAGCTGTAGGTCCCGGTCTCATTAGCCCTAGTGTTGCAAAATGTAAACTGTAGCGTTCCTAACTAAAGCCTAAATCTCAACCTCTCTCTTTTGCCTTGTATATAAATGTATATACAGTGTTCCCTCGCTACTTTGCGCTTCATGTTTTGCGGCTTTAGTGCTTCGAGGGTTTTCCCAAAATATTCATCCCTTATATAATAATAGCCTACATTGTCTGTCCGCAGATTTCTGAAGCGGTTGTACCTGGAATGGATACAGGCATCCATATTGAATTTTTCCTGAGTTAGGGTTAGCAAAATTGAAAGCAAGTTTGATCCCCCTTTTCGAGCATTTAATGCTATTATTTCAAGCCTTATCCTTCCTCTTATTCTATACTAAATTCATTCTTGATAGGATGGTAAAGGCGGAGAGTAATATTTAAATTTCTGGACTGTTTCTACTTGAACCTTCATATACTCTAATTAGTTTACTTACAACGTGCAGGCGATATACGTTTGGTAGAATATCCGCACATTCGATCGTCGTACTTCTCGGGTTGACGGTTCTATTCCCAACGCAGCCGTTTTTTTTTATGTCTAATAAATTTAATATTTTCTACTTTTTCTTTTAAATTCTTGTTCCGAAAGTTGTTTTATTATTTTTAAAATAAATTTTTATTATTTTTTCACCATTTTATAATTTTTATTATTTTTATTTCATTAAATTCACATATTGCTTTACGGATGTCCCTGGCCACATAAACATTTCATATTGTGTATCCTTAAACTTTTTTCTCATAATGTAATAATAGCCTAAGTTATCTCCCGTCTGTCCTCGAAGTTATGAAGCTGTTGGACCTGGAATGGATAGAGCATCCATATTGGATTTTTGATGAGTTGGTGTTTGCAAAATTCAAAGCGAGTAAAGTTTATCTTTTCCTAAACTATAGATCCGATTCTGAAGTAAATTGGTATGAATAAGCTTCGTATCACAGCAAAAAGTACTATCCTCTTTAAAATGTTCAAAACCACCCACCACGTCCACCCCGTCCCCTTTTCGAGCGTTTAATGCCATTATATCAAGCCCCATTTTAAGATCAAGTGATTAAATTTATCAATTTATCACATAATAAATAGGTAAAAATAACAATTTTTTCTAGCATTATGACTTTATTCCTTTAACCATCTCATTTAATCATTTCTTATTTTAAATTATTTAAATATTTTCTGCATTATTTTCATACGTTTTATCACTAAACTTAGATATTACGTAAATAATTTTCTTTTTTATTTGACTTAAATAATAGATTAAGTACATATGTGATAATTTTAATCGATTATTTTTGTTGAAAGGTAATTCTCAACCAAAAAAAAAAAACAAACCATTTTTTTACCTGTTTTGTAGGGTTCTTTACAATTCTGGAAAATTAAAAATTTTACTGATCTGTCATATGACGGGCTATATGCTAGTTAAAAAATAAAAATGAAAATATACAACCATGTCGGCAGCCACATTGCGGAAAGGAGCGTTGTCTCATGTTGATGCGCAAGAGAGAAGTATCCCTTTATGTCAAACAAAGAAATGAGTTGACTCAGAATACATACCGCGGGCTCTTATCATATATCGGGTCATATGACGGGCTATATGCTAGTTAAAAAATAAAAATGAAAATATACAACCATGTCGGCAGCCACATTGCGGAAAGGAGCGTTGTCTCATGTTGATGCGCAAGAGAGAAGGATCCCTTTATGTCAAACAAAGAAATGAGTTGACTCAGAATACATACCGCGGGCTCTTATCATATATCGGGTCATATGACGGGCTATATGCTAGTTAAAAAATAAAAATGAAAATATACAACCATGTCGGCAGCCACATTGCGGAAAGGAGCGTTGTCTCATGTTGATGCGCAAGAGAGAAGGATCCCTTTATGTCAAACAAAGAAATGAGTTGACTCAGAATACATACCGCGGGCTCTTATCATATATCGGGTCATATGACGGGCTATATGCTAGTTAAAAAATAAAAATGAAAATATACAACCATGTCGGCAGCCACATTGCGGAAAGGAGCGTTGTCTCATGTTGATGCGCAAGAGAGAAGGATCCCTTTATGTCAAACAAAGAAATGAGTTGACTCAGAATACATACCGCGGGCTCTTATCATATATCGGGTCATATGACGGGCTATATGCTAGTTAAAAAATAAAAATGAAAATATACAACCATGTCGGCAGCCACATTGCGGAAAGGAGCGTTGTCTCATGTTGATGCGCAAGAGAGAAGGATCCCTTTATGTCAAACAAAGAAATGAGTTGACTCAGAATACATACCGCGGGCTCTTATCATATATCGGGTCATATGACGGGCTATATGCTAGTTAAAAAATAAAAATGAAAATATACAACCATGTCGGCAGCCACATTGCGGAAAGGAGCGTTGTCTCATGTTGATGCGCAAGAGAGAAGGATCCCTTTATGTCAAACAAAGAAATGAGTTGACTCAGAATACATACCGCGGGCTCTTATCATATATCGGGTCATATGACGGGCTATATGCTAGTTAAAAAATAAAAATGAAAATATACAACCATGTCGGCAGCCACATTGCGGAAAGGAGCGTTGTCTCATGTTGATGCGCAAGAGAGAAGGATCCCTTTATGTCAAACAAAGAAATGAGTTGACTCAGAATACATACCGCGGGCTCTTATCATATATCGGGTCATATGACGGGCTATATGCTAGTTAAAAAATAAAAATGAAAATATACAACCATGTCGGCAGCCACATTGCGGAAAGGAGCGTTGTCTCATGTTGATGCGCAAGAGAGAAGGATCCCTTTATGTCAAACAAAGAAATGAGTTGACTCAGAATACATACCGCGGGCTCTTATCATATATCGGGTCATATGACGGGCTATATGCTAGTTAAAAAATAAAAATGAAAATATACAACCATGTCGGCAGCCACATTGCGGAAAGGAGCGTTGTCTCATGTTGATGCGCAAGAGAGAAGGATCCCTTTATGTCAAACAAAGAAATGAGTTGACTCAGAATACATACCGCAGGCTCTTGAGATGACAAAGTCTGCAAGTGAGGAAGAAAATGAAGAGGAAGACGAAGAACAAACTGGAAAGCGTGGCCTTAACCTGGAGAAACTGTAACAATTGAACAACATGGCAAGAATTTGCACAAGACATTGACGACAATATGGTTTGAGCTGTCGAGTTCAGCAATCGCGTTGACGAGGTTATGTCCTTGTACAGGGGAATTTTGAAGGAAAAGAAAAAATAAAGACAACTACCCGTCACCATGTTTCTCTTCAAGGTAAAGCCCCCCTGGTTCTACCGTCAGCGCCTCCAGCAGAGGAGTGTCCGAGTGAGCCTAAAACTTCTACGAGTCAACTGAGAACCTCTCCTCCGCCACCAACACAAGACTCTTCGCCTCTCTCAGAAAGAAATGTTGATTAATGTATATTACTCTATAAGGTTTTGTAATTATTAATTAGCATTGACATGTTTCCATGTGCAATACATGTATACTGTTGTAATTTTTGTCTTAAATGTGTAAAGTATAAATACTGTTTACATATTTAAAACATTCGTAGGGGCAAATCCTACTTTGCGGTTTTTCAGCTTTCGCGGAAGGTTCTGGAACCCATTAACCACGAAAAACGAGGCATCTGTGTACACATGAAGTTAATCCCCGATTTACAGCCAACCCCGTTAGTATAAAAAAATTCCATATAGAACAATACTATAAATCCATTAAAGCGCCAAGCAAAATTTCCCAGAAGAAACCGAAAGTGTGAAAATTTCTGAATTTCTCTCTCACTTTCTTTTTTTTTCCTATGGTGTCTTTTTTAAAATATATTATTTCGTGCTTTCTGATATTCATAATGCTCAAACAAAGTTGTGCTGAAATGGATATTCCTGAAGGGTGTTTGGAGGTACAAGATTTAACAGTCTATTAATTAATAGAGTCTAAAATAAATATATTTTTACTAGAAATTACGTTTAGATTGATGATTGTTGGAAATATTTCCAGCCATTTTTTTTTTCACTGTAACCGTAAACTTTGGGCGAGAAGCGCCAACGTTCTTTTTAATGTAATTTCGATTTCTTTGTACGTTAAATTTGGCTCTGTGAGTGATGCATGTATGAAAAGGTTGTCTTGTTTTACAAAAATGTTCTTGGCCGTGGTAAAAGCACCACAGAAGCTAAAATTGGAAAACTAAACTATTTATTACCACTAATGTAAATAATGTATATAATTTTTTAATTACTGTAATAAAGCTCTCTCACGTAGAAAATTACTTGGAATTGAAATATTTTTCTACTTGGTGCCGAAATAGTTCTCAAATATTATTACTTGGAATATGTAATGAAGATTTTTCATGTCCCTTCATTACATATTTCCCTTGTGGGGTAGATATATTTTAACCTACATTTTGCGCCTTTTTTTCGCATATGGCCCCTTGCAGGTGCAGCTCTTGCTGTTTTCTCACGGGTGCAGCCTGTCTTTTCAAACAGAGCCGCCCCCGATCTGGGATTAAGTTTCGGACCGAGCATCCAATTCTGGCCACCTGCACCCGCAGCCTTTCGACCATAATTTGCGCACATCAGCTCATATTCTGACTGTTACCGAAGTCATAAGTTTCGCTTTGAGATGTCAGCCGCGCCTTTGAAAGGTGCCGCGTTGTGGTGTGTTGCCAAGCTCCGCTCCGCATCGTTTTTGGCGAATTTTCACCACCGGAGTTGCGCCTCACTGCGATTGGGTTTTTGTTCTCCGCGCGCCTTGTATCGACGTTTCATTGGTCAGAGCCGCGAGAACTCTTCGCTCTCCCTGAGATCGCGGTGTTTTCTTAGCGTCTGGCAACCCTCTTGCTGGCTGTGTTTCGGCGCTTTTGGCATGAGCGCAGCCTAGAAGTTCTGATAATTTTTGAGAGACGGAGTAACACAGAGATGAAGTTTTAACACCCTTGCCGACGCGCTTTTTTGGTCGGAAAAATGTTTCTATTGCAGCCACCTCGATCTTTGGCCAGTCTAAGCACTCTATCCTTGTCCTGTTTTACTGCGACGTTCCTGGCGTTATTTTTACTCAAAGCAACGAATTAATCTCCCCCATATTTTATATAACGCAACAAATTAGTCTCCATAATACTTTTGAACAACGCAATAGAATGAATCTCAGTTACCCACTGTTAGATCAAGGCATAAGTGGACGTTGTTGTTTGTAGAGTATAAAGTGAAGAAAATTATTTGATCGAATTCTAAAATAAAGAATGTCTCTCCATCAAGTCAGCATCTGATTTTTATCTACATGAGGTGACTCTTAAAATAAAACCTCCGACTCTTCATCACTTAACCTGCATACAGCTCCCTTCCTCTACATGGAGTCCCGACTGTTCAGTATAGAATACTACTTGCTTACTTGAATTATTTTATTTACTTGGAATAATAATTAATATTTTTCTTCAATGATATAGAAAACGTAATGATCTGTATAAAGCATAAAAAAATCATTTATGCTGATTGTTTTACTTAGAGACTTGGTATGAATTATCGTGTAAATGCGTAAGTGTTAGAATATTCATTTGATCTCTGTCTCAAAATTTACAATTCCTTCAGCAGTTGAAGCGCGTGCTATATTACATGCGCAGAGTATCGTAGTAAAACTGCAAATAGAGCGAGAGTCCACAATTGGTATTTTTGTTACGAGGATTTGAGAATAATAGAACTAATTTATGGAATTCCCTTACCAACCGGATATACATAACTTAGAAAATTATTCTAAAATACCTGAATTTTTTTTTTACAATGAAGCTACTAATCAAATGTTTTTCAATGAAAACACTACAAAGCATGTTAAAAAAGATAGTAGTGAAAAAAAAAACGAAAAAATTATTAACGAGATAAATTTCTAAAATTTAAAATGTATCTTCCCCCAAAGAGTAATTAAATAAAATTCAAATGTTGAAATTCCAACTCATATTTTAATAAAATAATGTAAATGTATAATTTTACTCTGTCAGTGTATGTAAACATATAATATTACTCTGCTCATAAATTTAATAAGAATCTTTCTTAACATAGATAACGAGGAGATTTTCAATCTTCCTGAGACTAAAATCTTAAATAACAGTCGTCAGAAAATTATAGTACCTCATTCAAGCTTACGTCTTTAATATTTTTACCCTTAATTACTTTTCCTATCGGCTTCTTTCGATCTCTTATCTTCTGGATATTTCCAATTGCTCTTATCCCTCGTTCTTCTTAGCTCGTTTGGCTACTCTCTTTGATATGATTCCTTTATCATTTTGATTATTAAATACAAATAGTAACATCTTGAATCGACGAAAGACACCGAAAAAACAGTTAAGACGGTACTCTAAATAACAAGGCATTTAACGAACGTTACATTTCGCACAAAACACTTCAGCAAGTTTAATAATAACAAAATAAAGTAGCTAAGCAAATTAACATGTACTTTCCAAGATGTTTGATACAAGATGGTTGATAATTACAAGGACAATAATTTTTTTTATTGTTACTTTTATGGTTTATTTTCTGGTTAATTTGTATTGTATGTACAGATGATGTTTTATTGTGATGCCTATTCCTTATCAAGACAGTTATCCCAGGTTATCTTTCGGCCCTTCGCAACATTCTATTACCTTTTATTATACATATACCTAAAGATCTATTTACCTTTAGGTATATGTAAACAAACAAACAAAATAAAAAGATTTTTTCCGTGAATGGGGCGATATGTACCGAGGTACTTTCTCACGATGCATGCACAGCTGTGGGAGAAATTTCCAAGAAGAATTTAGATGCAGTTGTTGACTTCGTGTTTTAGGGACCCCTGAGGAGAAGTTATAGATTATGGAATGGCACAAGCGTAACGGTCAATCTCACACAGAGATATAACCGTGAATTATGGGGACAGGGGCTAAATATAATGTCAGCTTTCACAAAAGGGGCTATTTTAATGAGCCCACCTGCACTCCCGAAGGTAGTGCAGATGTGGGAAGAATTCCACCAACAAGCGATTGGTAAAGAAAAAAAGGGGCGGAGGTGATAAGTTGGGAAAGAGATTTAAGAAAAAGGAGTCGAAGTCGGGATTCAAGAGTAGCTACACATCGAAATCCCAAGCCCTGAACGTCAGCACCGACGTCCCGTGCACCCGAACCCCCTGACCGACACACCACATGAGGAAAGCCCCTGGATGCTCCCCTGTACTATTACTGGAGGTAAAACAGATTTAACCTATTCATGACGTTTATTAGGGCCTCAGTTAGTAATTCAATATTTTGATTAAGGTATAACGTATAACTAAAGAGAATTGTAATAATTATTGTGTATTGATGAATATAGAATCTCAATAATTGCTGGTTATGTTATATGGTGATCAAGGAGTGTATCAACTAGTAAATAGTGTACAGAATAAATGTCTTAATCCAAATATAAGGTATTATATTTTTACTGTGTTTCCCCTTCGTAAACGAACACTGGTGTTAGTGTTGTAAGTACATTACAACAGTGGTAAAACCCGTTTATGTCGTGGTTGAACTATAACCAAAATGCTGGTATCAGAATAATAGCTGGAATTGGTTGGTCCTTCTCCAAATGATGTAACTGTGGCTTGAACGCAATCAAGCTTCACTGTGATCAGTGTCACTGTCAGAAACCTCCAACCTCACAGGATCTCACAGGATGAGTTTGCAACAGGCTGGGTTAAGCCCCCTAGTTCTGGTGTTGCTAGTAATACTTAATGTATTAGTCTATGAGATTGAGTTGGCTTAACATTTAAAAAATCTCCAACCCAAGTTCGTTCCAAATTTTAAACCATTGGTTTTCAACAGGGACAATAACCCCCCGGGGGGGCGGTGGGATAATGCTGATGGGCAGTGATGAATCTGGTTTGGTCTTCGGAAAGGGATTGGGGGGGGGGGAGATGTGAGCATGTTTTGGCTTTCAAACTTAATTCCAAAAATATCAAATAAATTTATTATATTAATAGCCTAATTTACACTATTTTTACCAGTAATAAAAGGAGCTTACGCAATGGAAACAAGACCAGGAATTTTCCAAACATATGTTCTCATTTTCGAATTTATATTTTTATATTTTATAAAGTGACTATAAGTATGTTATCATACTGTGTGTCATGTGGCACATCATTTAAAGAAATATGAATATCTTTTTGGAAAAAAAAAACTGCTCCAGGTTACTATCTTAAAATTATAAATGATATTATTTTTTGTCGCAAAGTTAAAATATTGAAATGACAAGATTACAAAAAATAAAAATTTTGAGCAACACTACCATAATCGTGTAGAACTCTTGTACAAGTTCTCGGAAGAATTAAAATATGCGGTCAAATAAAAGCCCTATAGTGATTTAAAAGCATTTGGAACAACTTAATACGTCGTTACAAAACGTTTAGCTACAAATATAAACTGTTTTCAGTTTATTTAAAACCTCGTTTAGATAAAAAAATTTTATTGACAAATTATTTTTATAAAGATTTCCAAAATGGTGTAAGAAAAGATTATTATTATTATTTTGAATTTCGAAAAGAAGAAGGGTATATTTCAATATTTCAATAACATGGCAGCCGTGTGTCCCATTAAAAAATTAAAGAAAGACAATTAACCTGTTATTTCAAAGTAAAGTGATAAAGCTTCTTGGATAGCTAATATGTAACATCAACAGAGAAATGAAAATTAAATGACAAATTTTATTTTTAAACAAGAAGACGTAATTATTTCATTACAAAATATATATTTGCTAATCTAATCATCTAAGACTCACAAAGTTAAATTTTTTGCTTTTATCTAAATTACTGGTATTTATATTAAATTGTTTTTCTATAGATACAAAGTGTTAGATAGATATTTAAAAAAGGCACATACGATTAATGTACTGCAATGACCATAGATGGCAGCACTACAATATTTTTTTCTTGTGAAATGATGGAACTATTGTGGAAAGCACTAGAAATTATGGTAAGTCGCTAGTAATGCGTAAGGTAAAAATTCTTACAGAAACACGATGAAAACCAAAATTACTCTCAATTGATGAATATTTTCTTACCTCTCTTAGGTTACAGCACAGTTTTCACATATCTCTGCTCTGTGGAAACTATGATTTTTCTAGTAGTCAGATTCCTTATTCTGGAGAATTCTGGCTTAATCCTGGAAGACAAGACATAAGTCTAGTTACTTTTGATGCATGTACTAGATCGTTGAGGACTCTTTCCAGTGTTCAGTCTCATGATGAAGGTGCTATAATTCTGGTTACAGAAGATAAGGTTTCTGGAGCCGAAAGTAATACAATTGTATATATTCTTTGTGCCATAAAGAGTTCCGTCATCAGGGGTATTAAACGTTTTACACTTTGGGGAACCATTTGAATTTATCGTTTCCTTTAAAAATTAACCTCCTGATCAAAGGGCAGGGAATTGGGATATCAAAGTTTTGTTCTATTGAAACTTACAAAATCATTATTGATTCTTTATTTTATCTCAATCTAAATATCTTAATAAAATATTGAATGGTAAAGTAGATCTTAGGATTTGTTTTGTTTTCTAAAATATATTCTAGGAACAACATACAAAAGAGACAATTTTTTAAAGTTATAACGAATTAATAAAAAGAAAATTCTTTTAATGTCTTGGCTGTAACTTCTTTTTTGTTTGCAAAATATTTTTACGTCTGAAATAATTGTTGAAATCTGCAAAGTAATGTCATCTTCAGTATCCCATCTGTTTCTGTATTTAATTTCTGTCGCAACGCACAAAGAGAAAGATTTTTTTTGCATATATTGGTTGAAACAAATGACATTTGTTGCGTCCCAACTCTTTTAGTAATTTCAGGATAATCATTTCTAATGTCAATCTAAAAATGCATAATATCAACTTGACTAAATTTTAGTTTCAGTTGAGTGTCAGTTGATGCATTATTTTGTTGTTCTCTTTCTTTTATTGGGAGTTCTTAGATATCACAGCTTTGAAAAGGATTTTGGATCCTAGATAATTTTTCTTTTTTAAAAAGAAAATATTCAAGATTTTTTTCAAATTAATGTGTACAATTTTACAGTGTTACAATTCTTGTTAAGGAAAACACCTTTTCTAGTACCATAGCAGTAGCCCGGCGGCAAGGATTTCTATATAGGAGGAACAAGTTATTTAAAGGTTTTTGCTCCCAAAAAGAACAAATAAAGAACGAATAGAATGAGAATAAACAAGAAATTTGTTCTTGTAAAAATATTGTTGGTCCACTCACACAATGGTGCAGGAAAATTTTGAGAATTACGTTGATATTAATCCACTGATAAAGTGCGGTTACACCAATCAGTAATTATTTTTTACACTACGATCATTGTTAAAAATTTTATGTCATCACTAAATATGTTAGGGGTAAAACACTGGATCAGACATCACTAGTGTTATAGTTAACACGCTGATTAGATTTTTTTCTTTAGTCTTATATGCAAAAATTAAGGACACAAATTTGTATTCTATTGTCGAGAAGGTAATCAATCATTCCCACTTTTTAAAAAAAAGTTAAAAATTTAATACTTCTTATTAAAAAATATTTCATGTTATTTTTTACACTAAGATCCCTGCTTAAAATTTTATATCCTCCGCTAAAGTATGTTAAGGGTAAAACACTGGATCGGATCATTGCTAACGCCATAGTTAAGACGTGGATCAAATTATCTTTTTTTAGTCTTATACGCAAAAATTAAGGACACGGATTTATATTCTATTGTCGACAAGGCAATCAATCAATTCCATTTTTTCTAAAGTTAAGATAGAAATACTTCTTATTAAAACATATTTCATGTTATTCTTTACACTAAGATCCCTGCTTAAGATTTTATATCCTCCACTAAATTATGATAAGGGTAAAAACACTGGATCGGATCATTGCTAACGCCATAGTTAAGACGTGGATCAGATTATCTTTCTTTAGTCTTATACGCAAAAATTAAGGACACAGATTTATACTCTATTGTCGACAAGGCAATCAATCCTTTCCATTTTTTCTAAAGTTAAGATAGAAATACTTCTTATTAAAACATATTTCATGTTACTTTTTACACTAAGATCCCTACTTAAAATTTTATATCCTCCACTAAAGTATGTTAAGGGTAAAACACTGGATCGGATCATTGCTAACGCCATAGTTAAGACGTGGATCAGATTATCTTTCTTTAGTCTTATACGCAAAAATTAAGGACACAGATTTATACTCTATTGTCGACAAGGCAATCAATCCTTTCCATTTTTTCTAAAGTTAAGATAGAAATACTTCTTATTAAAACATATTTCATGTTACTTTTTACACTAAGATCCCTACTTAAAATTTTATATCCTCCGCTAAAATATGTTAAGGGTAAAACACTGGATCGGATCATTGCTAACGCCATAGTTAAGACGTGGATCAGATTATCTTTCTTTAGTCTTATACGCAAAAAATAAGGACACAGATTTATACTCTATTGTCGACAAGGCAATCAATCCTTTCCATTTTTTCTAAAGTTAAGATAGAAATACTTCTTATTAAAACATATTTCATGTTACTTTTTACACTAAGATCCCTACTTAAAATTTTATATCCTCCACTAAAGTATGTTAAGGGTAAAACACTGGATCGGATCATTGCTAACGCCATAGTTAAGACGTGGATCAAATTATCTTTCTTTAGTCTTATACGCAAAAATTAAGGACACGGATTTATATTCTATTGTCGACAAGGCAATCAATCATTTCCATTTTTTCTAAAGTTAAGATAGAAATACTTCTTATTAAAACATATTTCATGTTATTTTTTACACTAAGATCCCTGCTTAAGATTTTATATCATCCACTAAATTATGTTAAGGGTAAAACACTGAATCGAATCACTACTAACGCCGTAGTTAAGATGCTGATCATATTTTTTTTCTTTAGCTTTATGCACGAAAAATTAAGGACACATATTTGTATCCTATTGTCAAGAAGGCAATCCGTCATTCCCATTTTTAAAAATAGGCTTAAAATTTTAAAACTTCTTTTTAGAATATATTATTTTTTGTTATTTTGTATTCTGGTAATTGTATATTATAAAAGTGTAAAAAAGAAAGAAAACCCTTAACTCTAGGAAGGGGTGAATTTCAGACTCCTCAACCAATGGGACAACGTCTTTATACAAAAAATAATATGATCCTACAGATTTAATACCTCAGTTTTCACCTAGGAAATACTTGAGTGAAAACTGAGTTTACTTCCCAGATAAGAAGTAACTGCTAATTTTACACTTTAATTAACCCTTTTAAAGGCTTCGGTAAATATATTTACCAAGTCACTACTTTTAAATGTCTGTGGTAAGTCTTTTTACCACCTTTCATTAGACCTGACACGTATTAATAGTTTCAGAATTAACAAAGAAAAAAAAACAAACGTCTTGACCTCATAATTTAACAGTTAAGGCTAGTTTTTTAACAAGAAAAGACAACATCAGGAAGTTAACTTATTCTGAAATAACCTTTCGTTTATTTGAATAATTTTCATTCATTCAATATATATATATATATATGTGTGTGTGTGTGTGTGTATTTCAGGTTTAAAAATAGGGGTTAAGAATTGCGCAAGTTATAATTAAACATAGTTGGAACTCTTTAAAGATAAAGTAATAAGACACACCCTCGAGCGGAACTATACAAAGTAAAGAAGCTGACAAAGTAAACAATAGGAATCTGTTTAGGTAGCAACGCCAAAAAGACACTTCTAAGCGGAAAATCGGGCTGGTAACATCCTCCACGCTTGTGGTCTCAAAATGTGAATAAAAGATATCTAAATGCCATAGCCATGGACAGAAGGATAAGACGTTTAAACAAGTTAAGTCGTTAAGGACAATAAAGACGTTTTTAAATACGAAATAAAATGTGTCTTCCATCTCTTGATCACTCAGAACTTGTCATATATATGTATATATATATATATATATATATATATATATATATATATATATATATATATATATATATATATATATATACATATATATGTATAAGAATATATATATATATATATATATATATATATACATATATATGTATAAGAATATATATATATATATATATATATATATATATATATGTATATATATGTATATATATGTATATGTATATATATGTATATGTATATATATGTATATATATATGTATATGTATATATATGTATATATATGTATATATGTATATATGTATATATGTATATATATGTATATATGTATATATAAATGTATATATATATGTATATATATATATAGATATACACATTTGTAAGCAGTGTTAGCACTTTTACTTGTTTGTTTCATATCCATTATATATTTCTTTAGCAATTATTTGGCTCCTGAAAAACTATATTCTATTTATTTTATTAAATTTCCATGAATTTTCGTAACGTATATATAATAGATTTTATTTCGAAAACATCGAGTTTGGTTTCAAAGCAAATAACTGCTCTTTCTAATGTATCTTTGAAACAGGAAGAGTATTAACATTCTTGCAAAACATAGATTCCATTCCGTGGCGCCCTTGAAAATTCATAAGCCATGCTTATAAAGATAATATTCAAACAACTCTTCTTATCTGGCTTTTGTATGACTTTTTTGAAATGAATGAAACTATTTTCATTGAACGCGTATGATACAATATATTGGTGATATCAAAGATACTTTTAGCTACTTTTATCTTTTCAGTTTATGAAGGGAACTACCAAGAATCTTTTTCTTTGCTGTCATATGATTATAATGGAGTGTATTAATACCATATTTACTAAAAAAATAATGGACGAAATTTACACACTTATTATCTGAAAACTCATAAATCGTACTTACGTTTCCCTCAAGAGGGATTTAGTTACAATTGCCCAAGTTCCGTTTTGTTATGCACCTACGTGTTAAATATGCTTGAGGCATTTTCTACACATTTACTGTCGTTTAGTCTGAGATTAATGGTGAGTACGTTTATTTGCACTTAAAAAGTCCCTTTTGATACTTACTTTCTAATAATTAAGTTAAATGTACCTTATTATTCTTAATCTTAATTACAGTTTGTACTTGTATTTTATGATTGAGTAATGCACTAGTTAAATGTATCCCATTTTCCCTTTTTCGACTTATATGGGCTGAAATAAGACCGTAGGGGTAATTTCAGGTTTAGATAAATTTTGAATTCCTCTGGAGAAGGGATAAATTGATTCCGATTGCCTAACTTTATCTCACATAACCATATGAATACGGCTACAATTTTATCCTGCACATCTTCTGGGTTTACAGGAAGATGTGCACATGTCTGGCTCTAACCTATCACCCTTGGATTCCAGTCCTGCACGAAGACAATTAAGCCGTTTTTTAGCCCACAAAATTCAGGTTCTTTCTCCCAGTACCCGTTTTTAAAATTTTCATAAATTAGAACAGAGATGGGCAACTTCGGTCCGCGATTGATTTTGAATGGCACTTCACCTCTTTACGAAAATGTGATTGTTTGGTATTTTAACTATCTCCCTATACAGGCTTAGCATATATTTACTACTCATTATTACATTATACACAAAGAATAAAATGAGTGGAAAAACAACTTTTAACAAATCATTAACACCCCGCTAATATCATTAAATATTGCTCTTTTTACATAATTATACCCAGGATCGTCGCCAAAATTTAGTTTTCATTGAGGGGAGGGGCTCAAAGTGGACTGATCTGTTGTTTGAGCCCTCTTTCCAAAACTTCACTATATTTTGAGTAAAACAACATAAAATTTAGAAAAATATTAATTTAAGTTTAATATTAATAAATGCATTAAAGGGTATATAAAATTTAATACTATATATAAGTGTATGTATGTGTAAGGTGTTGCATTTCAGTACCAGAGTTTGTGGGTTCGATTCCTACTGCTTGCATGGATGTTCGTAAATAAGCTTTAAGCAGTAGGTCCTTATTAAACCTCGTATATCAGGATAGTAGACCGCAGTAGTCTAAACCAATGTGTAGTCAAATCAAGCATCCAACCTTGGTTTTTGAGAAAGTTCTTCTAAATAATTATCATTAGTAAATGTTTGAGAATTCTCTAAAATACCCAGAATAAATACTCTTAGTATTTTAGGTCTTGGAAGGGATCTCCACCAGGGATAGGCCAAGAATCAGCAGACAGCTTTTTCGTTTTACTAGTACTCTAGATTTTTATCTTTAATACACAGCAAAAATACCGTACTTATTCATTTAAATACTCAAACGAATACCCGAATTTATATAAAGACATATTAGAAGTGTTTGATAAACATTTTGTGAGATTACAAACACAGGGACAAAGGAATTACACACACACACGCAGACATTATATATATATATATATATATATATATATATATATATATATATATATATATAACAACAATGGATTCTATTCTAGGTGTTAAAATTTGATTCGAATATCAAAGCCACATTAGCACATTAGCCATTTTGTTTTCAACAAGAGGCTCGTTCGGCAGCAGGTCACCTTCCCGCAAGATTTACCTGTTCTTTCTTAGAACTAGGCACGTTGTGATCTTTATAGTTTTGTTTTATGCCCAAATTTTTTATGTTTCACAAAGAGTTCGCTCATTTTTTATTATTTAATACATTAATTTTAACTTTAAAATTCTAAACCTGACTCTCACACACACATATATATGTATGTATGTATATATATATATATATATATATATATATATATACATATATATATATACACACACACACACATATATATATATATATACATATATATATATATATATATATATATATATATATATATACATATATATATATATATATATATATATATATATATATATATATATATATATATATATATATATATATATATATATATATATATATATATATATATATATATATACATACATATACAGATAGATAGAGAGATGAATAGATAGATAGATAAATTGAAAAAGACAGAGATAGAGAAAACAAGGAACTACAATGAATAAATAAATAAATAAATAAATAAATAAACATATAAAATTGGGTTTGGTATTTTATTGAAAATCACAGGAAACAATAATGTATGATTGGCAGTTCAGATAAGATGTTATGGTTTTTATATATGAGCATCATGAAAAATTAACCAATGAATAAAAAATATTAAGCAAAACAAGGTTTTTCTTAATTAGCAAATGCTGCTGAATGTGAATAGACGATATACATACATGTAAACATGAACAATAGGTTATAAACTAATAAAATGTTAGTGTACAATATCATATAAAAAGTTATACAAGGAAATAATTAGTCTCGCTAGCATATTATATACTAATTACATTTTTTTATAAATTTATACTGCAATGATTTTTTATAGCTTTATACTTATAGACAATTATATGAAATCTACAGTCTTATTCTCTTTCCATTGTCAAAGTAATTAAGTAACAGGTTTAAAATAAAATTTCAGTTTTATTTTTATAAATAAACTTATGGTGTTCATTATATAAATCCGTGTTCCCCAAGCTTTTTTAGTGCCCAGCATTTTTAAGATATCAGATGTTTTCAAGGTACCAAAGTGAAACCATTAGTATATCTAACATAGTTTAGTTTTAAAGCACATTACTAAATTACACAGGAAGTTTTTTTAGCAAATTATTCATTGAACATACTTACCTTTAACATGATTAATTAGGTGGATGAATTTGTCATTCACTACATAGATTCTTAAATTTTTTAATTATTGGGAAACTTAAAAAAAAATCTTCCTTACAACATGATATCATTAACTCATGATATTCATCCGATGAGTTTAACTTTAACTTTCAGTCACAAATATTTAACCGTGACTGAAAGTCATATGCAAATTACCTACTGCAGCTATGTATTTAAGCCTGTTCAGCCTTGCTTGACGGGCACTCCTAACTTACGCTGTTGTTTAACAGCCTAGCCTAATTTTCATACTTTATTTTTATGCAACAGTCAATGCATGCCTTATTTTTATAATATTAAAAAATAAAGTTTTAGTGAAAAGCATTCGAAATGAAAGTGTGATTTTATGGAAAGTTATAACTTCATCTATACACTGACCCCTCTGCAAAAATTCTTAGAAGTTTTGGAAAATTATTTACGACTTTTGACCAATTTTCCATCAGAAATGAAAGTGGATGCAACTACGCTCATTAAATTATTAATAAAATAATTCTTACACAAATGATATAGTAAATTGCTTAAATTGAATATTACTATACTGTACAAAATTGCATTAATAGTTTTTTTTATCCCAACATATGACTAACATAAATCGATAGATTTTTATTTATCATCTAGATCCGTACCGTTGCAGAAAGTGTATAATACTAAATACGTATATTTGTAGGTATCCCCATGAATATATCACAACTGGAAGAGCTGCTACTCAAATTTTAAGAATTGCTGATATAAAAGTATGAATACACATTTTTATGAGTATATTAACCCGCATGGAGGCTTTCAGAGCCTCTGAGGTCCGAGCTTTATGAAACATTCCATACAAAATCACCCAATTGAAATAAGCTTCCCAAATTTTCAGTAGCTGTCTTATAGGTTTTCTACACCCCAATAACATGCTTTTCCGCAGTTTCCCTTAAATTCTTCTCTGAAAGGGATTATTTTTAATTTATTCGGTCTCCAGAGTCCGAGTGCACGCGCATACATTTTTGTAGATTTATTTCGTGTTTGTGGTCAGAGGAGATATGCTGTCAAAAATGCATCGTTATTTGATCAAAGTGGTGAAATATAAAGATGAGATATAAAGATGTGATTTAAATTTTAATTCTGTGTGTCTTATGTTTGTGCTTTCGGAATGCTAATTAAAAAAGATCTACCGTTCAAAATACTTTTAAAAATTAATATTTTAAATAATCCGTAATATATTTTAAATTTTTAACAAAGTATTTTTCGTAATACAATTTTCTTTTCATCATCAAAAGCAGTTTTGTTTGTATTTGGATGAGAAAAGAGGCACCGGGCCTAATAAAGTTTTAAATTATTTCTTAGTCTTATTTTGTAATCAGTAATTTTCATATGTAACACGCAAATAATTAAATATTTTCTTTAACACCTTTGATATTATGCTGAAATAGGTAAATTTGGGGGAAAGTTTTTGTCTTTTAAGACATCACTCACTCACAGAAATTAGAGATTTTTATAAACTTCATACATTGCCTTTAACTGTAATCTAAAAATTAAAAAGAATACTTTTATTAAAAACATACCTCATCATATAAGATATTTAAAGACATATTTCAGGAATAAAATTAAATTTCTTAATTTTGTAGATAGTTAAACATATAATTTTCATGCATCGCCTTCAGATGAGTACATATTTAAACATGCAAGATGCAAATAAATAACTGATGTATAACTTTTATATCAGCTGTACAAATATCAGATATTTGACAATATATATTATTATAAATACTTATAAAATTAAATATCAATAGTAATTTACACTTTTTGTGCGTATACAGTCATATAACAATCATTTATAAAAGTATTTTCATGAACTTCAGTTTCAGAGATGTGCCTTTCGAATTACCTTCCAACCATTTCTTGAAACCAACTAGCATCACAGATGAAACCACGAGTATTGTTCCGCATATCGTATATATGTCGGGCTTATCGTGGAACAACGTAGTGTCTAAGATGAAAGCAAGTATTATGTCTCCAGCAGCCATGAGAACTGAAACAGGGCCAGCTTCTTCCAATTCTAAGGCTTTAGTCAAGGAAAGCTGGCTGAGAAAGCTAAAAGCACCAACTGCTATTACTAGCCACTGTTGTATACCACAAGCAGTCCATGTAAAGCTGCCAAAAGAGAATGTCAACATAGCATTTATAGCAGTGGCAACAATGCCAAAATTTAACAGAATGATGAACACGTTGACATCGTGAAGTTTACGCAGGATAATGTAAACCCCACTTTCGGTAACAATAGATCCAAACGAAGCTAGAAGCCCTATGACACTTTCTCGAGTGTAAACATCTGTCCTATTCACCAACAGCAGAGGAACTTTGCTGACGAGTGCTACGCCCAACACTGAAATCACAATGGCAATAATTTGGAAAGTTCCACATTTCTCTTTGAGAAATATCCTGGCCGATATCGTTACGAACACTGGAACACTTGATGTCAAAACGGTTGCATCTGATAGAGGTAAATACCTGAATGATATGAAAGAGAAATACACAGTGACTGCATCAAAAATTCCACAGAGCAAAAACCAGTACTTAGTTGATTTCTCTGGTCCGAACACGCTCTTATTTTTTTTCACAACCATTGGAAGAGAAAATGCAGTGATTGCAATGTACTGGTAGAAGGCAACCTGTCCCGGATCTAGATCTGTCAGGTACTTGACACTAGCAGCGCATGCTGAGAAGAACAAACCGGAAAATAATCCGTATGAGAGACCAAGAATAATCGTTTTCGTTCTTTTATTTTTAGCACCCTTCGAGACATCTCGAAGTTTGGTTTCAGAAAGGAAATCTTGTTTCTTCTGAGATGACGAAAGTTCTATTTCGGTTACATTGACTTGATAAGACTTGGATTTCAGAGGGTTTCTAAATTTTGAAGCTATTTCATCCCAAGTTGACATTGTCACTGGAGAATCGATAGATTTCAGACGACCTGGAAGAAAAAAATTAATCTTTAAATGAAGTTTTAAAAAATAAACTGTAAGAATATGCAAATTACTCATGAATATAACTGTCTTAAAAAACGAGAAAAAACAATTTAGAAAGAAAATGTTTAAATTAGCCATGGGTTAATTAATTTAGTCTACTTTAGTCAGTTTGATTAATTCTTAAAATAGGTTTTATGTAGTTGACTGTGTTTAAAGATACGTTCGCAAACTTTTTTTTTCTGAAACAGAAACAAACACAAAGTAAAGATGGTGTACGATATGAAAATTCTAAAGATTACTTTCATCTTTTAAAAAGTATATTAGATTACTAAATACGAAATATTTATTTATTTAATGCATTCACGTGATCTTACAGGGAAGTGGTACGCTTTAGGCTTTTTTTTTAAATTTAAGATTGTTTTATTAAATAATTTGATTATCCTAAAATTTTATTATCACATATGTTGATTTTAAGAAAAATTTTTTGGGGTGAGTTTTAAAAAACTTTAAATTAAAAAAATAAAAAATTTTAAAAACTGTTTTATATTTAGTATTTTATATTTAATACCCTATTTTTGTTATGTTAAAAAACTATTCTTTATAACTTTATTGATTGAATTTTGAATTAAATGAATAGCTTTTTTGAAAAAAATAAAAAGTTAATGTATATGTAAAAATTAACATAAAACAAGAATTCCTTTATATATTTTTAAGACTTATTAAGAAAATTTATATCTAATTAAACGTAAAATTCATCCCTAATTCTATTATACAGACATTTTTAAATATGTATAATGAAAGTCATTTTATTTATATGCGTTTAAGTTTTAGCATTTTGAATACAATATGTACAAAAATACAAACTGAGATAAATAATTTTAAAGATTTCAAATTGAAATACACATTTATAAGACAAATGCAATTTCTAAAATTTTTATGTATTTAATATCTTTTTACATTTTGGACTAATAACAACCATTCATTTTACAAATTCATCCCAAAATTATATAACTGTTGACATTTAAGAGCTTAAACAAATCCGAATTCTCGTAAAGAACTAAGTAAAATGCAAAGGATATATATATTTACATAATTATTATACATAATAAGCATTTAAAGTTATTCTTAAATTATTTCTCGTATATTATAAATGCAAACATATTTTAAATCTTAAAGTATATTATAAATACGAGATTTAACATCGTTAGTTGATATGTATACAATATTAATAACATAATATACAAAAATATTTTTCACATAGTCTTGCAATCACATTAGCTATTTTAAAAGTTTCCAACAGCATAATTATTTTCTTCCTTTCTTTTTACTCAAATGTTCTCTTTTATATATTAAATTGTCTCTTTTTTTAATCAATTTTAAACCTTATTGTGGTGAATGAAATAATGAAAGGGTCCTAAACAAACGATTTAAAACTACACAATCATGATAAAAATGCTTTTTTTTTGCATTTCTAAGTTTTATATTGTTTTAAGATTTTGTTATAACGTACTAGATAAGCAAAAAAAATTTTTTTTTAAATTGATATTTTCTTTAAAACATGGGTACAGAGTCCAATTTAAAGGAATAAAAACATATGTAGACCTCTTTGCATAAGTCTTCTTTAACGTGTTCATTATTTGAAAATCTTTTACCTCCGACCTATCTTTAACACTTCCCTTAAGAGGAGTTAAAGAGTGTTAGGAGAGTTAGTAAAGAAAATGGATAGTCTTGTAAACACTTGAATATCCCGCCTATAGTCCAGGTTACAAGACTGTTTTGTAAAACGGATATTTGAGTGTTTTAAGTAGTAGCTTTACTGATTTTTGTTTCAATATTCAACACGAGTCACTAACTGTATATGCCATAGTCTGATTATAGTCCACTTACGAATGAACCAAATGGCGATCTCGAACTACAGGAATGGTTATCTGGAATGTCTGAATGGTTTTTATGATTAATATTATAACCAGTTTTCATTTACAGTACGTAAGCTAGATAAACTTTTCATTTAAATATTAAAATTTTGTGGTTGAAGTGAAAGAGTTTGGCAGATTATTACTAAGGAGACTCCTGTAAAACAGAAAAAATTCAACTTTTCACTAAAATGATTGAAATGTTTTAAAATTATTATTTGTTTTATTATTTTATCGTTTTTTTAAACTGTTCAAACTGAGTATTCTTTCTTGTTTAAA
>CM063504.1:82856343-82883843 GCA_032207245.1 Pardosa pseudoannulata
ATAAGTTCTCATAGTCAAGGGAAACTGTCATTTTCCTTGTAAATATGTACATTAATGGTATCTTCATAAGTAAAGCAGTATTTCATTCAACTTATATAATCTTGTCATATATCTATGTCATTTTTTAAATGTGTTCCAAAACCTATTTTTACCCCTGACTTCTGAAATATTAGAAATATTTGAATACTATTTAATTTAAAATATTCAGAAAAGATTGAATTGATACAAATATTTCTAAAAATAGTAATGTTACCAAAATACAGATAATCTCCTTGATGGTCTGGTGGCCTAGAAGGGCAAATTAACATCTAGGACCTAGCAGTCATACAAGTCCAGTTGGTGTATGAATGAATGAAAGTCCTTAATATCATCAAATAAAACCATTTAGTCACAGTGCAATATTTTACAAATTCCAAAATCTAGTTGCAGTTCCTCAGTACTCAACACAGCATTACTCCAAAACCTTTATGAATTGAACCTCTATGGACATTTTACTATCTAATTGGAGACTTTTCGCAATCCCGACATGGAAAATATTCAACAAGGGAACTCAAAACTGGCTTTTTTCTTCCGCAAAGGAAAAGTGCTAATGCTCAGTGTTAAGTTCGTGTAATTAAGCCTGCTTGATTCATCAGAGATCTTCATCAGAGTTCCTCACGACGATATTCTTCCCATTACTCTGCAAACGAAGGAATAAAACTATATCGAGCGATGCTGTTCTGAAGGGTATGTAACACTAACAAAAGTGGTGACCGACGAGTGAGATCGGATGTGTACTTGCTCCGAGTAAGAACTTTGTAGTTTTTTATGTTTAAGCGTTTATCTTTATTAAAGCTGTTATTTTTACTACAGGATAATTATTTATTTTAGCCCTCTGTTCCGAATTTTGACCTTTCTCAAAG
Source organism: Pardosa pseudoannulata (assembly GCA_032207245.1). Classification (NCBI taxonomy): domain Eukaryota; kingdom Metazoa; phylum Arthropoda; class Arachnida; order Araneae; family Lycosidae; genus Pardosa; species Pardosa pseudoannulata. Next base: position 82,857,246 of record CM063504.1, read on the forward strand.
TTAAGGAAAGAGATGTTTATACACATTTTAACATTTCTTCATTGACTTGCAAAACTATGTAACCTTTTCTTTCAGCTATCTAGTCGTTACTAGACTATCCCAATCATGTGTTAGAATTATACAAATATTTCTCTCAAAATAACAATATTACCAAAATACAGATCATCTCCGTGAGGGCCTGGTGTTCTAGAAGGACAGATTAACATGGAGGACCTAGCGGCCATATGAGTCCAGTTGGTGTATGAATGAATGAATGAAAGTCCTTAATATCATCAAATGAAACCATTTAGTCATAGGGCAATATTTTACGAATTTCAAAATCTAGTTGCAATCCCTCAGTACTCAACACAGCATTACTCCACAACCTTTATGAATTGAACCTCTATGGACATTTTACTATTTAATTGGAGACTTTTCGCAATCCCGACATGGAAAATATTCAACAAGGGAACTCAAAACTAGCTTTTTTCTTCCGCAAAGGAAAAATGCTAATGCTCAGTGTTATGTTCGTGTAATTAAGCTTGTTTGATTCATCAGAGATCTTCATCAGAGTAGCTCACGACGATGTTCTTCCCATTACTCTGCAAACGAAGGAATAAAACTATATCGAGCGATATTGTTCTGTAGGGTATGTATAACCAAAGAAGGTGGTAATCGACATGTGAGATGGGATGTGTACTTGCTCCGAGTAAGAACTTTGTAGTTTTTATTTTGATCTTTATTAAAGCTGTTATTTTTACTACAGGATAATTATTTATTTTAGCTCTCTGTTCCGAATTTTGATCTTTCTCATAGTTAAGGAAAGAGATGTTTATGCACATTTTAACATTTCTTCATTGACTTGCAAAACTATGTAACTTTTTCTTTCAGCCAGTCGTTACAAGATTAGTCGTTACTAGACTACCCCAACCATGTGTTAGAAACACTGTGAAGCACGCTTGTACCAACGTGCATTAAAAATTAAAGAAAATAAAGGTTAAAATTAAGGATACATGTACCAGTCATAAAATAAATTTAACAATTTAATATGGAGAATAGTTACATCTTACACACATTGCTGCAATTAGAAGGAATGCGAATTACCAGCGCAGAGTGAACCACACTGGTTGTACAGGATCTGAGAGATTATGTGCACTACATTATATAAGCTGTATATGAACAACAGCCTGTACGGTTACATTTTTAGTTTATCGCCAAGTGGCGGCGCCAAAGCAGTACTGGAAAATCTTTCGTGCTGATTTAGCGCTGTGATGCCGCTGCAACTGTAAACTTAATTAAAAAATAGAATTGATTTACCTACTAACACAAAACCAAAGAAGGTAAGTGCTTTTGCAAAGAATCCGAAAGGTGTACTGATAAATTTAGGTATATTTAAGGGTTTAAATATGTAAAAAATGAAAAAAATAGGACAAAGTACTTTTCTAGAATTAATTCTTCCCATATTAAAAAGAAATTCGTATCAAAACTTTCCATGTAAAATGCGAGTATTATATCAAGTTATAGTCAAGTTATCAAGTTATTACATTATAAGTATCACTTACATATTGTTTAGCATTTTCATCCTCAAAAAGCATTTTCACACCAATCCATATTATTAAAAAGTGTAAGAAATCAAACAGTTTGAAATTTTCATTGTTTCAATAGATGCTTGTTATCTATAACGAACTACTTAAACTTTTAATTGATTGAACTTGATTTGGAGCTCTCTGGTTTACTTTTTTTTCTGCTTCCGGGCTAATTCATAGTTTAATTGAAGTAGATTTATTATGACTTTAATTGCTTACGTTCTTCCAAACACTAACGTAATTTTTAGCCTAATACTTATTCAATCTGGGTTTGCTTAGCTTTATAGCAGTTTTAAAAATTCAGATATCTTTTCTTGTATGAACATATCGGTAGGGTAGATTTCAGTACAAGTTTTAAGTGTAACTCTTATTTTTCAGTTGTAAAATCAAGAGGATACGTGTAGAAGAGTACTCTGCTCTTCCATGTTTTTAGTTTCCTTGAATCGTAAGGTGAATTCTTCAGTTATCTCTTGAATGCACAAACTGAAATCCAAGCCCTCTAGTTCAGAATTTATAGGGAATTGGACGCATAGGATATTGATTTGTGTTGGCATGATTTAAAACATTAAGTGATAAAATTGATGGGAAAATAATAAAAATAATAATTAGGCTCCCTGAATTTGGGCAGAAAACATAAAACAAGGTGAAAATAAAAGAATGTTCAATGTTTTACACGATTTGTAAACTGATTATTGAGTTGCAAAGAGTGAAACAGCGTACAATCCACTATGTCACCGCCCTTTATTCACTGTTACCCTCCTAGCAGAACTTTTTTTTTGCTCCAAGGTGACCATGCTTTCAAATTCTGACCGCGCCTGATGCTGCCTGACTTCGGTAATTAGACAATAACATATTTGTTCATACAATTACTGAAAAAGAATTTGTTTTCGAAACATTCTCATAACATTGCTGGTAATAAATAATTATCACGATGGTTTTACGTTGATCTATTTTAATTGGCATGAAGAATAATGCAAAAACCATTTCTAAAAAATAATGGGGTTAATAAAACATCGTGTGAACTCGATTCCATAATGTAAAATAAACAAAACAATATAAAGTGAGGAAATGAGATTCAAAATATTTCTATACTGGCAAAAATAATAAACAAAGCAATCTCAGAATCTGATAAGCAGAATTTTTAATAATGATTTTGCGTTTTCCGTAAGTAATGACGTCAATACAATAGGATAAACACTCTTCATTCTTGCACTATAGACATTGCACAGAAATGTATATAATGACTTATGCAAACAGAAATATTGGTAACTCATGGGGAGTCACCCACCCTGGCACGTGAAATGCGAGCTAGATGTTACGGGAAAGAATTCTCTTAATTTTGACTAGTCTTAGGAGGGGGAAAGATTTCTTCTCTCTTGTATGGCGTTCTAGTTTATGTGCCAGACGAGGAGCGTCACTTTAGAGCCCGGTAGATGTTCCAAACATAACCCTGTAACTATTCACAGAATATAAGAATAATTCAAAATGTGCTTTCGTTGTTATATCGTTAGGTAAATGACCTGGTCAATAATTTGACCAGTACTTGCTTCTTAAGACTTTATAGGGGCTAACAAGACTGGTACTTACTGCTTAAGAGCAATTTCGAATGGCAACGAACATCCAAGCTGGCTGCAGGATTTGAACCTGCTGACTTACCTAGCGGCGTTCGACCGTTAGATGATAAATAGCTATAGAATTCGAAAGAAATGCCCACCACCTTGTGAAGGATTGAAATTTTTAGGGCAGGATTTGAAATCAATTGAAACTTGTACTCTCCTGTAGCCTCGAAGCATTTGATTTGATAGAAGCAACACACTTTCGCCTCGCAGCCGTGTTTCGGAGGAAAGTGGGACCATGATGCCATGGTCCCACTTTCCCCCGAATACGGGCATTAAAGTATAAGTTTCACAGAACGGGCATTAAAGGATAAGAACTATTCACATATGTCATCGTTTGATTTGATAATGCGTAACGGACTATATACCTTGATGGTTGCAAGGTATTCCTCATGCCTCGTGTGAGATTCCCATCAATTTTAATCATATTCGGGTTGGAGGTGTTATTGCTTTTGTGTTCGTATCAATCTCTCCCAACGAGATGATATGCAATGCTTCTTCATTAAAAAACGAATAACATATCCCTTTTCACAATGGAATTGGTTTTCAATTGACTGAGGCATCTTTAATAACAGTTGGGCTGAAAAGTTCGTAGGCTAACATAGAAAAAAAAGTTTTTTGATAAAATTTGATTTTATTATTCAATGTTGTTACCTTCAAGGATGATACAACGATTATAGCAGTCGTACAAATTTTCGATACCCTTTTTATAGTAAGATTTCTCTCTAGCCTCAAAATAGGCCTCAATTTCGGTGATTACTCCTTCATCGGCTCTAAATTTCTTTCCAGCGAGCATTCTTTTGAGGTCTGAGCACATGAAAAAGTACCTGGGGACTAGATCTGGAGAAAACGGTGGATTTGGAAGCAATTCAAAGCCTAATTCATATAATTTTGCCATCGTTTTCATTGACTTGTGATACGGTGCATTTTCTTGTTGAAACAGCAATTTTTTCTTCTTCTAATGGGGCCGTTTTTCCGCGATTTCGTCCTTCAAGCGCTTCAGTAACGCTATGTAATAGTCACTGTCGATGGTTGTTTCCTTTTGAAGATAGTCATTGAATATTATAACATGCGAATCTTAAAATACTGATGCCGTTACCTTGTCAGCCGACTGTTTCGTCTTTCAACGCTTTGGAGTTCGTTCATCATGTGTAGTCCACTCGGTTGACTGTCGATTGGACTCCGGTGTTAAATAATAGAGCCATGTTTCATCCATTGTCACATATCGATGCATAAATTCGGGTTTATTACAATTAAACAGCCTGAAACACAGCTCAGAATCATTAATTCGTTGTTGTTTTTGATCGATTGTGAGTTCGTGCGGCACCCACTTTGCTCTGAGCTTTTAATATTCTTTCACGATATGCTCAACACGTTCTTTTGATATCTTTAGAGTCTCATATATCTCGATTAACTTCACTTTACGGTCATTCAAAATTATTTTGGGTACTTTTTTATGTTTTCGTCGGTAACAGCTTCTTTGAGGCGTCCACAGCGTGCATCGTCCTCGGTGCTCATTTTGCCTGGTTTAAATTTAGCAAACCACTTTTCAACGGTTGATTTTCTTGCTGCAGACTCCGAATAATGTTTGTGAAGCCAAGCCTTGTCTTCAACAGTATTTTTTTCACTAAAAAGCAATGCTTTACTAATACCCGAAATTCCTTTTCATCCATGGTTTTCAAAGTAACCAACTTTGCTTCACTCAAAATACTATATCTCACATATTAATTGTCCTACAGATGTCAAATTTATACACGTGTCTTTCGAAGGTGAGGGCTAACTAAAATCATATGGATCTAATACTAGTAGCTCCATCTATGTGTCAGCCTACGAACCTTTCAGCCCAACTGTTATTCCTAGACTTAAAAATGATAGGCTGCACCAAACAGGACCATCTACCTTAAAAGAAAGATTTAAGATGTTTTAGATGTCCACGGGTGTACAATCCACAGCAGCTCATAATATTCAATGCAATATAAATACAGTAAAAATATTACAAACAAACAGATACAAATACAAAACAGACAAAATAACACTTAGAAATACAAAAAATGGTAATAATAATAATAAAATAATTGCATGAAAATAAATACAATAGTGCGGTACACTGAAAGTTACATATTAGGATTCACCCTTGTTACAGGGCTTGCAGATTCTCCGAATTTTCCATTTGCCAACCGAACAGTTAAAAACAATTAACAGTTAAAAATGATCGGTTTTGATTCAGCATGTCTGTAGCTAGCCAAGAGTTGTATATATGCAATAGGCATGCATAAAATAGTATACGCAGCTCTGCAGTCGCCAAATTCCAAAACGATATTTTCTTAAATAAACCTGCTTAGTGTAAAAAAATTATAAAATATTTAAAGATTTTATTGTCCTAAGCATATTCAGTGCATCAAATTGATTGCACTGACATCCCCGTGATTCAAAATGTAAGTAAAATAAATTAAATCTCTACTTTTTCACTTCCTAATGCATATTAAAGTCTTGTAACTTCGATAAATTTCAGGGCTCAAATTTCCCCGAAAATAAGTATTTTGACCACGAATAACAGAATTTTGACAATTTTAAGTGTTACATCTATATGTAGGGACTTAACTTTAATTCTGAAGCCTTGAATGCAATTTTGACCATTACTGAACTGGTTATGAATAACTCACTGTTGGCGCTTCTACGTATGTATGTGTTTAACTGTATATGTTTGAACGATATACGAATAAAAGAATATGTAATAATCGTTTGTGTAAGGATATACAAGTTCTAAAAGACTGCATTTTAAGTGAATGCAAACCACACCGTTTATTGCAAAAACTAGACAGTATTAATTAATTCTATTACTGTAACAGTCAACGTTACAGCATCTATCGTTAAGTAAAACAATCTGTGATCGCCTTGCAATACTCTGCTAAACGATGGCAGAAATGGTTAGGGCGCTGATTTTCAGTACAGGAATGAGTGGGTTCGAATCCTCCTTAAAAAATCATATCATTTTTAAGTCTGTGAGTATTTAAGATGCCTCAGTCAATTGAAAATAAATTCAACTCTGAAAGGGGGATATGTAATTGGTTTTCTTAATAAAGAAGCTTTGCATGTCATCTCACCGGGTGATTAATACGAACTCAGGAGCAATAATACCTCCAATCTAAGTATGATTAAAATTGACTGGAATCTGACGTGGGGCTTGACGAACACTTTACATCAATCAGGGTATGTGGTCCGTTACGCATTATCAAATCAAATCAAAGAATGAGCAGCGGTAGCTCAGTCGGCAAAGGGCAAAGATCTCGTAACTGAGAAGTTGCGGGTTCGGAACCTGAGCCGGCCTAAGATCCGAAGTGTTTGTTAAAGGTGACTGAGGCACATAAAATAGATTCGTGGTCACAATGTTCTCCAAGTTCTCAATCTATGGGTCTTCTGATTGGTCCCTGCTTCAAAATTACGAAGAGCCACTTGAGCTAAGTCGTTCTTTCACCTTAATGGTGCTCATTAAAACGAAAGGCGCACCCCTTCCCCTTAATACGAGCAGCCTGCGGCTAAATCATTCTTGGTTTGACCAAGTGGCATATGACAACAACATCAACTAAAAGAATCAATGACATATGTGAATATATGTTTACCTTTAATTCCCATACTGTGAATGCCATGGTTCTACCTTCCTCCGAAACACGGCTGCGGGGAGAAAGGGTGTTGCTTCTATTAAATCAATTGGTCCGAGGCTACATGAGGTAAAAGTTCCATTTGATTCCAAATCATACTTTAAATTTCAATCCCCCTGAGGGTGTAACCGTTACTCCAAACCAAACCAAAACAAAACAAGCCTTGCAATACTCCAAACCACCAAATATCCCTCATTACAAAAACTCAAATCTAATACTCTGAAAAAGCAACGTTGTCACAAAATTTAAAAAGAAAAATTTTATTTCCGAAAAGTGTGGGTATAAAGAAAAATCCCTTATATAATAATAGCCTAAGTTATCTGTCCGTTTGTCCTCGAATTTATGAAGTGGTTGGACCTGGAATGGATATAAACATCCTTATTGGATTCTTGATGAATTAGGGTTAGCAAAATTCAAAACGTGTTCGAAATCCATCCCTTCCCTCCCTTTTGATTGTTTAAAGCCATTATTTCAAGCCCTATTTTCTCCGGCAGGTGATTACATTCATCAATTTATCACATTATAGGTAGATAAAAATAACATTTTTTTCTAGCATTATGACGTCATTCCTTTAACCATCTTATTTAATCATTTCTTATTTTAAATTATTTAAATATCGTCGGCATTATTTTCATACGTTTTATCACTGAATTACGTATCACTGATATTACGTGAGTAATTTTCTTTTATATTTGGTTTAAGTAATAGATTAGACACATATGTGATAATTTTAAATTTAATCATCGATTATCTTTTGTTGCAATGAAAATTTTTTCACCGGTATTTGTTTTCATAAATGTCTAGGAGTCTATTTCACGGACTAACAAATATCTATCGTTTATGTCATATATCTTTGAAAATTAAGAAGTTTGTTCGTTTGTGTGTCTGTTTTCTATACATAACCACACGGTTTGCAATCGATTCGCAAAGTTTTGGATATCATTCATATAAACTACCAAATAATCACTGTCAATATTAAAATCTCTGCTGTTCATCCTATCACGTAATATGACAAGATAAATTAAAGTTGGAAACTAACATGCGGTCAGTAAAGATAAACAAATTATTGAGCGTATACCAGATTATTTTCAGCCAAAAAACAAACCATTTTTTTTACCTGCCTCATAGAGTACTTTACAATTCTGGAAAATTAAAAATTACTGAACCCGTCATATGTCGGGCTATATGTGACATCGCTACACCCCATTGACTTCACAAAGGGGTTTTGTTAAAGCCCAAGGCAGGGCGACAATCTGTCTGGGTTTTTGACACTACACCACAAAGGGTTGTCGCTTCGATCACGCCTTGAGATGTCTAGGGTGAATCGGACGGACGAACGGGACAAAGAAATGTCAGGTAGTGAGGCGCCACCGAGCAGCCAATTAGAGGCTGCCAGGACAGCGTATGGAAAGAAAAAGCCAATGGGAAGAGGCGGAAGGTGACGTCAGGAGGCGCGCGAACATTCGGCGCGAGAGTCCCCAGAAAAGAGAAAACGAAGAGAGGTTCATTTTGCGGCGGTTGGTTTTTTTGGAGAGTTTTTCTTCAGCTTTTTGTGGGATTGAAGGAGGCCCAGTTGTACCCCTGTACAACGGTATCTGTTGGCACCTGTCCGCAGATTGTTTTTTTAGGTTCGCCTTGAACCTGGGACTTTTAGGTCCGCACCAGCCCGCCTGAGCCGTGGGATTTCCATTTGGAAAATTTGAACATATTCCATTTTAATCAAGAATAAACGTTGTTATTGTTTTTAAGCTATTGTTTTTAAGTTTTTGTTTTAAGTGTCATAACCACTTCGACAACCACACTCTACCAAGGATCCCGTGACGTTACAGTACTAAATAATTCTGAGCCGAAAAACAAACCATTTTTTTTACCTGTCTCATAGGGTACTTTACATTTATGGAAAATTAAAAATTTTTCTGATCCGGTCATATGACGGGCTATATACTATAAAATAATAATAGTCAATAGCGAAAAGCCTAAACCTCTGTGATGAGAAGCCACGTGACTCACTGTAGGAAAGAGAGGAGTGATTGCGCATTTAAATCTGAGATCGAATGTATGCCTCAGCACTCGGTATTATTGTCTATAGATGATTTTTATTATATTTATTTCTTCTGTCTCTCATAAGCTGTATTTCTAAACTAGACGTGATTAGTAAACATACTGCATTACATGGATACAGTTCTAAAGTTTTTATCTCCTAATGTGGAAGATACAGAACAAAAGTTAACAGATAATTACCCAAAGTTTTAGAAAGTCATCATCGAATGACGAAGTGAATGATGTCATTGAAGACGTTAAAACAGAATCCGAATTTCATGCATATTCATTATTTCTATCTCAGTCAAACTATGAACACCTCTAGAAATTGTGCTTATATCGTTACGCATGGATCTTGAAGCGTAAAAAGTGAGTTTTGAGAAAATTTTTTGATTTATATGTTAGTTTAAAATGGTGATTATATCATTACGCATGGATCTTGAAGCGTAAAAAGTGAGTTTTTAGAAAAATTTCTTTTGATTTATATGTTAGTTTAATACACAGTTTTGGGCTGTTTACCATTCACATTTAAATAAAAGAGACGTCTTTATATGCTCATACACTCTCGTACAGATAGTGGTGTAACGAGGTCTGGTGTTACACGATGCGGAGTTGAAATTTGTCGTACCCATGTTATTTTGTTAACAGATTTTTATGGATAAAAAGAGTAAAACACCTTTCTGTTAACACGTTGTGTGCGGGTACATTTCGCAGCGGAATTCTACCGGGAGCGGGCGTTTTGAGCGTAAATTTAGTTATTCAGTTAAATCTCAATAGATCGAAAACTATATCATTTTTTAACCAACTTTTCGTATTTTATATTGAAATCTATAAACAAATTTATAAATAGAAATATATAAATAACAACCATAAGATTTTTGTAAACAAAAAATATACTTTTTAGTGGATAAATTTATAATAGTATCGTAAATATGAAAAATCAAATAGAAGTAGTAGTATATAGTTTTAATTTTTTCGAATTATGTTACATATAAACATCATTACATTATGAAAAAATGAAAAGAACAGTCATAAAACTAATAATGTAAAAACTAGTTTTTATTTGTCTAAATTTTTGCAGAATCTATGTAGTAAACAAGAACATTCGTTTTTCTGTATATACCGTTATTTTTGTTCCCACAAACAAACCACGTTGTTACACTAACCGTACTAGTCCGTGTCCAGCGCTCAAGTATCAATCGTCAGAAAATTTACTAGTAATTGTCCCTCATACAATGTGTTAATACTCCAGTATAATGTATAATGTACAATATTTTTTCGTGGTAATAGTATCTAGTGCATAACTTTACTATAATTATTTAAATATAATTGACAGAAACTCAGTCATTTACAAGTTTTGTTCTCTAGTATCTAATCTAGCAATAATATGTGACTTAGAATCTCTTTATTTTAAATTTTTCTGTTCATCTTTTGACATTGCTTTGTCAAAATTGATATTGTTAGCTAAAATATCTTCGTTTGACAAAGTGGCAAAGGTAGAGAGTCCTGTCAACCCCCTCGGATCTGGTATCTGGTGCGGACTCCAACACCACCATTTACGCCACTGCGTAGAGGTTATTTAACTATACTAAACACTGATTTCTGTAATTTTTAGTTCAATTTCTAGTTTGCTGTGTTTCTAACAAAAAGCTATGGTAAGCGTGGAAAGGAGGCATTTTTTATAAAGCCTAATAACGCTGACAATTTATCTGTAGTGTCTAATGGTACCTTATTCATTTAGGTACACCGGACGAGATGCTTTTCAGTACCCTTTATTTTTTATTATTAACTAGCTATCTAAGGAACCCGGCGTTGTTCGGTTTTATTAAAATTTTATACCAATATCCATCACAAATTTATAAGCAATCGGGATGCAACGAAAATAATTCATCACTCTGAGCACAATAAATGGAGTGTATATGTTAAGTGTGGTTTGGAACGTATATTATTATAGTATATTATTTTGATATGCGAAAGCTAATCAGACAGGGCCCTACAGCTTAAAGTCGATTCTGAGAAGCTACGTTCATTCATGTCAGCAACGGGATACGAACTCATAGACTTTGGTACCAAAAGACAGATGTTCATTCAACCATAATTAAAAATTGAAATAGTCATTTGTCCATGGTAAATGACTATTTAAAAAAATATATGGTAAGAGTGGAAAGAGGCATTTTTTATGATGCCTAATAAAGCTGACAATTTAGCTGTAGTGTCTAATGGTGCCCTATACATTTAGGTACCCCAGACAAGATACTTTTCAGTGCCCTTTATTTTTTATTATTAACTAGCTATCTAAGGAACCCGGCGTTGCTCGGTTTTATTAAAATTTTATACCAATATCCATCACAAATTTATAAGCAATCGGGATGCAACGAAAACAATTCATCACTCTGAAGCACAATAAATAGAGTGTGTATGTTAAGTGTGGTTTGGAAAGTTACAATATATTATTTTGATACGCGAAGGCTAATCAGACAGGGCCCAACAGCTTAAAGCCGATTCTGAGAGACTACGTGCATTCATGTCAGCAATGGGATACGGACTCATAGACTTTGGTACCGAAAGATAGTTAATCAGTCAACCATGATTAAAAATTAAAATAGTCATTTGTCCAATTAAGCAAATATTTTTATCTTCATGGTATTTGCCCTTTACACACTTTTTGACAGAATATTGATGATAGAATTTTTACTGTATATTAAAAATTAATCGAAGAATAAATTTAAAATTAATATAAATTATATATTTCAACAACGTGAGAATATGAAATATTTAAATAATTTGCAGAATATATAATATATAACAGTGGAGTATCTTAATTTGACGATAAACATATTTAAAAGTCATGAAAGAGTGAGATACTTCAGGGAATGACGTTATAGTGTTTTAAATATGTTAAAATATTTTTAAAATATTTCTATTCATAAAATAATTCTAATCATGCTATCTTCTTTAAAAATGTATAATTGTTTATTGCTTTTTTATTGTATTGTCGGCTATGCATTCGTACTGAAGAGATGTTTATTAATTCATGAAATATATCTATTCAAAAGCACTAAAATTTATTTTATTTTTTAAACACATTGAGATAAATTAATCTCCACCATGACCTTAATTCCCAAACAATCTAACCTGCCTAAAATCCTCAGAATCACTCTGCAAAATTTTGGGAAGACCTATCCAGACAATTAGGAATGCATATTAAACACATGCATACAACACATATATATATATATATATATATATATATATATATATATTTATATTATTAGTCATCTATCTATCTATATATATATATATGTGTGTGTGTATGTATGTATGTATGTGAATACATTCACACATACATACTGAAAATTATATATATATGACATGGTCCAGTGTTAAGAAGAATGGAATAATTAGTCCTTCTTAGTAAAAAAGCTTCTTTATTTAATTTAGGATTTCAGGAGTCGCTTGTGCCATTTTCATTTATTCGTGGCGAAACTAAACGTGGAACGCGTTGACAGCTCCATGTCCAAGCGCTAACTGAACTTCTCGCTTGATTAGTCATCAACTTCCTGTGAAATATCTCTACCTCTGACCGCATTATTCCAAAAGATTAAGCAAGCGTGGGTCTTTTTCATTTATTTTATTATTATAAAAGAGTTCTGTTTTGTTCACGAGGGCTAATGGGACCGGGATCTACTGCTTAAAGCCGATTCCGAATGGCTACGTACGTCCCTGCCAGAGAGAGATTCGAACCAACGCACTTCAGTACCGAAGACCAATGCTCTATGATTTGACCATCGTTTCCCATTGTTTGGGGGAGTATGTCATTAAATGGAGTCGATAATTTACAGAGCCAAAATAATGGGTAAATTTCTTTACCTATACCATATTAAAGACAAATTTATAAGCAGCTGTCGGAAAACTTAAACTTAAAGATGATTTCATCTATTGTTCACCACAATAGTGATTCAAAGCATACAGCTAAAATAATTAAGGAATGTATGTTGCATGATGTTCCTAGATGGCTACTCCCTCCGACTCACAGTCCTCATTCCTTAATCCAGTTGAACATCTATGGGAACATCTTAAAACATGAAGGAACATTTAATTTGCCCAAATAAAAGAAGATTGGGCAAAATTTATTCAATTTGACACTGTAAAGCTTATTAATTCAGTGATTAAAAAAAATGTAAGCAGCCCAAAACGATACCTATTAACACATTGTATGCGGGACACGTACTAGTACGTTTTCTGACGATTGATACTTGAGCGCGAGTCTCCTACTAGTACGGGTTAGTGAAACAACATGGTTTGTTTGTGGGTACAAAAATAACGGTATATACAGGAAAACGAAGCCGAATGTTCTTGTCTACTACATAGATTCTGGAAAAATTTAGACAAATTTTTAAAAAACTAGTTTTTACATCAGTCGATGCGGAACCACAGAACGGGAAGGTTGATTAAAAAAATCAATTTAGATTTAAAATTAACTTTTTATTTATCCTTTCGAAAATGATATTAAATATATGTATATTTATATACTATATACATATATATATATACACACACACACACACACACACACACACACACACACATATATATATATATATATATATATATATTTTTGTATATATATGTATATATATATATATATATATATATATATATATATTTGTTTATATATTTCAATATAAAATCCAAAAAGTTGGTTAAAAAATTAAATAGTTTTCGATCTATTAACTGAATAACTAAATTTACGCACAAAACGCCCGCTACCGGTACAATTCCGCTACGAAATGTACCCGCACACAATGTGTTACTAACTGATCAGATAAGGATGCAATTAAATTATACATATGTTTACAAACTTTTTTATTCAAATTTAATTTAAGCCAATTTTTACATTTTATCTTTTTGTGTAACAAGTCGTTACTATCAGTTTGTCATTTTAAAACATATTTATAGCAAGAGACTCGTAAATATTATGATAAAAGCGTAAGAATCAAAAATATTTCTAATCTTATTTTTTGTTGCTTTAAATAAAATTTTAATAACTGTATGCAGACTTTTTGCAGTGACTGGATTATGGCTAACGTTTTACATCGTTGTTGAAAAATAATTCATGAAATGACTAAAATTAAAATTTTCTATACCAAATTTTTAATTCCCTATTAATTATATTTAGGAATTGAATTTTAGAAACCGCTTTCGTAAGTAGTTATTTAAATCGTAATAGTAACCTATGCTAAAAATTTCACATTTCTAATGTAAACCATTTGTCTCTACGTCGACATTACATTGAACTAAAAATTGACAAAAACAACAGCTCTACTTGTGGATTTTATTCAAACCATCATCCAAACTCGTTTTTCATCGAAAAGAACAGATCATGAAATTTTCAGTGAAATTTGCAAATACTTTTTGAGAGCAACACGCATACACACATTATCTATTATTTATGCGCTTATTAATTAACAATTATTAATTAGTTTTTAATCGAGTGTCACGACCAAAATCATTGTTTTCAACCAAAAAATGACGCCTATCATACCTGAGTCGTAAAATATTTTATATTAGCAAAAATATCGTAAATTATCTATAAAATAAAGTGATAGAATTTTGCATGACCTCTCAAGTATGATAAATAACAAAATTAACTATTTCTAGGATTCTTAAATAAATGCTAAATAATGTATATTTATGTAGTCGAAAAATCTTATTTTGTTTTAATATAATAAATTATTCTAAAAATAATATGTATAATAATTAGGTTATACCATTTTCAAAAAAATAAATATAATTAGCTATCTATTTTTTTATAATCTTTGTTTTTGTATTTTCTGAATTATGGGAGAAATCGTTTTGGTTCTAGGCACTTTGCATTTAAATTTTTTTAAAAATAAATTTTGTCACGTGATACAGTTGACTGGCTTTTGCAGGGCTATACATCACTCTTTTTAAAAATTTATGTTGGTAAAATGTCCTTATTATGTTATCTATATGAAAAAAAAATCATAAATTACTTAAATATATTTTTCTCGTTTTATATTTTAAATAAAAAATTAGTTACGTGCAATTAAGGAGAATTTTCTGCTCAATCAAGTGATAAAAGTTGTTTCAAAGAATCTTTAAATTCAAACTTCCCTGAATTAGAACTAATTTCTTCATAGGTTAACTATGGGGAAACTAGAGAAATCCAATAAGGTCAAGCACCTTACAATTTCTAAATTCACAGCTGCCGTGATTCAGAATCGAGACTTTCCTTTCAACATGGTTACTACAGCAAGAGTTTACAACCATGTTGTATAAGCTAGCGCGTTCTACTTGCATGACTTTGACTTCGAACGTATTGCTACCACCTTTACTAAAGTCAACTTTGAGTGTCAGAGGCTCAGTTCTTTTATTTTTTGGACGCTCCGGGTATTTAAATATCAGTAAATGATAAATATTTAGTCTTCTAGTTACAACTTGAAATATCACCGGGAGTGCTAAAAACCACAACTTCCATTTCAACTGTTATTTCAACATGTTAGTAAATATCATTTGAATGATTTATTCGTAGAAGCAGGTATTTAAATATCAGTTAATGATAAATATTTAGTCTTCTCATTACAACTTGAAGTATCACCGGGAGTTCTAAAAACCCCAACTGCCATTTCAACTGTTATTTCAACATGTTAGTAAATAACAGTTGAATGATTTATTCGTAGAAGGGCAGCTTTTTTATCTGAAATAAATTCTGTTGCTATCAAATTCTGTAAATTTCCTTTCTGATGAACCTGACAACGACCAAATTGGTAGAGTACTCACTACTTTTCGTTACCAGTGTCTGCATATGCGAATGCCACTGCTGGCATGAATATCCATATCCTTTAGCAATAGACTTTCAGCAGTAGGTATAATTAGCCAACGTATAGTAAAAATTAAGCGTCTCTTCATTCCAAACCATATGTTAAGATATACCAATTCTCATTTACAAGCACTCATATTTGATATGGAATATGGTAATGTCACTGATCCCTAATTCTTTTTGGCTGTTTATTTTTCAATAAAAGTCAATCCAGATGATGGATAAAATAGGGACTTAAGTAAGATATCCTATGGAGATGGCATGTTCAGAATGCCAGGGGAGGTTTGGAATAAAAAAAAACTAGTAGAGGACTTTTGGTGGAAAACTTCGTATTAAAAAAATAAGAAAGCCAAAACTGCATAGCTAGTCAAAAATTATTAGCGAAACATGAATTACATCTACAATTGTAGAAATTGTAGATGTAATTACCACTCATCCTAGAGCAAGGTGGCAGTACTTACAACTAACAAAATTCAGCTCACTAGAGCTACTTTATACATTTGAAGACATTTCCATACTGGCAGGACTGTAGCGAAACTTGAGCTTCGAACCTACCGAAGTGGGCAGACGTAAGATCAATTTCGTGGCCTAGTTAACCTTACTGGCCAACTGTCCCTATGCTATTTTCGGATGGCAGATTGAGAAAACATAACGAAACGGTGAATAGTTTATAAGTTAAATCAATATTTATTAACAGATTTTTTTAAAAATTCATATGTTTATGAATGCTTATCTTTTCTTTATACACAGATTCCTTGTGACTGCCGAAAGATAAAAGATCAGAAATGGTTCACTTAAAGAAACCGCTCCCATTAATGAATCAGTGTTTGAAGATCAAATCCTCAGTGTGCAGCCAGGACTCCGAGAAGAAAAATTGTACCACTTCCTGCACTCAATCCGACGTAAAGACTAAATTATCTGTAAGGAATGGTGTGTTCTTGGGTATCTTTTACACTTTTATAGCATCAATTTCCTTTAGTGTGGCACTGGCGTTAGTCCATCAGCTTAAATATATAAATCCAAATCAACTATCTTTGGTGAGAAATGTTGGAGTCGTCGCATGGTCCTTACCCCTAGTAATATACAACTTCCAACATGACTTTTGCCCCAAAAAGTACAGAGTATTACTCTTAATCGAAGGTTTTGTCGGAGCTACTGGTTCGTACTTTAATCTAATAACCTTTAGGTATTTACCAATAGCAGAAGCTGCTGTCTTAATGTCTACAGCTCCTGTACTGTGCATTATTGCAGGTTGTTTGTTTTTGAAAGAAGCATGCGGACGTATACAAATTGTGTGCTTAATTTTATCGATCTGTGGAGTGCTTTCTTCAGTAAGATTACCAGAATTAATAAACAGCTATGGCAGTTCCCGGATGGATTTTGCTTATGTAGTTGGACTCGTCTCGTGTGTGGGTGGAATCGTCTTCCTGACTCTTAAGGCTGTGATGATGAGAAAAATGAAAGACGTAAACTTATCTATACATATTCTGTACACTGGAGTCATCGG
The DNA here is from genome assembly GCA_032207245.1 of Pardosa pseudoannulata. Classification (NCBI taxonomy): domain Eukaryota; kingdom Metazoa; phylum Arthropoda; class Arachnida; order Araneae; family Lycosidae; genus Pardosa; species Pardosa pseudoannulata. The sequence continues at coordinate 82,874,477 of CM063504.1, forward strand.
AGTGATAGAAAATAGTCTCATCCACATCATAGCGGTGGATTTTGAATACGTAAATTGTGGTTGGGATCAGTTATCAGTACCGCTGATTGGTGTATTCAATTTCTTTGGAGAAGTGTTTATGATATTAGCTATTCAAGAAGAAACGCTTGGAACTGTAATAGTTGTAAAAGGTCCATCTGATATTATTATATCCATGACAATTCAAGTCACCCTCTTCAATACTTACATTGATATATACAACATTACCGGAGGATGCCTTGTTTTTGCATCTATATTTCTAAGTACATTCAACAAATACCTCCAATCTTTGCCCGAAGAATCTAAAACAAGGAGAAAGTTTAAATTGTTTCTGTAGATAGTGTGAAATATATCTAATTAAATATAGTATGCAACTTTTATTTACTGGCTATTTTGAAGATTGTGAATGTTCACTACTAGGATATTTAAATTAATAATACTACCCGAATATTATTTTCTTACCCATTCTTTGCTAATTTTACTGAAATTTGTAAAATGAAATAAAGGTTGAGGTTGGTTTGGAGCGCTACAGTCAACATTTTACTACTACATATAGCCCGTTATATGACGGGCAGACGTTACACGACCGGTAAAAAAAGTTTTGTTTTTTGGCTGAAAATTATCTGGTACAAGCTCAATAATTTGTTTATCTTCAACTCCTCTAAAGTCTCCAGATATTGTGAATGCAGTTTAGAATAGCATTGAATTCATTTAGAAAGATAATAATTCAAAGTTTTCTTAGCTACGTCGAAATTATCGTTAAGTTCTTCCCATTTTTTTTGTCACAGTAATTAATGGAAGTAAAGGAATGAAACTATCATTTCCACTACACTCTAGAGGTAGGTATAATTTGTTGTTAATACCAGTGATAAAAGTTTCATTCCAACAGAAAATAATCGATGATTAAATTTAAAATTATCACATGTGTAACTAATCAATTATTTAAGCCAAATATAAAAGAAAAATATTTACGTAATATCTAAGTTCAATGATAAAACGTATGAAAATAATGCAGACGATATTTAAATAATTTAAAATAAGAAATGATTAAGTGACAAAGTTAAAGGAATGAGGTCATAATGCTAGAAAAAATGTTATTTTTATCTGTAATGTGATAAATTGACAAATTTAATCGCCTGCTGTAGCCGAGAAAATAAAGCTTGAAATAATGGCATTAAAAGCTCGAAAAAGGGGGAAGGGTGTATTTCAAACATTTTAAACCGAACAATGGACGATTGGTTAGGGTGCTGGCCTTCGGTACCAGAGTTCGTGGGTTCGAATCCCACAGTGGCATGGATGTTCGTAGCCGTTCGGAATCGGCTTTAAGCTGTAGGTCCCGGTCTCATTAGCCCTCGTGTTATAAAAAGTAGACCGTAGCACTCCAAACCAAACCAAACATTTTAAAGATGACAGTATTTTTCACTGTGATATGAAGCATATTTATAAGAATTTATTTTAGAATAGGATGGAGAGTTTAGGAGAAGATAAACTTTACTAGCTTTGAATTTTGCTAAATTGCCGTGGATGCCTAACTCATCAAGAATCCAATATGTATGCCTCATCCATTCCAGGTCCAACTGCTTCATAAATTTGAGGACAGACGGACAGATAACTTAGACTTTTATTATATAGGGGATACAAGAACTAATTCGATCAGGACCTACTGAATCAAGCCGATTCCAAATGGCTGCAGACATTTATGTCAGCAAAGAATATTCGAACTGCGGTCTCTGGTACCAAAAACCAGTGTTCTACCGATTATTTAAGGCTAGTAGAAAAGAGAAAAAATCATTTTGATAAACAGGAAAATGTTATAATAAATAATAGATGTAGATCAAAGTATACTAAGATTGCGTGTTTTGAACACATTCAATATTTTTTTCACATTGTACATCAAATGTGTTGCATGCTTCCGAAAAAAATATATAAATGAAAAAATTTGCTTAATTAGTTTGAATAATTATAAATATTTTCTGTAATAATACTGTTTTTTTAATCTTGTATAATACTTAAAGTAGCAAGACAAAAATAGTTTTTAGTTCATTTTATGTACTATATATCCTATAAAGAAAACAGTACAACAGCTGTAAGACGCTGCTTTTCGACTTAAGGGGATACATCACCTTTAAGTTATTCTTCGATTTGCCATAACTTTTTTTTCTTATTATGCAATAACTTGAAAATTTTAGCATTTGTTCTCTGAACCCAGTTAATTATTTTCTCATATTTACTTTGTTTCTGGTAAATAAGAACCTTTTTTTATATAATAAAATAAAAGTGCTTGTTTTGAAAATTTAAAAATTTTGGTGTCACACTGCGCTTAATCTTACAGCAACACAAACTATATTTCATCAGTAATTTTTGCATTTTTATAATAAAGAAACATTAGGTATTATTCTCTACCCATTTAAAATTTAAAAAGTTATCAGAAAAGTTACACCAGGAGAATAAAATTTCAAAAAAACCTAAAATAATCTTAAAATTAAATTTCAAATGCAATAAATACCGAAAAAATAAAAAAAAACTTTCAAAAAGGTAAGTGGAGTTTCATTGTAGTACTATAATGTTCTTACCTTGAAAATTATAGATCCATACGTGCAATAGTTTTTATTTTAGAGTGCGCGCAAGTTTGAAAAACATCATTTTGAGTAAAATGCATTTAAAGTTAAACTTTAGTTAATTTTATCCTATTTCCAATAAAACATTGATAAAACAGTTTAAAATTGCCTATATGTATACATTGTCCCTTCTGTTTCTAAAATTTTTACTTTTATAGCAATGTTATATATATATATATATATATATATATATATATATATATATATGTTTTTTTTTTTTTTTTTTTTTTTTTTTGCAAACCACTAACATAAGCATTCATCCACGATTTCAGCCGAACGAATCAGCTGTTGCTCACTGTTGTATGTAAATACTCTTGCATAATTACCAATTTGTTAAGACAGTTCTTGCATAACACTGATTCAAACAACATGACCATCATTAAATTCATAAAATGCATCGTTTACCACTATTTGAACAATATTTGAATCCCAGACAGAAATTTTCAGGCATACTTTCAAAATTAAAGAGCAGGATTCTGTGTATAATCTCCTAAATATTTTCATTCGAATATTTCAATGAAGTTTGTTTTAAACGATTCAGAAAATTCCAAAAATTCTAAAAATGCAAAAAAAAAAAAAAAAAAAAAAATCGATTTTTTGAAGGTTTAAAGGTTATGTGTCCCCTTAAGCGTCAACGGTTTTAAATCCTATTGCTAGCATAGAGAAGAAAAGATTGAAAGTAACCGTTTGAAATTGACTTAAATAAGATATGGTTTACACGTTATCACGTAGACACGTTGTCTGTCATGGGGGTCGACGCAGCAAATAATAAAAGTACATAATTATAGTAAATATGGATACTGATAAGTTTTTCAATAATGCTATTGTTATTATAAGGGTGTGAAGAAATTAATGCAATACAGAAAGTACAAAAATAATTTCATTAGTATATGAAAAGTATACACTTTATCAGTGCTTATTGCGATGAGTCAGATTGAAACATTCAAATCAAAGAAAAGGTGAATCAACGCAATCGGGACAATATGTCACAACTTTTTTAGTCAAAATTTTTCTCTAGTTCTTCCTAGCTGCTTTGAACGCTAAAGAATAACAGCTTTAATCACTTAGCAATCGAAGCTCAATTGCTTGAAGAAAAGGACAATCATAACAACTGTCTACCGCGCCGTGGGAGTCACCGGTTACTCCCACCACGAAAACTGCTTCAAGCATGATTTTATAACTTATTTTATCTGCTGAAAATAATATTTCAGCATATGCATCGCATAATGAAAAGTTCACGTCCGCGTCTTGGGCAATCCATCGAAAATGCGTCTGGCAGTCAACGTGTTAATTTGCTCTTGTGTTTCCAAATTTTGACCTTAACGCTCCAAAAAAAAACCAAGTTACACAAATAATTCCGGATACGTGTGCCAACAAACTCTAAATAAAGATTTAAATGATTTAAGAATTTAATGGGTAGAATAAAGGATTTTATATTACCCATTGCAATAGATATATTCTTGACATAGACATAATAAATAAGTTTACAACAAAAAATGATAACATTAATCCAATTCTTCTAATAGGCATAAAGACGACTTACAACTTGCTATACAGTAAAATGTTTTAAACTGACTTGTAATGAATCTGAGTCAAAATATTTGTTCATTTTCCTATATGTTTTAGTTGCCAAAAATATGTACGCATTAGTTTTGTATCTCGTAAACAATTTATCTGTCATACGTAATGGTCAACATAATTCAAGAGAATGTACAGTTTCAAGTATTACTCAACTAAAATGTATAAAATGAAGGAATAGGCGATATGAATAAAAATATATCTTATCATGTCAATTTCTATAAACTATAAAACAGTTACTTGAAAAGTTAGAGCGAATTTATTCTCCAAAACAAACGTTAATTTTGTGTTTTCTTACAAAGTGTTTTGTTCAAGTTATATTAACGTTTAACCTTCCCAACCATGTCTGAGTCAAATAAACCCATTTTGAAATTTTGGGGTGTGATATCTTATTGCGATGTGCTATATTTAATTTTCGTTATTAATTTTTACACTTTTTTTGTATCATTCTACAACATTTTCACCTTCAGTTTAAAACTGCAAAATGGAAAGGAAAAATTAATTTTAGCATTTCAGTAATAATAGTAACGTTCAACATGTCTGGGTAGATTCAACTCACATGGGCAACTGAATGCATCCTCAAAAATGTTTGACAGTTGCCAAGTTTAGTGAGTAGATGACATTGTAGTGCTGAGTGAAACAGCGCTCTCTTCAGCTTTATCCAAAACTGTTTTAACCCCCTCCGGTAAAATGACGAGTCTAGCTCGTCATTAGTTTTTCAATCCATACCACACAATGACGAGCTACACTCATCATGCGATTAAAGTTACTGTTAAATATGATAATTTAGTTTAAAATTTCTAGTGTACTGAATTTGGCAACACTATTATCATTTGTGAAAATAACAAGTCACTATTGCATATTGTTTACTTAGAATTTCTTGGTACAAGTCATTGCCAAATTAATGAGTCAGAATAAAAGAAAACCTACTAAGAAATGCAGTGTGTGTTACAAGATACAAATTAAAAGTGAGACTCCTTGGCGGTGTAAACAATTAAGAATTCCTTTGCACTTTGTTTTGAAAAGTACCACTAGCTTGAAGACTATTATCTGTATACCTTATTAATGTTTTGCTTTGATATTTTCTTAATTTCACTGTTTCTGATATTATTTAACACTATGTAAAAAGTGGATTTTAATTAAGAATATGTAAGAATTGTAAAATGAAACAAGTTTTTTAAATAAAAATTAAATGGTTATTTCATGCACAGTTTTTCATTATTAAATCATACCGGAAGGGGTTAATGAATCCTTAAAAAAAACAGTGTCCCATTTACATAGGTTTGCAGAGGCAGAAATGCAAAATCTTTGGCAAGAGCAGAGTGACGAAAGACTATCAGGAAGAAAGAAGCAAGTGTAAATGATTTTAGATAGCAGATAAAGACTGAATTTTAATATATCTTTTGGGAACAGAAATTTCTATTGACGAAGAGGCTTTCGATAGTGGACGAAAATCGATGACTCAACAGTATCAGCATTTTATTAAGGTCGTGATAAAACGGCCTAGACAAAAATATCTCTTCCTTCCTACAAACAGAAGTAAATAACACTGATATGTTGTTCGATTATTGTTATAACAAAGAAACAACAAATTAATAGAGAATTAAACGTCATCTTACATATGGTAACAAATATTAAAGGACATAAGAAAACTATTTATGGTGCTGGTGAAAAAAGTGCAAGCTATTAATACGGCAGTTGTAAAACGTATATTAGCTCTTGACACTAATAACATTGATGTGTTGTTCGATTATTATTATAACAAAGAAACAAGAAATAAATCGAGGATGAAACGTCGTATTACATCTGGTGACAAATATTGAAAGCACATAAAGAACTATTTATGGTGCCGGTGAAAAAAGTACAAGCTATTAATATGGCAGTTGTAAAACGTATAGTAGCTCTTGACAGTAATAGCATTGATATGTTGTTCGATTATTATTATTATAATGAAACAACAAATAAATTGAGGATGAAATGTCGTCTTACACCTGGTGATCCTATAATATCAATTCAAATGACAAAATTATAATTAACAGCAGATAAATTTGGGAGACTGTTAATAAGATTGCCATCTACCTCCAATGAAAAGAATAAAAATCGTTGTGAAGAGAACATAAAAATTCTACAAAATATTTTAATTGTCCCTAAATTCGGGCGCTAGGCTGTGAATTTACTCAGCTATGCCTAAATTATTTTTTGGAGGAACCTCCCGTTGCCGCCAAAAAATATTTATTACTTTTGGATGCATTCTGCATCTTGAACGTTGTTTTCCCCTTTACAAAATTATATAAAATTAGAAAATATGTTTTAACTCATAAACATTTATTAGGTTTCCAGTGTGTAATAAAATAAATTCAAAAGCTTTCGGGTTTTGACTTCCATATAAAATTATTTGTTTTTTTGTTCACTAGTAAAAATTAATCACTTACAAGGAGGTTTGGATTTACCCAATTCGTCTTCTTTCCGAATCTATTTCGATACCTTATCAGAGTAAAAGTAGCAATCCTTTGGACTTTGGATATCTTGGGAAATTTGTATTAAACTATGTTTTGTCTGCAACTGTTGACAAACAACTTGCTCTTGGATACGGACTTCCCTGACACTCTTATCATTTGCCTTATTTGTCAACTTCAAGTCGAAACATATCAGTAGATTGCATAAGAAAAATTCACCGTTTAAATTAGTCACTGCAGTTTTTTTTCTCTCAACTGCGCTTCCAAACACTTACTACTAAGATTTAACAAAATAAAACGAAAAATGTGTAACACAATACTGAAACACAATTAAACAGGCTAAACACCACAAATAGTTTTAAAGAAATTAAACTGACGGAAGTCATCTGCATCACCTCCCTGACCATATAAACTACCGTTTCCGAGCCTTTTTTGGCTCATGTACTACTTGGTTGTGCATCATGCTCAATTGTTTAGTCACAAATAGTTTTAAAGATAAATTAAACTGACGGAAGTCATCTGCATCACCTCCCTGACTATATAAACTACCGTTTCCGAGCCTTTTTTTGGCTCATGTAGTACTTAGTTGTGCATCATGCTAAATTGTACCACTTTGAACAAATGATTGTATTTAGTGAAATTTGTTATACAGAATGTGTTTATTTGTTTGAATTATACATTTTATATGGTGACACATCACATAAAGAGACAAATTACACTGAAACACATCTAAACGTCCTGCTGGATTATAAATTTACTGTAACATATATATATATGCTTTTGTTCAAAGTTTGATATTTATCTACAATTTTGTCGTATTTCATTTACTTATAAATAGTTTTAATAAAAACAAAATTATAAAAAACCAAGTTACTGATGACTAACGGCCAAATTTATAAGTGTACTGTAAGGAATTTGGACCCACGACCCATTTTAGCAGCTGTGCACCCCTTCCTATATCTAGGAGTCCACCCCTTGACTCCTCGACCTGGCATCCTTTGGGGAATATGAGCCAACCGGCTACGGGACTCATAATGTATTCGGACCTGTTGTTTCGCAGGGCGGAGGTAGATTGAAGAATGGTGCAGATGGTTTTCCGACAGACCACCGACGAAATAGGATGATTTTTTTAAATGAAGAAATCCTTTTTTGGAGGGGATAGGATTTCCAGCAGCTGGCCGCCGAAGAAAAATAAAAGAGGAGTCTACCGTTAGTTCCGTAGGAAGAAGAGAGTCCACCGGGTTCCTGCGACACGCCAACATCTTTCGTTGGTTTGGAGTGCTACGGTCTACTTTTTGCAACACGAGGGCAACATGAGACCGGGACCTACAGCTTAAAGCCGAATCCGAACGGCTACGAACGTCCATACCACAGTGGGATTCAAACCCACGAACTCCGGTATCGAAGGCCAGCACCCTAAACAATCGGCCATCGTTCGGCCATCAATCCTTAGAGAGTTGACTTTTGTTTACGGATGCAACGGAACACCTGATATTTCCTTTGGAGGCCGCTCGTCCATATTAGCTATGGTTGCAGATAAATGAGCCTCCAGTACTCTGAATACGATTTGCCTTGTATTTAATTATATAAAATCTCTGTAAATAAATTTTTTTATGCTGTAAAATTAACTTTAGAAGGAGTAACTTGATGCATCCCAGAGACTCGTTGGAGATTTGACTTTTGTTTACGAATGCAACGGAACACCTGATATTTCCTTTGGAGGCCGCTCGTCCATATTAGCTATGGTTGCAGATAAATGAGCCTCCAGGACTCTGCATAGGATTTGCCTTGTATTTAATTATATAAAATCTCTGTAAATAAATTTTCTTATACTGTAAAATTAACTTTAGAAGGAGTAATTTGATGCATCCCAGAGACAAACAAAAAACATAACCATACCTCCCAAGTTAAGTCGGAGGGCAGGTCACACGGATTATTTCTTATACAACGCTCCAAAGAGGACCTATGTTTACATGCACTAAAAAAATGATTGTCGGATTTTAGATCAGTGAATGTACATATTAACGACTTTACTGTATAATATTATTGACTAAATTAAGTTTTATCAATTGTAGGAAAAACATGTCTATGATATCTTTTTTGTTTAATTTAATTTTTTAATTTTTATATTCCCAATTATTGATTTTCTGTGCACCACCAACTGGCAACTGGCGTACTATCAATGGTACGCGCACCACAGGTTGGAAAACGCTGATATAAATCAGCAATGGGCACTCATGAAATCATGAGACGAAATTCCACTTAATACATTGGACTCGGCTTAATGTGATCGCGGTTAATGCTATCAATCACTTGTTGTTATCGAAATCACTTGGTCCCGATTTTCTCTATTCATTTGTATGTTAAAATTATCACTTTATGTGATCGTTACATCGGTTAATGTGATCAGTTTTTGAACCTCATTTTAACTGGCAAAAGAGCACTCACAATATATTCAGTAGAAACACATTCTTTTCGAATTTCCGAGAATTCTCCACTTCCACTTAAGGAAAAGGGGAACGAACAAAGAAGTGGGAAATTACATGTTCCTGGAATTTTTCAGAAATACGCACACCCTGCTGGTGGTCAATGATTATATAAGCAGAAGGCAACACATTCTTATCGGAACTGAGAAGGAGCGTATGCACATTTTATACCTTGCGCGCTTGTCGATATGGAAGCCAGAAATCTAAATGA
>CM063504.1:82888843-82896343 GCA_032207245.1 Pardosa pseudoannulata
GTACATTTATTAACTAGTATTTAACATTCAAGCCTTACCAGAAAGCCTAAAATACATTCAAGTCTTACTAGACTGCCAAAGCCCATGTAACACAATAGAATGTTAATAAACGTAAGCTACGGTAGTATCGTGTCACTTTTGAATGGTTTTTCTGCATATATATTAGATTGAAAAACGTGCGACGAGAATTTATACTTATTCTAATGTCATCTCAGACCTTCCTTATTCCAAAAAATAAAGAAAAGTGTGGAATTACTTGCAGAGCCTGATTATCGCACGGGCACTTAGGGCACGTGCCCTGGACACGAAAATTTTAGGGGGCATGACAATTTAGTCGAGTGCTTGAAACACATATTAAGTGGGGGAAAGTTGCAAACTTACGCTACCATCGTTAAGTTTTAATAAATTATTGTACGAGGTAATTGTGTTTGTCATGAACTATATTGTTTCCTATTTACTTTAATTTTATTGTTGTTTACCCCATAGTTAATTCCCTCAACAAACCTGATACTCTTTTTATTCTATGGGTTATAGAATATTCATAAGACAGAATATTAGCAACGTACCACTATAAACCATTAAATCGTCTCATCAATTTAAATTATTTTTAATTCTATTATTATTTATTTTCTGCACGACAGAGCTTGTGAGTGTGACAAGGTAAAAATTAACAAAGGGGGTCATTCTATGTCTTTAAAAATCCTTAATTTTTAGCATGGCTAAAAAGAGATAATAATGATTACGTAAAATGAAAATTTGGTGTTTTTGATTTTGAATATTACTTTAATTCTAATTTCTTAAATCCGTTTGCTAATTCAAAGTTATAATTTTCATATGACTGTAAGTATGATAATAACCTGTCGCTATAAATTTGCATGGGGGTGGAGGGCACAAAAAATGGATTGTGCCCTGGGCACAAAAGTATCTTAGTCGGGCCCTGATTACTTGTGGTATCTGAATACAATGACTTGATTGATTTGGTGTGGTTTTGGAGCTCTACGGTCTACTTTTTGCAACACGAGGGCTAATGAGACCGGGACCTACTGCTTAAAACCGATTCCGAACAGCTACGAACATCCATGCCATAGTGCGATTCGAACCCCCGCAGTCCGGTTCCGAAGGCGAGCACCCTAACCATTCGGCCATCGTTCGGCACAATGACTTGAAGACGAACTCAATGAATAAAGTTTAATATGCGATCCTTATGCCAAATCTTGCAGAAAAAAAACACCCATATTTTTAGCTGCTTATAATTAAACACCATGCTCAAAAGATTAAGAAAATAGGAAAATGTTTACTTATTTCCATTTTTAATGCTTTTATAAGATTCATATTTAATAATTTCGGAACGTTTCACATTCTGAAAATACACTTTGCCTGTAATGAAAAATGACTTTCAGATTTTGCAATGAAATTTACACTTTTCCAACCTGTTGACAACTCTATTTGCGTATAAGGCAATTTGTTGCAACGTCACAATCTACTATAATGCCCTTCCCATTCATTTTCATGTGTACAACAGCCAATAGACAAAAAATAAACTGTCCTTCCGTTTGAAACTAAAGCCAGAATTGTCATAATTTGAGAATTTGCCCTAATGCGTGAAATCGCCTTATAGTACAATTTAAAGCAAGATGTAATGCAAAGACCAACGTCACAACCGTGGCAGAAATATCTTGTTTTTATTCGAATTTCCTTATTATTTCTATTTCTTTTCTAACAGCAGACTGCATATTCTTTTCTAAATCTAAATTTGTTATTTGTAGGAACAATGATTTCTTTAAAAATGTCTCTCTGTCAGAGGTAACCAAAAAGAAATTAGAACTTCGCAGTCCCCATCTATAAAATGTATTCGCAAGTGATATTTTTCAATAATCTGGGTCAACAAGTCTCTTTACAATAATTAAAATTATGATGGGACATCACACGACTCCTGTGTGCGCCTATTAAATTACACACATTTTAACTTTGTTGTACACGTAATACAGCTAAACCACGTTAAGATGAATACTACTACACCCTGGAGGTAGATAGAATTTGTTGTTAAATGGTGTGATAAAATTTTCATTGCAACAAAAATAATCGATGATTAAATTTAAAATTATCACATATGTACCTAATCTATTATTTAAGCGAAATATAAAAGAAAATTATTTACGTAATATATAAGTTCAGTGATAAAACGTAAGAAAATAATGCATATGATATTTAAAATAAAACATGAAATCTCTAAATAAATGCTTAAATCAATGACGTCACAATGCTAGAAAAAATGTTATTTTTACCTATTTATTATGTGACAAATTGATAAATGTAATCGCCTGATCCTGGGAAAATAGGACTTGAAATATGGTATTAAATGCTAACTCTAACTCATCAAGAATCCAATATGGATGCCTCTATCCATTCCAGGTACAACCACTTCATAAATTCTAGGACAGACGGACAGATAGCCGAACGGTTAGGGTGCTGACCTTCGGAACCGGAGTTCGTGGATTCGAATCCCACTATGGCATGGATGTTCGTAGCCGCTCGGAATCGGCTTTAAGCAGTAGGTCTCGGTCTCATTAGCCCTCGTGTTGCAAAAAGTAGACCGTAGCGCTCCAAAACCAAACCAAACGGACAGATAACTTCGGCTATTATTATATAAGGTATAGCTCAGCCCTATTTTGTTGTGGCTATTATGTCGAGTGTTCCATCCAGTGTACTCGGGTTCGATTTCCGAGTAAGCTTGCATATATTTGTGTTATCTCCTCATAATGAGTAAAGAAGAACAAATATTAGGTGCTCCCATGATGAAATGATCAACATACCTTCGGTATTATATAGACGAATGCTGAATATAGGAAAATGCCTCGTTTGGGGAAAAATATTTGATTATAAGGATAAAATATATATGGTTTCTGGAGTTATACGTTAAGACTTAATAAGAATATTATATTTAACCCTTTAAAGATAACCAATATCAATTATTTGGAATATAAAGAAATTAGTTTATAAATGTTGTGTGTGAACTTTATAAATGTGAAATATATGAAAATGTTTCTTTGTATTTCTTAGAGGGGTATGCCTTGGAGAATACCTTAGGAGGGTTTGAGAGGTGGTTTAACTGACGAACCCATCCCCTTGTACAGCGTGAACATGATGCATTTAAAAAATTTGATTATATTGGAATAGCAGTATCCTTAAAATATCTGTATAATAAAAAAATAACAATTTATAAGGATGGATAGATATTTTATTTGAGATCATAAGTGAGAAAACTAGAATTACTGACTTTCCTTGTACAGCAAGTTTAAATACATATATTTCAAAAGACAAAATAAATTAAATATAGTGCTATCATCTGTTGTAAGTTTAAAACGTCAAAAACATGAAAAATTGAAAATCCATTTATGTTTTCTAAAAGTAGAGGAAAAAATATGTTTAACAGGTGGTTTCACTTCGAAACCACTGTCCATTAAAGGGTTAATGCATATAAAGTAGTTACGAGAAGAGAGGTTTGCGCCAGATATAAGAATAAAAAACTATATGGTTTCTGCAAGTATACTTTAAGACTTAGTAAGAAGGATATTTTTAATGCATATTATGTAGTTACGAGGAGAGAGGTTTGCGCCAGCCTGTCTCTGATTACAAATCTCACATGTTGCCAAGCACAAGTGAATTAGAGTGGACTCCGCTTAATGTGATCAGTTTGGGACACCGTGATTTTGACAACAATAACCGATTGATAACAATAAACGATATGAAAAATTAGATAAACTTACGTCACCCCCTTTAATTTACACCTTATATTTATGTACGGTATATTATCATTTAACATATAAGAATTGTATACATAATTTAAAAAATGATCATTTGTTGACTGTCTACAATATTTTCTAAGAAACTTATTGATAAATTGTTCGCAATCATAATGTTTTTAAAGTCATCGGAGCGGTGTTGTAGTCCACGCTTCAACACTTTCAATGCATTTCTCATTTCAGCACTTATCAGCACTTATAGGAGGTGTCTTGATATCAAGAGATATTCATCTGACTTATCAGTTCCCTCATTCGTCTGTTTACCTATGACAATCTGACAGACTTCTGATTCTGTTAATGTATAAAGCTACTGGAATGTGTCTCCGTATTTTCATTTTATTTATTTCTTCTAGTACGATCATCACGAGTTTTCAAAATTTTGCTCAATAGAGGCCGAGAAATGTTGCGCTGACTTCATTTTTGGTAACCTGTCGTAACGACATTAAAATTTTGATATTTAGTTTTAACGAAAGCTAGAAAGCGAAATGATTTCATTTCACCTTCTGGCTTCCATATAGACAAGATGCATGTAAGCGAGCAAAATTTTTGGGGCGTGTGATTGCCCAAGCTTTTGTTCACTTCCCATTTCCCTAGGTGGAAGAGGGAGAATTCTCGGAAATTCAAACAACAGTAAAGAGAAAGGAAAGAATGGGTTCCTTCTGAATACATTGTGAATATTCATTTGCCAGTTAGTTGGGAAGCTGATAACATTAACCGATCGAACGTTCACATAAAGTGATAATTTCAATACAAATAAATAGAGAAAATCGGGACTAAATGATTTCGATAACAATAAGACAGGGGTGGGCAAATACTTTTAAGCGTGGGCCAAAATGAAATTTCCAAAATGTCTCACTAGCCGGAGAACTGTACCGCGTACGCTGTGCACACGAGAATGTTTTGGGTGGAGTTTTTTCCCAGCCCAAGAAATTTTTTTGACAAAAACACTATAAGTATCATTTTAAAGCATTTGGACAGAAAATTTGACAGTTAATAAACGATAATAGTAATAATAAATTGTCTTACTTAGGTGTATATGCGAACAATTTGTGCCCAGTAAAATATGTCACGTAATTTTTAAAGAAATATGATCCAATATTAAATTAATGGTCATTAAATAACTCAGTTAATGAAAGATTTTCTTTTGATATTTATTTATACCTTAATTATTTTATTTTGATCATAGTTATTACATTTTTACAGTTATATTACATTTTGTAAATATAATAGTAAATAGAATTATACAAAGAAAAGACAAACATCAAACGTTAAAAGAGAATAGTTTTAGTTAATGCGAAACGTGAAATCTGGAATGTTTATTTGATATTATTTCTTCAAAATTTGGATCCAAATCACTTGTAGCAATCCTTAATACCGAGTGTAGATTTTCGTCAGTAATTTGTGATCGATATAACAAACATTAGTCTCAAACAAAATGACGAGTATGCGACTAGTGCTAAATCAAAATAAACAGTACGCGTGCTGCGGTCTGTCGTCCCTCGAAGAGTGAGAGGAGTGCACGTTCAATTGTACGTAGTAAGCCGACTACACGCTTCATGAGAGTATGTATGTTGCATACATTAAAGTAGGGATATGGTTACAGATGTTCAGATTATAATACTCTCTATTATTTATATATTTTTCATTATTTCTATGTACACTACGCATACAAATACTGTTGATTTCAACAAAATCGCATATATGAGGTTGAAAAAATTTCATGCAGGGTTTTTCAACCGGCCGGATAAAGTAAATAAAAGGGCAGGATCCGGACTGCCGGCTGGCATTTGCCCACCCCTGATCTATAGCAATCTGACAGACTTCAGATTCTGTTAATGTGGAAGCTACTGGAATGTGTCTCCGTATTTTCATTTTGTTTATTTCTTCTAGTAAGATCATGACGAGTTTTCAAAATTTTGCACAATAGAGGCCGAGAAATGTTGCACTGACTCTTTTTTGGTAACCTGTCATAACGACATTAAAATTTTGATCTTTTATTTTAATGGAAGCCAGAAAGCGAAATGATTTCATTTCGCCTTCTGGCTTCCATATCGACAAGATGTATGTAAGAGAGCAAAATTTCTGGGGCGTGTGATTGCCCAAGCTTTTGTTCACTTCCCAATTCCCTAGAGAATTCTCGGAAATTCAAACAACAGTAAAGAGAAAGGAAAGAATGGGTTCCTTCTGAATACATTGTGAATATTCCTTTGCCAGTTAGTTGGGAAACTGATAACATTAACCGATGGAACGATCACATAAAGCGATAATTTCAATACAAATGAATAAAGAAAATCGGGACTAAATGATTTTGATAACAATAAACCAGGGGTGGGCAAATACTTTTAAGGGTGGACCAAAAGGAAATTTCCAAAATGTCTCCCGGGTCAGAGGACTATACCGCGTACGCTGTGCACACGCGAAATGTTTTGAGTGGAGTTTTTCCTGCCCAAGAAATGTTTTTGACAAAAACACTATAAGTATCGTTTTAAAGCATTTGGACAGAAAATTTGACAGTTAATAAACGATAATGGTAATAATAAATTGTCTTACTTAGGTGTATATGCGAACAATTTGTGCCCAGTAAAATATGTCATGTAATTTTTAAAGAAATATGATACATTATATAAAATTAATGGTCATTAAATAAATCAGTTAATGAAAGATTTTATTTTGATATTTATTTATATCTTAATTATTTTATTTTGATAATAGTTATTACATTTTTATATTTATATTACTGTTTGTAAATATAATAGTAAATAGAATTATAAAAAGAAAAGACAAACATCAAACGTTAAAATAGAATAGTTTTAGTTAATGCGAAACGTGAAATCTGGACTGTTCATTTGATATTATTTCTTCAAAATTTGGATCCAAATCACTTGTAGCAATCCTTAATACCGAGTGTAGATTTTCGTCAGAAATTTGTAATCGATATTTATTTTTTGTGTAAATCATTAACGGAAACTTATTGGCGAAATCAGGAAACATGTGCCAAAGCTTGGCGAGAAACGAAGTCGGCAGGTTATTTATCATTATTTATATGTACACTACGCATACAAATACTGTTGATTTCAACAAAATCGCATATAAGAGAATTGCATGCAGGATTTTTCAACGGGCCGAATCCGGTCAGCGGGCAGGCTTTTGCCCACCTCTGGAATAAGCGATTGATAACATTAACTGCGATCACATTAAGCGGAGTCCACTATATTGACATTTTATAACTAGTTTTTTTTTATTTACGGAAGAGTTTTTTTTATTTACTAGCGACCCACTAATTCGGAAACATTGATGTAATGATATTCGAAGTAACTGATAGATGTTTCTGATGACGCAGAACACATAAACAACATAAACTCACTCAATAACAAAAATTATTTTCATAACAAAAATACTTCCGTCAAAACAAGTCACGAAACTTTTCTGTTTTCGTACTGAAAATAAATTAGAATCAAAGTGGGTAATTCCAAATTACTTGAACTGTCATGATTCTTTTTTACACACATTAACAATAGATGTATTGCAATGTTATGATGTGTGCGAGGTCGCGTTTACTTTAAAATAAGATGATTAATCTTTTTATACTTGTGATTTCAAAAGCTGGCATATCAATGTCTCAACAAAGCTTCATAATTACATAATTTCCCCCTTGTTTGAAAAAAGACAGTAGCCGCAATTTTGATAATTTCTAATG
>CM063504.1:82901343-82978843 GCA_032207245.1 Pardosa pseudoannulata
TTTCTGACACTACTAGAATTTTTCACGAAAAAAATGATGGTATTTTTTTTTCTTATTTGTTGAAATTATTCGTACTTTAAATGGAAACAAAACTTCACAAATGCAGTACTCGCATTTGAAGAAAGCAACTTACATTCGATGAAAATTCCTAAGCTGCGCCTTTCTCGATCACAAAGCGTGCTGAAGAAAGAAAAATCATTACTGTAAATCCCACACTTCAACCACTGACTGTAGTAAACATCAAGCACGACAAAGTAAAAAACGAAGAGAGTGAACGACGAATGCAAAACAGGAAAAAGAAATTAAGTTATTAAAGATAAATAGACATCAAAAGCAACAATATTAAATGATTGTTTATATCTTTGTTAAACATAAACAAAAAAAACGGATTACTGAGTAAACCAAATATATAAAAATGGTTTTCAAATTATGTCAAGGATAAAGAAATTATAGAATAAATATGCAAAAAAAAAAAAAAAAATGATTCGTTATTTGAGTATTTTATAGTCAAATGTGAACTCTTCAGAAAAACCTACAGGTGGACCTTGCAGAGATAAAAAGAAAAAAGTGGTTTTCAATGAATTATTAGAAAGCGATAAAATGCGTCGACAGCATGAACATAAATGGAAGTAAGTTAAAAAAAATAATGATGCAACAAATAACAGACAAGAAAAATAAGCGTCTATTAACGAGGCATAGAAATGGAAGGGAAAATTACTCGCGATGTTTGATGAGCTTATAAAATTGCTGTAGCGTTTGATAACAGGTAGATTTCCTGGGTGGAAAGAAAAACTTTCAAACTTCCGGGAAAGAAATGAGATAATTATATCTTTCTTGGGTTCATCACAAGTAGTCGTAACATTTTAGCTTAAGAGTTTTGATTAGCTTTTAGCATATGCGTCTTGTCATTTTGGATCGGATTTTCTTATCCCTTTAGGTTCAAATGTTTGATCTGTATGTAAATACGTTGATATAGTTTGTAGTGTTGTAGACTGCCAGCGTAAATATCCGTTGTATTGAAATTTTTGGTTATATAAAGTCAGGATTACAATCATAAAGGGAGGTGAAGTATTAAAATCATATTCGAAAATACAAAATATTTTTCATTCTACGGTTAATCCTTTCTATGTTATGCGACATACATATGCACAAACGTAACTACATATGTACGTACAGGTTTGGTTTGGTTTGGAGAGCTACGGTCTATGTTTTGCACACGAGGGCTAATGAGACCGGGACTTACTGCTCAAAGTCGATTTCGAATGGCTACGAACATCCATGTCATAGTGAGATTCGAACCCACGAACTCCGGTACGGACGATTAGCGCCCTAACGAATCGGTCAGCGTTCGGCATATGTACGTACAGACGTAACTACATATATAAGATGTATCACTGAAACTGGTCAAAAATGATTCAATCATAGACAAAATAAGTATTTCTGTTGCAATCTGGAATCTAGAAATTTTCGTGATTACACTACTTTCTTTACATCGTAAATGAAAGTAAGGAAAGGGGTTGGGGTGTAAACCAAAATAGGAGAGGGAAAAAGAGGAAAGATTGTACAATGATTGGGGAAAGCAGTTGAGTCCAATAATTGGAAAATAAACATTATAACTTAGCTTTAAAGTATTCATCAATATACAGGGTTGTCCAAATTTATTGAGCGCATTTAAGATTTGAAATAAAAAGGAACAAAATGAAGTATGCACTTATTTATTGTGTTCCAGGAAAATCTATTTAATACTTTTTCATACATTATAATCATTGAATCAGTCGCGACCGGATTTTCTTATCCATTTCGGTTCAAATGGATAGATGCATGGGTGATTCTAAAGTAAAAAAAATAAAAAATTCTGAACACCACTCAAAATTTTCTAAAAAAGTAAGCGCTACAAATTTAAAGTAAAAATTATATTAAGGTTACTTTCTAGACTTTGGAACTAGATCTGAATGATATCTGAATTTTAATATTGTGATATATCTTTAACCAAATACTACTATATTAATATGTTATAATATATATCAACTTATCACATTGTGTACGGATACATTTCATACCGGGAGAGGGCGTTTTGCTCGTAAATTTAGTAATTCAATTAAATCTCAATAGATCGAAAATTATTTAATTTTTTAACCAACTTTTCGTATTTTATATTGAAATAAATATATAAACAAATATATAAATAGAAATATATAAATAACAACCATAAGATTTTTGTAAACAAAAAATATATTTTTAGTTTATAAATTTATAATAGTATTGTAAAATCAAATAGAAATAGTAGTATACAGTTTTAATTTTTTCGAATTATGTTATATATAAACATTTTTACATTATAAAAAACGAAAAAAGCAATCATAAAACTAATAATGTAAAAACTAGTTTTTATTTGACATTTTTAACATTAAAAACCCTCTTGGAGATATCAAAATTAATATAAACTTATGACGTACAAAACAAAGTATATAAAAGAATTATCTATTAAATGTTTTATATAAGATTAAAACCACTTTGTAGATTTCATACTCTAAATATCTACTTTTCACTTTCGTTTAAAAAGTTATATTACACACTTTTTTTCTATACAATTATCAAAACTATTGCGTGATAATTCTGTGTCAACTATACGAAGATAAACTTTTTAGTATATTTTTCAGCAAGGATATTTTTTTTAATATACCGTAGGATTGAATTCATTGTGCTACTGCATATTTGATTATCTCTGACTTTCATTTTTCATACTGCCTTGAGAGGATAGCATTACGAGAAAATGATTCACAAGAAAGAGCTGACACATGATTATATGACATTTTACTTTTATCTCGGATTATTTACAAAAAAGATTTTAACAGAAGTAATTTCGAAATAAATCTTTCAAGAATATGTTCTTGTATTTTTAAAAGACGATTGTAGCGAAAGAAACTTTATTTTGTAACTACTTGAAAACCCATAGATGAGGGGAGGCCAAGACGTCGACCGCGGTCGACTGGTCGACCACGAAGGCAATTTAGGCAGTCTGCGCGACCATCCCGATAATGACCTCGGATATTAACAATATAATTTATGAATTATGACATAGGATTAATGAATTATTTAAAATAAAAATTTTTGGAAATTAATTTCTGAAGAAACATTTCCAAATATTTACAAATTGATTTTGTATTTGAAATCATACTTTGGATCCACGTATCTCTGTGATTCTGCTTTTTCAACAATGAACGCCATAAAAAACCAGACATCGGCCACGTTTTCAACAGATGAACATTTAATTTTGTGTTTATGCATTGCAATAAGCTCGGTCCAGCCACAATATGATAAACTTGTCGCAGATATACAGTGCCAAATTTCAACTTGACAAAGTGCTTAGTTATAATATAATCGAATCAGTACTATATAATCATTATATGGTACTGATTCGATATACTATACACACCACGGTTTTTATCGCTAAACTTTGCGACCTTTCGGGAGGCTTCTGAAGTCGCTGGCGACTTTTGGCGACTTTAAGCTTTCCAAGCTTTTTGGAGCTTTGTAGAGGCAACCCTGGTTCGTAATGGTTCGTTAACAGATGAACATTTAATTTCGTGTTCACGCATTGCAATAAGCTCGGTCCAGCCATAATATGATAAACTTGTCGCAGATATACAGTGCCAAATTTCAACTTGACAAAGTGCTTAGATTATAATATAATCGAATCAGTACTATATAATAATTATATGGTACTGATTCGATATACTATACACACCACGGTTTTTGTCGCCAAACTTGGCGACCTTTGTTGCGGTGTCTGACGTCTCTTTCGACTTTTGGCGACTTAAGCTTTCCAAGCTTTTTGGAGCTTTGTAGTGGCAACCCTGGTTCGTAATGGTTCGTTAACAGATGAACATTTAATTTCGTTTTTACGCATTGCAATAAGCTCTTGCCAGCCACAATACGATAAACTTGTCGCAGATATACAGTGCCAAATTTTAACTGAACGAAGTGAATAGGATGGTCAATTTTTGAGATATGAATACTTATTCATATCTCAAAAATATTGTCGTTAGAATACTTACTATTTTCGTCAGTAAATTTTTATTTTGTAAATATCGTCGTTCAGATGCTGTATTTATCTTTAACCCTCTGACTACTCATCCCGCGATTTACACGAACAATTCAAATGTAGCAAAATTTGCTCATCCAGCAATTTTCGCGTGTGTTTTTCTTCTTTTTTTTAAGAAGCACATTTCGCCTTTACACCGTTTAACCAGTGGAATAAATTATATACAGTATTAGACATTTAATTAGGTAATAAATAGAATTATATAACTAGAACTATAGTTATATTAGATAATAGAATTATAGATAGTATGCTTATTGCAAGAGTCGCGTCCGTCTCTGTCGGAGGTCGGGCGAACTTTTATTCTTTTGAACAATTGAAAACGGCAGTATTGTACCAGTAATGGTCCTTTTGATGCACGGACGATTAAAGTGTCAAGTGTGCCGTTTTTTTCAACGCACCGACAGAGAAAAGAAACTGTTCTTTGTGTGACCGCGTCGGCTGGGCACCAAAGGGCGTTTCGGCTACTCCAAGGACAAAGGTAAAAAAGATGGGGGTGTCGATCTCCCCTAAAACCGAGGTTTCCTATTTGGAAAAGAAGAAACGAGAGGGGACTTCCTTCTGAACTTTGAGATGAGCAGGTTGTCTAGAGTGATCGCCTCTCTGGACAATAGATTGCATCTACATTGAGTTGATTTGTTTTATTTAAAACTTTCTTTTTGTTAAATAAATGAACAGTTGTTAAGTTTCAATAATCTACGGCTGATTATTTCGCCTCCATACTGCTCCTTATACAAGACCAATGCGAAATCATAGCTACATGACTAGGGTATGACTTACAATCAGAAGTAGAAATATCGCAAACGCTCTGCGAGATTACAACTTATATATATACTTAAACTATGCAACAAAAAAATACACAATTTTTAAAGGGATCTCAATTTACAAATTGAGCAGACAGAGGTTTAACCTTATGCTCTTTCAAGCGAGATTTAAGAGCATGTTTGGTCTCACTTACGTAAGAGATACCGCACAAGAAAGATATTTAATAGATACTCCAGCTATTTAAGCGTTCAATAGAATGTTTGAGATTCAGAAAAAGAAATATTACTAACAGAAGAAAAAATGACTCTGAAATCAAAATTTTTGAGAATTTTAGCAATCTGCTGATTAATTTTAAGGGGAGAAAATGTAAACATACTTGACAGATAAAATTAGAGGTTCTCATACGCCAAACAGGATAAGAAAGTTTTCTACTAAGATATGGAGGACATATTTTATTAATAATACAGGAATTAGAAAAATCGAAGAAGTGTTTATAGTCGATAGGAAAGCGTTTCAGATGCTGATTTTTATCTTTAAACCTCTGACTGCTCATCCCGCGATTTCCACGAACAATTCAAATGTAGCAAAATTTGCTCATCCCGCAATTTTCGCGTGTGTTTTTCTTCCTTTTTTTAAGAAGCACTTTTCGCCTTTACACCGTTTAACCAGTGGAATAAATTATATACAGTATTAGACATTTAATTAGGTAATAAATAGAACTATATGACTAGAATTATAGTTCTATTAGATAATAGAATTATAGATAGTATGCTTATATATATACTTAAACTATGAAACAAAAAAAAATACACAATTTTTAAAGAGATCTCAATCTACAAATTGAGCAGACAGAGTTTTAACATTATGCTCTTTCAAGCGAGATTTAAGAGTATGTTTGGTCTCACTTATGTCAGAGATACTGCACAAGAAAGTTATTTAATAGATACTCCAGCTATTTAAGCGTTCAATAGAATGTTTGAGATTCAGAAAAAGAAATATTACTAACAGAAGAAAAAATGACTCTGAAATCAAAATTTTTGAGAATTTTAGCAATCTGCTGATTAATTTTAAGGGGAGAAAATGTAAACATACTTGACAGATATAATTAGAGGTTCTCAGACGCCGAACACGATAAGAAAGTTTTCTACTAAGATATGGAGGACATATTTTATTAATAATACCTGAATTTAAAAAATCTAAGATGAGCTTGTAGTACATCGGAGAGCGTTTCAGATGCTGATTTTTATCTTTACCCTCATGCTTTTTCAAGCGATATTTAAGAGTACGTTTGGTTTGACCTATGTAAGAGATACGGTACAAGAACAATATTTAATAGATACTCTAGCTATTTAAGTGTTCAATAGAATGTTTGAGATTCAGAAAAAGAAATATTATTAACAGAAGAAAAAATCACTCTGAAATCAAAACTTTTGAGAATTTTAGCTTCTGTCTAATTAATCTGTTGATTAATTTCACAGGGAAAAAAGGTAAACATACTTGACAGATATAATTAGAGGTTCTCAGACGCCGAACAGGATCAGAAAGTTTTCTACAAATAGACTCAATTAGATTAGAAGATAAACCACGATAATGAACGATAGCCTTCAGTTGATTGAGCTCAGAGCTATGTAAATGAGGGGTGAAATAAATATTCAAAGGACGATGAACATGAGTATTAAAAGCAAAAAAACTTTTGACACAGCAAAAGGATTGTGGAAAAAACTAGTCTGAAAAGCCTCGGAGCTACGAATAATAAGAACATTCAACAAAGTAAGACGATTGTAACATTTTCTTTCGAAAGTGATGCAATAGTCGGTCAAATTCATAACAGATAGGATGTGGTCTATAATATCCATGTCGTGATATAATAAGGCAAAAGAGTCTTACACATAACAAATGTAGAAAAGAAACATTATGGTTTGAAATAACTTAACTTCAAATTAATGCATGTAGATGTCACACAAAATTGGCTTCAAAGGATTACCATAGCAAGGCCATCAGTCATACGATAGAAATGACAGTTAAAAACAAAAGTAGTCTGGTGTAGACAAATGCCAGTCAGGTTAATCAGTTCATCAACTTCAAAATGAGAAAAATGAAATTCACGTAGCATCTTGCGAGTTATTTTAGCGCACCTTCAACTGGAATATTCGTGAATAACAACTTCACGTCAAAAGAAATCGTGTAGCCAAGAGAATTAAGATTGCAAAGTTTCTTAACAAAATGAAAAGAATTGCGATAGTGAAAGCATCGGGTGGCCATAATTAAACTGACAGTGCACACAGTGTTCTGTAGCTCGATCTATTTGCGAGAATGACGCCACATTTCGTAGGAAGATTAAACAAGACGGGGGACGAAGGATTTCGCGAAAAAACAAATTAGTTCCAAAAGTCACCTCTAAGGCAATATTTGGCGCTGTGTAATAGAAAATAGAGTGTTAATAAATGCAAATCAATACGGAAATTAATTTCTTAATTGTGCCAATGGATGTAACGTGAAATTTGAATAAAGACCTTCTTCTTCTGCTCAGCGTACGTGATATTGCAGAGCACGAGACTTTATCGGTGTTTATGTAGCTTTTAAGCTTTTTTAAAAGTGTTGCCATATTGCACTTGAACTAAATCAGAAAATGTGCATAATAAAAGGTAATTTTATTCCGTATTTATCTACATTTGTTAACACTCCATTTTCTATAACACAGCGCTAAATATTCCCCTAGCGGTGACTTTTGGAACTAAATAGTTTTTTCGAGGAATCCTTCGTCCCCGTCTTGTTTAATATTCCTACAAAATGTGGCGTCATTCTTGCAAATAGATCGCTCTACAGAACACTGTGAGCAACTGAACGTTTAATTATGGCCACCCGGTATTTTTTTAAAAAGAGGGGAAAAGTGGAAACCAAGTGCTTCACGACACTTAAGAATCGATAATAGGAACTATAGGTCTGAAAAGAATACCAAGCTTATGAACTTTGGGTAAAGCCTAAAACAGGGAACACAGTTGCAGTCAAAGGTTATTTTATTGTTTATAAAAAATATATAAGGATTTCATAGCAAATTTAATATTTTTGAGTTTCTTAGACCTCGAATTTTTAAGAATTCCTTTTTAGGGACCTCGATAAGTTTTAGGGATATTTTCCAAATAAGTGGATTTATTAAGTATATTTATTTATTTATTTCTATATTTTTATTTTTCACTTTTTTTATACAAAATTATATAAACAATTTCTAAATATTGGAAAAAATGGAAACCAAGTGCGTCACGACACTTAAGAACCGACAGTAGAAACTATAGGTCTGAAAAGAATACCAAGTGTATGAACTTTGGGTAAGGCCTAAAATAGTGAGCACAGTTGCAGTCAAAGATCATTTTATTGTTTTGTAAAAAATGCATAAGGATTTCATAGCAAATTTAATAGTTTTGAGTTTCTTAGACCTCGAGTTTTTAAGAATTCCTTTTTAGGGACCTCGATAAGTTTTTGGGATTTTTTTCCAAATAAGTGGATTTATTAAGCATATTTATTTATTTATTTATTTCTATATTTTTATTTTTCACTTTTTTATACAAAATTATATAAACAATTTCTAAATATTGGAAAAAATGGAAACCAAGTGCTTCACGACACTTAAGAACCGACCGTAGAAACTATAGGTCTGAAAAGAATACCAAGTTTATGAATTTTGGGTAAAGCCTAAAATAGGGAACACAGTTGCAGTCAAAGGTTATTTTATTGTATTATAAAAAATATATAAAGATTTCATAGCAAATTTAATAGTTTTGAGTTTCTTAGACCTCGAATTTTTAAGAATTCCTTTTTAGGGACCTCGATAAGTTTTAGGGATATTTTCCAAATAAGTGAATTAATTAAGTATATTTATTTATTTAATTTTATACTTTTATTTTTCTCTTTTTTAAACAAAATTATATAAACAATTTCTAAATATTGAAAAAAATGGAAACCAAGTGCGTCACGACACTTAAGAACCGACCGTAGAAACTATAGGTCTGAAAAGAATACCAAGTGTATGAACTTTGGGTAAGGCCTAAAATAGTGAGCACAGTTGCAGTCAAAGATCATTTTATTGTATTATAAAAAATATATAAAGATTTCATAGCAAATTTAATAGTTTTGAGTTCTTTAGAGATCGAGTCTTTCGAATTTCTTTATAGAGACCTCGATAAGTTTTTGTGATTTTTTCCAAATAAGTGAATTTATTATGCATATTTATTTATTTATTCTATACTTTTATTTTTCTCTTTTTTATAAAAAATTACATAAACAATTTTAAATATTAGAAAATTGAGGAGTGTTATAAATACAATAAGCCAAGAGGATTAAGATTGTAAAGTTTCTTAATAGAATGAAAAGAAGTACGATAGTAAAAGTATTTTTGTTAAGAAGAGGGGAAAAAATGGAAACCAAGTGCTTCACGACACTTAAGAACCGATAGAAGAAACTATAGGTCTGAAAAGAATACCAAGTTTATGAACTTTGGGCAAAGCCTTAAATAGTAAACACAGTTGCAGTCAAAGGTTATTTTATTGTTTATAAAAAATATATAAGGATTTCATCGCAAATTTAATATTTTTGAGTTCTTTAGAGATCGAGTCTTTCGAATTTCTTTATAGAGACCTCGATAAGTTATTTTGATTTTTTTCCAAATAAGTATTTATTAAGCATATTTATTTATTTCTATACTTCTATGTTTCTCTTTTTTTATGCGAAATTACATAAACAATTTCTAAATCTTAGAAAATTGAGAAGTGTTGTTAATACAATAATAAGCGTATGAGCAGTTTTGAAAATATGGAAAGATTACCAAAAGTCAGGATCAAAATGTTAATTATACAGACATTAGAAAAATCGAAAAAGTGTTTACAATTCCAAGAGTGCTGAGCGATTATAGAACTTTAAAATCCCGATTTTTACCTGATTACTTGCATGTTCTTTCACTCGAATTTAAATGTACTTTTCGTCTAAATTGCTAATTGGGTCCAATTGTAGCTATTTTTTTTCTCAAGCTGGAAAATTGCCTGTTTATCAGATTTTTCACCTGATAACAACTTTTTGCAGCTTTATCTATTTTGCATTTCATAATATTATTTTTACTAAAAATATCGTGAATATCCATTTTAGAAACATTAAAAACATTTATTTATCTCACTTGCAGGCATTTCTTTTCCGTTATAGACCCAAACTTTCCGGACTTCTACTTTGGACATATCACTTCTACGAGTCCTTTTACTAATAAACCAAAAACTTCCATTCACTTCTTCCTTTTTATTAACATCTCCATATATATTGGGATTCAGTTAACGTCAGAATTTTACTCAAAAATCGCTGAATTACTTCCCAAAACAAAAGTGGTCTTATATTTATGCAACTTCGAGATTCTGGAAAATCCTTACGCATGCAAAATATATTCGGTCTATTTTTTTCTTTGCAAAATCCATCCTTTTTAGGATGGATTTACTGCTCTTTTTTTTTCTTTTTTTTTTATTTGCATTAATGACTTCTTTGCGAAAGAGTCGAAATTTGGAATGATCTTATAATTTTGTATTTCATTCAGTGGCGTACGCAGAATATTTCAAAGGGCGGGGGGGAGGTTCGCCGTACGATGGCTGATTGGTTAGGGTGCTGGTATTCGGTTCCGGAGTTCGTGGGTTCGAATCCAACTGTTGCATGTATGTTCGAAACCGTTCAGAATCGGCTTTAAGCTGTAGGTCCCGGTCTCATTAGCTCTCGTGTTGCAAAAAGTAGACAGTAGCACTTCAAACCAAACCAATCAAGGGGGGAGGGGTTCATAATTTTCTGAAACTACTAAAAGAAATTCGAATATATAATAAAGCACTATTATTTCCCTAATTTACACATTTAGACAATTTTGACTTTTTATTTAGACAACATTTTTTAGTTAAATTTTGATTTGATTTTTTAAGTTTAAGAACATAATTTTTTTTTATAATAAGAGGTAAAATATTTTATTTTTATTAAAAAGTAAGAATTAATCAAGTCAGAAAAACTACTCACAATGTAACATCTACCTAAATAATAACCGTATAAATGTGAATATTCTATAGAAAACCAATGAATTTGACCAAAAAAAATAAGAAAATATAACTTACCAATAAATAGAAAAATAAACCAGTATACAAACACACTAAAAATTTTTTGATTTATACAGTACGCAGAGGGCGTAATTTTCTGAAACTACTAAAATCTACTTATTTTTATTAAAAAATAGAAATTAATCTAGCCGGAAAAAACTACTCATAATGTAACATCTACCTAAATAATAAACGTATAAATGTGAATATTCTATAGAAAACCAATGAATTTGACCAAAAAAAATAAGAAAAAATAACTTACCAATAAATAGGGAATTAAACCAGTATACAAACACACTAAAAATTTTTTGACTTATACAGTACGCAGAGGGCGTAATTTTCTGAAACTACTAAAATCTACTTATTTTTATTAAAAAATAGAAATTAATCTAGCCGGAAAAAACTACTCATAATGTAACATCTACCTAAATAATAAACGTATAAATGTGAATATTCTATAGAAAACCAATGAATTTGACCAAAAAAATAACTTACCTTCAAATAGGGAATTAAACCAGTATACAAACACACTAAAAATTTTTTGATTTATACAGTACGCAGAGGGCGTAATTTTCTGAAACTACTAAAATCTACTTATTTTTATTAAAAAATAGAAATTAATCTAGCCGGAAAAAACTACTCATAATGTAACATCTACCTAAATAATAAACGTATAAATGTGAATATTCTATAGAAAACCAATGAATTCGACCAAAAAATAAGCAAAAATAACCAACAAATAGGGAATTAAACCAGTATACAAACATGCTAAAAATTTTTTCGGTTTATACAGTACGCAGAGGGCGTAATTTTCTGAAACTACTAAAATCTACTTATTTTTATTAAAAAATAGAAATTAATCTAGCCGGAAAAAACTACTCATAATGTAACATCTACCTAAATAATAAACGTATAAATGTGAATATTCTATAGAAAACCAATGAATTTGACGCAGGGGGGTTTAAAACCCTTAAACCCCCTCCCCTTGCGTACGCCCCTGATCTCACTATATTGCTTACGTTAAAAGTAGGCTGTCATACAGATAAATCATAAGAGTAGCTGTTATATTTTCATCATAACTTTGAAATTACAAACATTTTCATGCGGTTTATTTTAAAATGAGCAGAAACTCTTATAATCTTAAAAAAAGAATGTTTCGAAAGTTAAATGGTCGAAAAATTAACAGAAACTAACTTTTCCAGTGGCATTTTTAAAAATTTGAAAACTACTTTTCAAGAGGAATTTCACCACCTATAAATAGGAATATATCAAGACTGGTAAAAACGGATATTTTAAGTTTCAAAATTAAACATTCTTTGTACGTTCACACAGGCGTAACACTGAAACTGGTCAAAATTGAGTCATAATAAGTATATCCGTTGAAATATGAGTACTAAAATTTATCGTTATTACAATACATTATAATTTGTACAAGGAAATAAAAATACTTACACAATTATTTAATAAGAATTAAGAGAAATACCTTATGATAGCTCTCCTATTTACAAGAAATCATCAAAGTTGTCTTAAATATGGAAGCAACCCACCAGTTGAAACACCGTAGAACTTGTTTAATATGCAACTATCTCGCTCTTTCTCTCTTCATCATTTAGCTGACACGAAATCCTTTTAGCCAGTATAAACATCTACAAGATCTTAAGAATGTTTAGAGGAAATATTTTGCTAACTTTCTATTATTCTTTTTATTTAGCATTTAGTGTTCTTTGACACGGAATGTGTTATTCCAGATTTACCATTATTATCATTTTCCTTTCTTTCTTTTCGAAAATCAATGTTTTGCGGTTTGGGTCAAGCCCATAGCTGCTTAAGCATGACCGAAAGAACTTCCGTGAATAAGTTTTTTGAAGAACGAAAGAAAAACACAGAAATTTTCAAAAATAATAATAACAAAAAAATTGCTGCATACGAAATCTGTATGGAAACATGAGTGTAACCTTGAAACTGGTATTACCCAGATTAGATGGAGAGTTGAGGGCTGAGAGTAGCTTAATGATTACCAATTAATGTTTGAAACCGAGTGATGTCAAAACTTCTCTTCGTCCGCTGGTCACCTTATCTTTTACAAAACATTTCAGAGGTCAAGGAAGAGAAGAACTAAAAAAGGCAATTTTGTTAGAAATTACTTTATTCAATTCCTACTATTACTTTATACAGTGGACTCTGCTTAATGTGATCGCGGTTAATGTTATCAATCGCTTATTTTTATCGAAATCACTTGATCCCGATTTTCTTTATTCATTTGTATGTTAAAATTATTGTACTGTTTGTGGGTAATTCCTACTATTAGTTTATACAGTGGACTCTGCTATTAGTTTAACAGCTTAATGTGATCGCGGTTAATGTTATCAATCGCTTATTGTTATTGTTATCACTTGGTCCCGATTTTTTTTATTCATTTGATGGAGAGTTGAGGGCTAAGCTTAATTAAACGTTGATAGCTTAATGCTTACCAATTAATGTTTGAAACCTAGTGATGTCCAAACTTCTATTCGTCCGCTGATCACCTTATCTTTTACTTTTTATTATTTCAGAGGCCAAAGAAGGGAAGATATAAAAAAGGCAATTTTGTTAGTAATTACTTTATTCAATTCCTACTATTAGTTTATACAGTGGACTCTGCTTAATGTGATCGCGGTTAATGTTATCAATCGCTTATTGTTATCGAAATCACTTGGTCCCGATTTTCTTTATTCATTTGTATGTTAAAATTATCGTTTTATGTGATCGTTACATCGGTTAATGCTATCAATTTTCGAACCTCATTTTAACTGGCAAAGGAATATTCACAATGTATTCAGATGGAAACCATCCTTTTTTTTCCTTCCCTGTTGTTTGACTTTTTTTCCTCTTGCACCTAGGGAAATGGTGAATGAACAAAGAAGTTGGATATTACACGTTCCTGAAATTTTTAGAAATACTCACACCCTACTGGTGGTCAGTGGTTGTTAGATAAGCAGAAGGCAACACATTCTTATCGGAACTGAGAAGGAACGTATTCATATTTTATGCCTTGCTAGCTTACATGCAGCTTGTCGATATGGAAGCCAGAAAACGAAATGATTTACGTTAAAACAAAAGATCGAAATTTTAAATCGTTATGACAGATTGATTATGATTACAAACACTTTATCAATGTGTTCTTAGTAAAGATTGTAGACAGTCAACAATTGATCAATTTTTTTAATTATGCATATAATTCTTATGTTTTAAAGGATAATATACATAAATGCAGGATAATATAAGGTCATTTTGTTTTGAAATTTAGTACGTGTGAATTAAAGGAGGGGGGTGTAAGTTTATCTAATTTTGCATATTGTTTATTTTATCAATCGGTTATTGTTATCAAAATCATGGTGCCCCAAACTGATCACATTAAGCTTAATCCACTGTACTTTCCCTATATATATATATGTAATATTAAAATCCCTTATTTATATATTTTAATATTAAATTAAACACTTCTGTACATAAATTACGTTAGGGTTTGCGCGATAATTCTGATTTTTCCCATCCAGATACACTATAGACTTAATTCAGCCTCTGTCTGTACTACTTTAGCCAATAGTAAACGCGTTCTCTTTAAACATGGGTATTTTTTATCACTTGATTAAAGGTGCTTAGGGATTATTCGTAGTATTTTTACCTGGGAAATCCCTACTTAAAAAGTGTGTGTGCACGATGTTCTAAAACTTTTTGGCTATTGTATGGATTTACTGTATCGATCACCCGAAATAAAACGTGTTGTGCTTATGGATGAATCTCGCCCATCTTACATACATACATTTATATATCTTGTTCAAATTTTCAATTGTTAATAAAATTCTTTTTATTCATCCACTCAAGTTCAAATACGTTTTTTTTTTAAACTTGTAGTGAATAACACTTGATGTTAATACAGTTTTTTCAAATATTAATTCATTAATTTAATTTAACTAATTAATTTTAATTTTATCAGAAGGCTCTTGGCGCGAATCTTCTGATTTCGCCAATGCGTAGCTATTTAATTTACAGTAAACCTAAGAATCGGAATTTGAAATGATTACACGAGATTAATTTTTTTCTTATTTAACATGTAATCATATTATTGTAATCATATCCCCTATACAATAATAGCCTAAGTTATCTGTCAGTCTGTCCTCGAATTTATGAAGCGGTTGGACCTGGAATGGATAGAGGCATCCATAGTTAGAAAAATTCAAATCGAGTAATGTTTATCTTCTCCTAAACTATCTATCCGATTCTAAAATAAATTGGTATAAATAGGCTTTATATCACAGCGAAAATTACTGTTGCCTTTAAATCATTCGAAATCCATCCTTTCCCCCCGTTTTTGAGCTTTTAATGCCATTATTTCAACTCCTATTTTCCCCGGTTAACCCTTTAGTGGACAGTGGTTTCGCAGGGAAACCTCCTGTTAAACATTTTTTTCTCTATTTTTTTGAGAAATATGAATGGTTTTTTTCAGTTTTTTTATGTTTTTGACATTTAAAATTTACAATAAATGACAGTACTATACTTAATTTATTTTTTTCTTTTGAAATATATGTATTTAAACTTGATGTACCTGGAAAGTTAGTAATTCGATATTTTCACGTATGACCCCAAGTAAAAATATCTATTGAAACAACACTTATAAATTGTTAAACTATTTATTTATTATATTTTTTAAGAACACTTATTTATTGTTCTTCCAATATAATTAAAATTTTTAAAAGTATTATGTTTATGCTGTACAAGGGGGTGGGTTTGTCAGTTAAGCCCTTCAATTCCTCCTACGGTATTCTCTAATGCAAACCTAAGGATTGTAAAGAAAAATTTTAATGCATTTTGCATTTATAAGGTTCATAGGTAATATTTATAAACTAATTTCATTAAATTCTAAAGAGTTTATATAGGTGACCTTTAAAGGGTTAAGAGCAGGCGATTAAATTTATCAATTTATGCCATAATAAATCGTAAAAACAACATTTATTTTTACCATTATGACGTCATTCCTTTAACCATCTCATTTAATCACTTCTTATTTTAAATTATTTAAATTATTTAAATTATGCATTATTTTCATGCTTTTTATCATTGAACTTAGATATTACGTAAATAATAAAGCGATTTCATGCAGTAGGGTACATATGAAATTATGACAATTCTGGCTTTAGTTTCAAACGGAAGAGCATTTTATTGCTTGCCTATTGGCTGTTGTAAATATGAAAATGAATGGAATGGGCATTATAGTAGTTCATAACGTTGCGCGAAATTGCTTTATTTTCTTTTATATTTCACTTAAATCGTAGATTAGGTACATATGTGATAATTTTAAATTTAATCATCGATTATTTTTTGTTGCAAGATAATTCTCAGCCAAAAAACAAATTAATTTTTACCTGCATCATAAGATACTTTACAACTTTGAAAAATTAAAAATTTTACTGATCCCGTCATATGACGGGCTATATGCTAGTTATTTAATAAAACGTAACTAAAATAAATTTTTTCTTTTTGACCTCAGTTGGAATTGACTTCAAATATTTTTTTTATATATATTATTTGTTTTTTTAATTAATTGATAATATTTAAATGTTTGGTTTGGTTTGGAACGTTATGGTCTTTTTTCCCACTACACCAGATTTAGTGATACCTGGACCTACATCTCAAAGCCGATTCCGAAAGGTTACGAATATCCATGATGGTAGTGAGATTCGAAACCACAAATCCCGATACCAAAAAACAGTAACCTGCCCATTTGGTCTTTGCTCACATAATAATTCCAAGAAATATTTTCCTAATTCTCTCTTTTCATTTCTTCTTTTCATTTGACATATAATGTTCTTAGAAACGGAATGCATTATTTCAGATTTGTAAATTACCCCTTTTCTTCTATTTTATTGTTATCATTTTCTCTTCGTTCGTTTCGAAAATGAACGCTTTGCGGTTTGGGTCATCCGTGACTTTGTTTCTTGAAGAAGGAAACCTGCTCAGAAATATTTAGTAAACAATAAAAACATTTGCATACGAAATGTGTACGGAAAAGCATGATGAGACCTTGAAACTGGTATTGCCCAGATCAGATGATGAGTTGACATTTAGGTATAAACTACATATTAAACACTTAATGACTAGCAATTATTGCTTGAAGCTTTACCGGTAATTTTCGCTTCTGAAAATGAAAAAAAGAAAAGCGTTCAAGAATTAAAATTTACACCTGAACTGAATATAAACCGTATTGCACAGCTTTTGAAGAATCAACCAAGGTCTAATTTAAGGCAATAGTAAATGCGAAATCAAAAGAAGAAAGTAACCAAGCAAGTACAATTCACACCTTAACTCAATATAAACAGTATTGCACAGTTTTTAAAGAATCGTCCAGGTTTGAATTTAAGGCAATAGTAAATGCGAAGTCAAAAAAAGAAAGTAACCAAGAAAGTAAAATTCATACCTTAACTGAATATAAACAGTATTGCACAGCTTTTAAAGAATCAACCAGGGTTGAATTTAAGGCAATAATAAATGCGAAATCAAAAGAAGAAAGTAACCAAGCAAGTAAAATTCACATCTTAACTGAATATAAACAGTATTGCACAGCTTTTAAATAATCAACCAAGGTCTAATTTAAGGCAATAGTAAATGCGAAGTCAAAAGAAGAAGTACCCGGCTTCCCTATAAAAAACTACCTGGAAAATTGGAAATCCAGGGCTAAACGAAGGGCTGCTTGTTATCGTATTCCGCAGAAAGCTACGACCCATCCAGGGCTGTTATGCCACTAAAGAAGGAGGAAAAAACTTACAGATAGCCGAAATTTGACTGAAAATTCTAGATTAACATTTTATTAAATTGTTAACTATAACAAAGAATAAGAAACGAAAAGATTTTTTTTTAATATTCATGGCTCATGCGGATTTTCAAAAGGGAAAATTAAGGCGTTTTTAAGGACTTTCAAAGGAATTTCTTTACTTCTTTAACGATTTCCATGAAAAAGGAAATTATGCTTGATATAAACTTACTCAAACTTATAGTTTTGATTCCCCCTTTAATCACAAAATTTAAATAAAGTTGCTTTTTGTAAATTTTTATAAAATTGTCTCTTATTGCAAGAGAATCTTTAAACAGCCAACTATTTTATTCAATTCCTACCATTAGTTCACATTCTCCCTCTTTATATATATATATATATATATATATATATATATATATATATATATATATATATATATATATATATATATATATATATATATATATATATATATATATATATATATATATATATATGTGAAACCCGCTTAAGAAGTTTGCCAAAGGTCTATCTGATTAAAACTTCTTAAACGAAATCAGGCAATAAGCATTATTTATGCGTATGTATGTATATATATATATATATATATATATATATATATATATATATATATATATATATATATATATATATATATATATATATATATGTATATATGTATGTATACGGTAAAACCCACTTAAGAAATTTTCTAAGGGAATGGAAAGAGAAACTTCTTAAACGAAATTAATTTTTTAAAAAACAAAATAATGACATAGATAATGGGGAGAAACTTTTTTCTTTATAAAATAATATAAAAATAATAGGTTTGGTTTTTCTCAAAAATTTACATTTTTTGCACACTTAAAAAATCAGCTAATAAAGGAAAACAACATAATTACCTTGGAATATCTTTAATTCAGCTAAAAAATTTTGCTTTAAACACCCAATTTGCCGAAGAATGACGTCATAGATTCATAAAAGAATCCAACAGGTAAATAGACCATACACAGGATAGATCAGGCATGAAAAAACTAAGAAAGAATTAAATTGAAACTTCATTTTGTGATGAGGCCACACCATCTTTAACCCTGGTACAGTCTGTATCAGTTATATGGTCAGCTCAGCTGTCCAGAAAAATCAGACCATATAAGCGGGGTGACCTTATATGCGGAACAATACAACCCTATTGTGCATATACCGTGCATTTTTAATCCATAACAGAAGAGCCTTATCCACTGTGAACTTCCTTTTGTCCGAGCACGCACCAAAACAGCTGATCGTAATACACCTGTACCTGGACAATAGCGTGGCGTCGCAGAGTCGGGGATCTTGACAATCGGACTGAATAGACGAATACGCCCCTGATGGATCTCGTTAATGAATGCTCGGGAATTCCGTGAAGAGAGAGCCAGCGAATGAGAATTCAGATAAAAAGTATAACTGTAACTTTAGCTGGAGTTCTCATGTAACTGGGATCTTAACTGAGAAAAAAACAGTGGCGAAATCGTAACTGAACACCCAGGTATAAAAAGCCTACCATTTTGCGACTCAGGGCTTTTCGTCGTTTTTTTTTTTCGGAGGTATTTTGACCTCGGGGAGGCTTTCGCCTTTTTTACCAGACAGCTATCTAGTTCGGGAGATTCGTAAAGTCCGCTCATATAGGGAGCGGCAGAATCTCGATACCGAACGGGGGATAAATTGGGTTTGATTGCAGCCTGAAAAGCCTCCCCATTTGTAAGAGATTATTAATTCTTTTGTTTTTCTTTCGACTGTGATTGTCGTGAGGAAGTTTTATCGGCAACCATCCTTTGCAGTTCTACATGATTTAGGAATTAACTTTCCTTTGTAAATAGCCGTATTTAATCCAGAATTAAAGTGAATTTCCAATTTTATTCTATGACTGTGATCCATTATTCAAGTTACCTCTCATTTGAGAATATTGAAGGTGTCACACCACATTCTTATAAGGTGATAGGCTCTAACGTTTTCTTTTCTTTCTTGATCACCGATTACAAGACTTTAGGACCAAAGTTTGGCAGCTAAAATGTTTAATGTCGTCCGAGTAAGCGAATTTTCTTTGGCGGAAGTAGCCTTTGAAAGATTAGATTTTTTAAATTTTTCAATCAATTCATTTTTAGTAGCAAATGATAAATTCTTTCTTTTCGAAGTCATAATTAAAAAATGAACGTTCTTACTCGTGACGTATGATCCAAATGTGCACCAAAATTTTACTTTACTTGTTTCGTCTTAACTTCAACTTCAGCAGGGAGAGATAACCTCAACCAATAGACAGACAGATGTCCACCTCTTGTCAGGGGGCAAGAGAGGGGAGAAACTCCGACGATGAGTCTACACAAACAAGAAAGGGGGAAAGGGGGGAAAATAAAGGTTTGAATTCCGGTCGACTCCGATTTTGCATTGACTTCTTTAAAAAAACGAAAAGAAAAAAAAACGGAAATTTGTTGAAAACATGAAACTGACCTTAACTCCGGTAACAAGGAAAAGAAAATGACTGTATAAGCGGTGAACTTTAACACAAGTTTCCTATTAAGTTAGACGGGATTTCAGAAAACTGACCATATAAGAGGGGTGACCTTATAAGCGGGTGACCATATAGCAGGTACTGACTTACTAGGCTTTTACTTTTAAAAATTTCAAATTGAACTTCTGTTAACAATTATTTATTTATTAAAAATTTAGGACTCAACACAAAAGTTAGGGACTTTAAGGGCCCTTTTTAATGATCACCTAAAATTAAAGATTATTAAGAAGTGTAAAACCCTGCTATTCACCATCTTGTATTGAATATAATTATAACATAACATATAATATTATTATTACTAACAATAGCTTCGAAAAAGTTTTTTCAAAGCAAATTATTTGAATTTTACAAAAATTTGATAAACTGCAGGCGAATTTCTATCAGCCCCATTTCCTTGAAATTTGTCCTCTAATTACCATACAGCAGTGGCCTTCAAACTTTTAAGACTCACGACAGTTTTGCAATTTTATGAACTGATGGAACTCTATATCTTTCTTTAAAAGTATATGTAAATCAGACATTTATTACGTTTTATGGGTGCTGGTAGTAGTAATGAAAGAGAAAAAATAAAAGATAAAAAAGAAACGTTACGCAGCTGAATTTCGATTTTATATAACGCTATTTTTTTAAAAATTTAAATAATGGCATAACTCACGCTTCTCGTGTCACCAACGATGACGTCATCGCGTCTCTCGACTGAAATTTATGCTTGCATTTATTTATTTGTTTATTTATTTTTTTATACTCAAGCAGTTGAAATCTATCTATGTCATCTTCAGACGCATTTCGTTTTCTACATTAATCATGTTTCGACATTTCGTTTTTGTTGCAATGCATGTTGAAAACAATTAATCCCATAAATTGGCTGTTCTAAAATGACGTCGAAACGGTAACATCTGAGCTAGCAAGTTCTGTTACCAGTACAGTCAGGAATAGTTTGTTAGAGCATAATCAGCATAGAATGTTATCCGCTGACACAAAACCTCTTTTCATAGAGACCAAGATAATTACATGTAACTTGAGTATTTAATACATAACTGCAGTCTGTGTTGCATTTGTTTACACTTTTTAACACTCCTCGCGGCAACTCTAGAAACATCTCTCGGTACCCCAAGTTCAGCGGAACTCAGTCTGAAGGCAACTGACGTATCTAGGGTTTCCAACAAGGGCGTACACAAGGGGAACCTTGTTTCATAGAGACCAAGATAATTACATGTAATTGGTGTATTTAATACATAACTGCAGTCTATGTTGCATTTGTTTACACTTTTTAACACTCCTCGAGGCAACTCTAGGAACATCTCTCGGTACCCCAAGTTCAGCGGAACTCAGTCTGAAGGCAACTGACGTATCCAGGGTTTCCAACAGGGGCGTACGCAAGGGGAAACTTGTTTCATACATACCAAGATAATTACATGTAATTGGTGTATTTAATACATAACTGCAGTCTATGTTGCATTTGTTTACACTTTTTAACACTCCTCGAGGCAACTCTAGGAACATCTCTCGGTACCCCAAGTTCAGCGGAACTCAGTCTGAAGCCAACTGACATATCCAGGGTTTCCAACAGGGGAACCTTGTTTCATAGAGACCAAGATAATTACATGTAACTTGCATATTTAATACATAACTGCAGTCTATGTTGCATTTGTTTACACTTTTTAACACTCCTCGAGGCAACTCTAGGAACATGTCTCGGTACCCCAAGTTCAGCGGAACTCAGTCTGAAGGCAACTGACGTATCCAGGGTTTCCAACAGGGGCGTACGCAAGGGGAGCCATGTTTTATAGAGACCAAGATAATTACATGTAACTTGCATATTTAATACATAACTGCAGTCTGTGTTGCATTTGTTTACACTTTTTAACACTCCTCGAGGCAACTCTAGAAACATCTCTCTATCCCAGGTTCAGCGGAACTCAGTCTGAAAGCAACTGACGTATCCAGGGTTTCCAACAAGGGAGTAAGCAAGGGAGGGGGGTTAGGGGTTTAACCCCCCCTTGAGCTCAGACAAAATGGCAAAAATAAAAATTTTAGTAGAAATTATGCAGGCTATTATATTTTAGAATTATGACCCCCCCTTGAAAAATTTTTGCGTACGCCAATGGTTTCCAACGACTTGAAAAGAATTGCAAAATACTGAGGAAATGTCAGGGGTGATATAGAATATTTATCAAAAGTCAGGGAAACTTAAAAATATTTTCTTAAA
This sequence comes from Pardosa pseudoannulata, assembly GCA_032207245.1. Classification (NCBI taxonomy): domain Eukaryota; kingdom Metazoa; phylum Arthropoda; class Arachnida; order Araneae; family Lycosidae; genus Pardosa; species Pardosa pseudoannulata. The sequence continues at coordinate 82,923,862 of CM063504.1, forward strand.
GTCAGGGAAAAGCCCAAAGTAAAATGAAGTAATAATTTAGAAGGTCGAACTTTTGAATTAACTTGATCTTTAGAAGAATGGAAAGGAAAACAGAACATGAATTAGAAGAAAAGAATAAACAAATTAGAAATGCTACTGAATTAGAAGAAGCAAATTGAAAATGGACTAAATTCCTTGAAAAAAAATTGTAATGCTTAATATTTAAACCTTCTAAATTATTTGTTAAGAATAAAGGTTTAATTTATGTAACATGTACCTTCAAATTTTTATTTATTATTTAATTTATTATTTTCACCAAGCTGCCAAGGCACGCTAGCGCAAAGTAAAAGTTGGTTTAAATTAATATGTTTCGAAACTTAAATTCTGTCAGTCCTGAACTTTAAAGAATTATTATAGATATGTTTTGCAAGGAAATAGATTTTTTAAGATTTTAGATTATTTTATTTAATATTTTCCGCGTAAGTTATTAGCAACATCTAAGTTTTATACTAGGATCTCAAATATTGCATATGAATAAAAATGGCCATACTATATATTAAAGGGGAATTCAGCATTTTTAATTATGCCACTTTTAAAATAATCAATATTTGATCTCTGTATATATAAAACCCTTTGTATGTATGTGTATAAGTGTATATTCGCTATGAATTTCGAAAAGGCTGAGTCAATCTTGATGAAATTTTGCAAGGTGGTTCAGGTACACCAGTGGTTCTCAAAAAGGTTTTTACGGGCTCACGGAGGTCTATGAAACCCTTAGGGGTCTGTGAAAAATAAAATTAATTTGGGGGTGCATGAAAAACATCTGAGAATCCATGAAAGTTCTCATGTCAAGTAAAATAATTGTAGTGTATATCAGTTTTTACGAAATTTAGAATAAATAACAATAATTAAATTGGCAAACACTTATCAGAAATTCATTTAAAGCGAGAGAAGATTTGCCTGCTTACACTTTAAGGCTCTTTATTCAGAGAAAGACGTTCTGCACTTGGTTATTTCCGATTGGGTGTTGGATACTTTTTAATATAAGCCTAAAAAGTCAAATAAATTTATAGTGTTATAGAAACAGCTTATATATATAAATGGGGAACTAAAACCGATTTTTGAATCAGGATACCACAAATTCTAGTTACCAAAACAGATACCATCTACGTAAGTAATATCATATTAAAACATTAGGCTAATCCATATCATTAGTAAGCATTGAAAAATGATATTTCTATAATTTTAAAAGCAGGATATAATTTTAATAGATATATAACATCAAAGATCAAAATGTTTTATTTATATCTTATTTTTAAGTTACTACTATATACACCAAATTTAAAACTCTTATTTTGTTGTTATGTTGCTCTTTCAGAGTCATTTAGGGTAAACCCTGTAAAAGTTTTAGGTCAAATAGTTCGGAGGTCAAAAGCATCATAAAGATAGAACTTTTTTTTCCCTTCCATGCAACTTCACGACCATATATCGTACACAATTTTCTTTGAATGCTATGCTAAAATAATCAAAATCTTTGAGGCATTTTATTCATGTGATAGTGTATAAAGTGTGCTTTAAAATTATATAAGTTTTGATATTTCAATGCCAGAAATAGCTTAATTGTTGGATTATTTTATTATTTTTTCGTGTCTTTTTTAATCTTATTTTGCTTTATTTTCATTCCTTAACAAAACCCTTCATGGAAATTAAAAATATTTAACATTTTATTTGTCACCTTATTAATATTTTTATTTTTAGATAAGTACCTCGGTCCTCTTAAAAATAATCTCGCAAAATAGAGTCCTTTGATTGTTTTAGTTTATATTTTTAAATATTACGAAGAAAATTAAATTTAATCAAAATGTGTTATTTTATGAAAACGAAATGCTTTGTTTTCGAAACTTGTTATATTGCTGCTATGCAATATAATCAAAGTAGTTTAAATTTTGAAATTAATATAACCTTCATTATGGAATTTTAATTAACCAGACCGAAGTTTGGTTAAGTAGAAAAAAAATAAGAAGTTTAGTATGTACTAGTATATTTTGTATAAGTATTTATTTATTATGTACAAGCATACAAGTTAACTGTTTCATTTTTATGTAATAGCGTAAAGCAGCTACTTATTATATAAAAATGAAATTTCCGAAAATGTTTGTCCACTGCATAAAGCCACTTGACTGAACCTATCGAATCCCGGTTTGTGTGAACAGTCCATTAGCTGCTAGGCTGAATGATCTTTTTTTAGAGGCGCAGTCAAGAACCCTGCTGTAAGCATAGCCTGTTTAATGTTATAAGAATTGTGAATCTTTGTTAACATTTATTTATTTTCACACACTTTCATTAAATCTAAAATAACCCAAAGTGTAGAGTTCTTCCATTATTCATTGTGCTGGTTTCAACTATATTATGCCTCCTTCACACTATGGCCCATTATTGACCACTGCAGTATTGACCCTGATGGCCATCTTGGACGATGGTTCATCAGTTGCCTCCACACACTTGGCCACTAATTCAGTCAAGTGCCTGGATATGTCCATAGAGTCTACTGCGCACTTTAGTACCGCATCTGACTGTTTTTGGTGTTTGAAGAAAACCCGCTCCGAAGCCATCTCCTGCCAAGGCCATTTTATCGTCTACCATCCTAGACCTCAATAAGCTATACCCCTCCGCACAGTGGTAATGGCTTGCAGTGGACCATAGTGTGGAGGGGTCTTTTCAATACAAGTGCTGCCAACCTTGAGAGGTCGAGTACAGCGTCATCTATTCGTTTCCGCCCACACTTTTCTATATAATTATGATTCATAATAATGAAAGATGGCCGATTGGTTAGGGTGCTGACCTTCGGTACCGAAGTTCGTGGGTTCGAATCCCACAGTGGCATGGATGTTCGTAGCCGTTCGGAATCTGCTTTAAGCTGTAGGTCCCGGTCTCATTAGCCCTCGTGTTGCAAAAAGTAGACCGTAGCACTCCAAACCAACCAACCAAACCAACCTAATAATGTTCTCTACCTGTTCTCAAAGTTTTGGGATACCCTTTAGATAAATCTAGCTTTTGTATTAATTAATTTTTAATTACACAGGTACAACAATTTGAAAATTAATAGAAATGTGTTTTGCCATGTTAGTTTTCATAACTTAATATGTTATATTATAATTTATTTAATGGAATGAATTTATTTTAAAACGCTTTGTTATTTTACACTAATAAAAATAATACTTTATTATTTTTCTTTGAAGTGGTTTTCAAACATATAGTTTAATAAAAAATGTAATATTAATTATATAATAAGTTATTGTTCTTATGTTGAATACAAAAATATTTAATGCTGTATTTTTTATGTTAAGAAATAATAAATGACTTAAATTTTTTTAATTATTTCTATATAATGCAATAAACTGATAAAACTGCATAAATATAATAATTTCAGAACGGTCACATTAATAGGTACATTAAGTCATCCGGCGTTTGTTACTGTCTGATTTTAATATAGTCTCTAAGGTTAAAGAGGTTCCCGAACTCTAGCCTATACCACTACTGCTTAAAGAAAATTTAATATAAGCTTCTCTCTTTTTTGCATTTTATCTAAGAATTTTTCCCAAACAAAATTTTACCAAATATTAAGAGTATTTCACACTTCTGTGAAATAGATAAAAGAGTTACGCAAAATGTTTCTCAAGAAACAGCTTCCAAAAAAGGAGCAATTATTCGCTGGAGAACATGCTATATTCATATGAATATTTTTAAACAAATTTGTAGCTTCGAAATTCTTTAAATGTGTACGACAATTTAGAAGGAATAAAATTTTTGGGCAAAGATCAACACAAAACTTGCAAAGACTGGATTTTTTTCTCTTTTTAAATGATGCGCATTCGTCATTCTTGAGATAAAAGTTTTTTTGCTCTTATGATATAAGTATGTTTACACATGTAATCATTTCACCAGATAAGCACATATGTTTTGGTTTAGTTTATGATGCTACTGTCTACATTTTGCAATACAAGGGTTAATGAGACCGGCACCTACAGCTTAAAGCCGATTCCGAACGGTTACGAACATCCATGCAACAATGGGATTCGAACCCACGAATTCCGATACCGAAGTCCATCGTTCGGCTAAGCACATATGAATACCTGCTTTAAACAATGTTATAGTTTTCTGAGATAGATGACGCTGGGGCGTCTGTTTTTTGTTCAGTTTAAAAAGTCTTTTTTGTTGTTGTTGTTCTTTTGTGAGTAAAGTTTTTCTAATTGAGCGATTTGAATTAATTTATGAATCTTCACATCATTTTTGGAACTTACATCGGTCAAATCGTGTCGATTTGAATTCACATCATCGATTCATAAGGAACAAATCAAATTAGCCACGTTTAGTATTCTGTAGAAAACCCTTTTTTATTTGTAAAAGCTTACAAACGTCAGGTTATTTTGATTTAGATCGCTATGCACAATTTTTTCAACACTGTTTAAACCGGGACCTACTGCTTAAAACAGATTTCGAAGCATCGAAAATCCATTGGGATTAGATCGAGGGAACTCCAGTTTCAAAGAAAAGCACCCTACCCATTCGGATATCGTTCGGTGAACTGGGAATCAATAATTCCAATAAAAACGGATAACTCTTAAACTAAAAAAAAGAGTTTAATACTTTAAGTGCACATTAAAATTAATGCTCGAAAATAAAGAAGTATTAAAAATTTTGGTAAATGAATACGCCATTTAGACATCGATATTTAAAATTCGCATTCAAAAATATACATTTGTCAATCGGTGATTAAAAAATACATATTTTTAAACGAGGTGACTAGCTATTGGCAGTACTACCAGATGTACTTTATATATTTCATATAATATCAACAATTTTCTTTCGCCGTTTATTATCATAATACAATTATACGCAATAAAAGCGCATTGAAATTTACTTTTAATAAAACGAAATTCAATGTAAAACTGTAATTTAGCCAAAGAGCTGAAGGTCTTGTTTATACTACGTAAATCAAAGCCTCTGTTGTACAGCAAAAGTAAATATTTTTATTTAGTTTCAAACTGATGTCCGCTCAATGCCTAAAAATACGACTGCAAAAAACCGAGGTCTAATAATTTAAACTTCACATCGGTGATAAACGAAAGGAATATAGAAAAACAAAACTCAAAACAGTCAACGTTATTTCATAGTTCTTTTTTTTCTTTCTCTCCAGTGTTAAACTGTTCAAGGTTAACATAACACAGCCTTGGAATACGCTATCTTGGGACGGCCAGTAGAAAAAATATTTGTAAGAAGAAAAATATAAAAAAATATTTTTTAAAAACTGCTTTTGTAGGAAACTCAAAGGCTAAGATAGTACTTAATACATTTTCATTCATTATATTAGATAACAAACTATTTCCTTTTTTTTTTTTTTTTATTTACGGCCTAGTAAAATTTGGTAAAAGTACTAAGATTTTTATAATTTTAAAACTTTGTCAAATAATAATATACATGTTCAAAAAGTATTTTTTTAAAAATCACTTTTATTTAACAAGAAAAGCGTAAAAGAAATGCACTTAAAAATCAAAATTTTGTTTGAGTTGTTAATTAAGCCGCTAGATGGCGATACTATTTGAAAATCTCTGCAATTGTGATTCCAAGTACGCTGTACAGCTTTTTGCATCTACCAACCTGATTTTATTTTTTTCTTCTCCAATATAATTTTTTATGGTTTTTCAACCATAAAAAAATCTTGTATATACCGTATATTGTCCGGTGACAATCGAATATCGTAATGTCACCGGAATTGAAAACATACTGATAATTTCAGATCTCTAGATAGTTTGGAAAATAGTTAAAATTGATTAACTGGAGATTTACAAATGATACTTTCGAAATTGGAATCCGACATTGGCAAATTGTTAGAACTGTATCAGCCTCAAGAATCTCATTAATTTATTTTTTGTTTCTTATTTAAGTTTTTATTAAACAATTTTTTACTACATTTGACAGCTGTTTTATTTAATTTCTAATTTGTGATTCTTAATAGATAAAATAGATATAATTTTGAATTATATTTTAATATTTGGTATAATTATCTATTATGGAAGAGTTCGAATATTTTTTCTTCAAATGGGGAGGCAGTCCAAAAAAGATTGGAAATCTATGATTTAAAACAAAATTTTTACAAGTTCTTAAATAAGAGTATAACTTTAACCATTTTAACATTTAATTGTTTTACTATTTTAAGTAATGTATTTAATATACATGTATGTATGTATGTACACACACACACACACATATATATATATATACATATGGAAAAATTAATCAGTCAATTACAAATAAATTAGCCACTATTTTTTTTAATTGTCTGGTCTTACTGGGTTATGAGCGACCTTAAGACTAATGAAAAACATGTTCCTCAGACAAAAGCAGAGCATGGATTGATACATGAAAACTCTTTTCTGTTACAAAGTTAGTCCCACAGCGAGATATGAGACGAATTCTTTCCCAAGAGAGAGCAGCTTAGTCAGCGCTATTAACAATCAGACAGGAATTTAAAAGTGAACCATTTTATTGGCACAGCTGGAAAACGTGGTGAGTGGACGGAAAATTAGCATTTATTTCAGAGTAAGCTTTGAGAGACTACTAAATAAATTTTAAGCCTTGGAACACTCCAGTAAATAAGACATACGGATGGGAAAATAGATATCAAGGACTGAGAAGGGGAAAAGGGCACTTTTATAGAAATATTTTATGGGTAATAGTTTTGATAAATTACACACACACACACACACACACACATATATATATATATATATATATATATATATATATATATATATATATATATATATATATATATATATATATATATATATATATATATATATATATATATATATATATACAATTTATTAAATTTGCTTACAAAATAACATTCGAAATATATAAATTAGGTGTTAAACTTACTTAGTTATCGAATTGTAGCTAAATATACTTTTTTATTCTTTGAAATTCAATTATATTCACACAAGCAATGCATTTTATTTTATGGCATAAATACTAAAATTTTCTATTTTTTTAAGTTTATAACTTTTTTTTTTAATTTTTAAAATATAATATCTCTTTGGAGTTTTAGGTTTATAATTTAAAATGATACCTTGCTTCAGTTCGATGTACAAGTTTAGTTTCTAACATTATATATTTCATGTTATTTTTAAGATATATGGCAAAAATAAATTTCAAAAATAATTTTTTAGTGTTATTACAAATCGTGAAAAAATTTTATTTTAATATTAAAAGAATTTTTAATTTTATGATAAATAGGAAGACTGTTGTAATGAACAGTTTTAGCCTCGAAAGATAATAGTTTACATTTTTAAAACAGCATTTTAAAACCAGAAAACAGAATTTTTGATTCTTATAGAATACTCACGATACGAAATTCGACTCATAATGGTGAAATGAATATTCCACTCTTCAAAAATTTTAAGGTAATAAAAAAAGTTCAAACTGTGTTACGCTTTTGTATTATTACGAGATTGCCACTTCTCGATCAATGAAATGAGCTCAGAAATCGAATAAGATAATTCTTATTTAGAGCAATCCGACTCTGGACTCGATGTCACTCTTCTCTGTACTTCGCACACGGTGAGAACAAGAGAACTTTGAACGGGAAAAAAATAAGTTAGGTAATTCCCAGTTTTATTGTAAGAACAAGTATTTAAGTGTAAACGTTCTCAAAATTTTTAAAATAATCGGGAAAGAGATACTGCTTGTTATGACGACTCTGAATAATGTTCGAAAAAGAAAAAACTTAAAGTGTTTTTTAAAGAAGGAGGAAAATAAAATTTTTTCATTAACCTCCTCGCTTACCTGAACTTCCTTCACATGATGCCTATATGTAATATAAGTATAAGATGCCTATAGGTATAAGTAATTAATAAGAGATTTGAAAAAAAAATTCAATTTTACTCCACTCAAAATACAGTTTCTTTTAAGTCAAAGAAACTGTATTTTGAGTATTTTGAGTTTTAAATTAATTTTACAATTTACACTAAATCACAAATTTGTGATTAAAATCACACTCAGTTTATTTAATTTGTGATTAAGTGAATGTTTCAGTCTATTTAGTATGAATGTTATGTGTTTCCTTTGTGTTTTCTTTGTTAATTCAATTAGATTTTAAATATTCAATTTTTGTAAAATTTTTCCTCAAAATGTTGTTTTTGTTTATGTATCAATTTGTTGAGTTACGATCCCCTCGCCAGATTTCAAACGCCACGCTGCAAGCACGCCACGCACGCAAGCTGCAAGCACGCCAATTTCGCCAAATGTGGTTGAAGCACCAACAAGATCCATGATTAGAAACAGGAGAGTGGGCTAAGAAGAGGAGTTGAAAAACCCATGGTTTATTGAAAACAAATTTTTTCAACAAACTTGATAATTATAGTGAAATTTCTAGGCCTTATATATGACTCCGAGTTTAATTTAGCCGAACAATGGCCGAATGGTAGAGCGCTGCTCTTCGGAACCAGAGTTCGCGAGTTCGAATCCCGCTGCGGGCATGGATGTTTGTAGCCGTTTGGAATCGGCTTTAAGCTGTAGGTCCCGGTCTCATTAGCCCTCGTGTACAAAACAGTAGATCGTAGTGCTCCAAACCAAACCAAACCAAGTTTAATTTAATTCTTAATAACAGTAGACTTCTTATACAAGGGTGACTCTGAAAATTTTGAGATATGCGCAGATGAGAATTTATAAAATAAAAATAATGGTTTAATTTTAAAATACAAAGTTTTTTAACACAGTAGATGATTTTTTACTGACTTATTTCAACTTGTTTAGCGTAGAATAAATTTTAAACAGAAGAGAAAATGGAGTTGACGCGAGAACATTTTCGCGATATGATTTTTTTACGATTTTAAAGAAGGATTAAATCAAGAAGAATGCTTTCAACGGTTGCAATTGGCATTTGGTGAAGAATTTCCAGTTCGTGCTACTGTATTCAGATGGTTTGAAGAATTTAGCAGAGGTTGCAATTTTCTTCAGGAGGAAGAAAACATAGGAAGGCCGCAGTCGGCAGTAATCCCGTATAATGTGTCTGCCATACGAAAAATGTTAATGGATGATAATCGCTGTACCTCTCAAATTATACAGAAGGAACTTAACATTCGATCCGCAGCCATACACAAAATTATTAATGAAGAATTACATGTAAAAACAATAGTTTGCCATCGGGTTCCCCATAATCTAACTGAGTACCAAAAAGGGGAGCGTGTCAGAATCAGTAAAGAAACTCTTAAATTGCTAAATGATGGTGGCCACCGCATCATTTCTAAAATTATAACGGGTGATGAAACGTACATACTGTTTCAGACGTTCCAACACGTCAAGAAAGCAAAGCATGTGTCTTTGAAGGTGATCCCATACCGACAATGGTGAAAAGACAACGCGCACTGAAGAAAAGTGATGTATGCCGTTTTCTTCAGAAGTACGGGATTGGTCAAAGCCATCAAGTTGGAAGGACAGAAGACAGTAACAGCAAATTGGTATACCACTAAATGTCTTCCACAAATTCTACAAGAAGTTAATGTTAGGTGACTAATGCTTCACCCTGACATTGCATGTTCACATACAGCCGGATTAACAGTTGAATTTCTTAAACAAAAACAAATTAAAGTGATAGAACATCCGCCGTATTCACCTGATCTAGCTATGTGTGACTTTTAATTATTTTTTAATCTAAAAAAGAACGTACGTGGATGTCTTTTCATTCAGAAGAAGAGATTGATGTGGCTATAAATGCATTTTTCATCTATTCATAGAAATGAATGGCTTGAGATATTTAATCTGTGGAAAATTCGTCTACAAAAATTGCATTGATGTTGGAGAAGACTACTTTGAACGCAACTAAAATTTTGAAAGTATAACTGTAATAAGAGATTTGAAAAAAAATTTTCAATTTTACAACTCCTCTAATCCACTAAAATACGTTCTGGATGTCGATTTACTTGAAAAATTTAAGAACGTGTGATGCGATTTACTTAAAATTAAAAAAGAATTTCCAAGTATCTTAATTTCTATGAAATGTGATTACGTCTAGATTTCAAAAACGCTGCAAGCACGCCAAAATTGCACAATTTGAAATGTGGTTTGAAGAACCAAAAAATTTTGAAAGTCTAACTGTAAAAACCTAATTGTATTTCAAAAATTTCAGAGTGACCCTCGTATGCGTACGGTGTTAGATGAAAGCGCTGCAGATAGATAAATTTTTGTGTGTGACGCTCCCGCTCTTTGTCAAGCTATAACATTAAGATTTTTGTAGATGTGAGGGCACTTTCTTCTTACAGCATTCGCCACTACCAAGACGCAGATATCGTTGGCCATTTATTAAAGGAGCATCATATTACTATATAACATTACTCCCAAAGACAATCTATCTAGCACTGATCCAGGACCATATAGTCGTGAGGCCTTCTAGGCTTCTCCTGGTGGTGGTGGACAGATCGCAAGTATTGCCCCCCCCCCATCCTTCGAAGTGCCCGTAGCGCGCCTGTCGCCGCGCAGGCGTCATTTGCCCCAGGACAACATAAACAAAGTGGGTCCTCATAATTTAGCAGAAAGGACCTAGCAGAAGACTTCCAGATTTGGCGTGCATTAATGGGGCATCGTTTAGGGACTTGGGTACATAGAGACCGCGAAGCTATTTTACTTACCCCAGCCGCTATTAATGAACACGGTGGATCTTTGGCCAGCTCAAGCCTCGCAACCAGCCAGTTACGACATCGATGTCTTTGACGACTGAGCTACCACGGTTGTCAAATTATAATACAACGACATGCATCTCACCAAGCATTCGGTCTGGAAATTTAAGGTTCCCAAATAACGGTTATATTTATTTCAAAATTCAAATTAAATTTTAGATTACGTTACATTAACAAAAGAAGCAAACAACTCATTGTCATAATCAAAACACTGATAGTTTATTTCCTGTTCATCTATAAATATTTATCGCCTTATGTTGTCAAATAACGCCTGTCAAAATCGATAATTTGATAAATTTTGTCTAATGCTAAAATTTAAGGACCATTACATAGAACTTGCATTATTTGAGTGTTGGTTTTTATGTAATTAAAAATTAGAATAACTTTTGACCCATTAAGGAAAAAAAGGATTTTAGATACAGCTGTAGTTACAGGACTTCATTGGCGACATTTTAGATTTTTTCCTTTATTTCTAGAAATTATAAAAGTTATAAACTGGGCAGAGTTTGAAGTTTCCGTGTTAATTTAGCTGTAATATTTCTATCTATAAAGTTCCGTTTATTTTCCCTATTGTGCTATTTTTTAATTTATATTTTACAAAAATTTCTATGAAATTTCTGCGCTATGCACGACGTTTGGCTAGGCGACAAAAAGTTGTTTATACAAAATGTCGCCAATGGGATACTATATCAGTGCTGTTCCTAAAATACATTGTATTTGAAAACTGTATATTCAATATAGCCTATATTAAAATACAAAACACAGCAATAAAAGCAATTTTAAAGACACCTCCAGAGGTATCGTTTCAACTAGGCAGACATTTCGCCCACGAACCTGTTTTACTACCCTCAGTAGATATTAGTGAACATGCGGTGTTTGGATGTGAGTTTGGGTACAAGCCTCGAACTCACAACTCTCTAGCTACGAGCTCAACGCCTTTCCCGATGGAGCTATCGCGATCCATAGTTCATTTTTGGGTGAAAAATATACCTTTTGACTATAAATTTCGTTTTTATGTTTTTAATTGTAAAAATTAGCATTTATACAATTGAAATAAAATATTTTGTCATTTTATTTTATTAATTTTTTAGTGCAGTAAGTTTAGTTATACTTCAATTTACATATGTGGACAGTTAAAAATTAAATCAACTTATGAAACTAAATTAAATTAATTCTAAAGAAAGTGGATTAACAACGGTTAGAAAATCAATGATTTTAAAAATGAACACCTTTATCTCTAATGATGTAACTTTACGATAGTTGAAATGTATTGTCAAAGATACATTATTATGCAAAATTTCCGCGCAACTGGACACTGAGCAGTTAGCAAAAATTTAATTTTAAAATTTAGACCTGGAAAAGTACAGTGTGTGAGTTAAATAAAAGTATGTAAAAAATAAATGGACATTCTCAATTTACACATGCGGAAATTAAAAATTAAATTATGAAACTAAATGAAATTAACCCTAGAGAAAGTGGATTACAACAGTTAAAAATAGATGATTAGGTAAATAAATTTACCTATAATTATGTAACTTCATTAAATTGATGCATTATTTTTTAGGACGGTTTCCTTGAGGTGTCCTCTCTTTCGATATTAACCTATGGGGAAAAATAAAATCCCCTCTGGTCGGCATGGATTATTTAAAGATTTTTTTTTAAACAATATATAAACGTGATAGGACAGCATATTCTCTATGAAGGTATCGTTCTATTTTTTTTAAGAGACAGAGAGAGAGAGATAGAAAAAGAAAAGAGAAAATAATCAAGAAAACTATATTTAATTTTAAATTATTTGTGAGAAATTTTGAAATACTCTATTTTAAACACAAATAAGAATATTTACACACATAAATTCAAAAAAAGGTAGGGGGATAACATCCTAGAGAATTTGCTGTTCTATCACTAGAGTTGTGAGCAGTGGAAAAAACCCGGTTTAAACCAGGGAAAAAAACGGGTTTTTGGAAAGGGAATTTTGAAAATTTCCAAAACATGGGAACTTTGAAGTATTTTGAAGTCGCCAATTCCTATGACACGACGAGAACCACCATTTATTTTCTGTCTTTGTTGTAGACCTCAAAAGTTGATATTCTTCACAAAATTTAACTATTATATGCTATGAAAAAAACCTTGAATAATTGGAATTAACTAACTATATTTGGCAAAGTATCATGTTTAACATGAAAGTATGAGTATATTTTTCCTTTGAGAAATATCCAATATTTTTATTATTGCATAAATATTAGGCAATAATCTGTGGTGTCACAAAACCCATAAATCATTATTTTTCTTGGATAACATCTCTCTCTCTCTCTCTGTCTATATATATATATATATATATATATATATATATATATATATATATATATATATATATATATATATATATATATATATATATAATGTGTGTGTGTGTGTGTGTGTGTAGGATTGGACACAAAATGCAACAGTGTCATTTGATTACACCTTTAAATGATATATGCATTAAAAAATAATAAACTATTATTTTAAATTTAAAGATATTTATTTTTATATTATAGAAGGAGGGGAAAATTTTAGCATAAAGCAATTTACATAATAAATAATGATCAAAAATAATGTATGTAATTATTATATTTGCAATTAAAATTGAAGCAACCAGTTATGTGTTTGAAAAGACTAACAGGGTCATTAATTACATAAGTACTACTATAAAATTATTTAAATGCTGATTGCTATTATTTCTTGAATATATATATATATATATATATATATATATATTGCCAAAAGTGAAAAAAAAATATCTTAGAAATAATATAATACTAGTTCTTAAATAGCCACTGTTGAAAAAATAAATGTAAACATTGTTAAAATGATTTCTTCCCAAGGTTCCCCAAATTCCTGGTTTATTCCCCAAAATTCCCGGGTTTATTCCCACCTCTTCAAACTTCCGGGTTTTTTACATCTCTGTCTATCACGTAGTATATATTTTTCAAATAATTCCTTCAACGCTAGTAGTGCAGAAGGAAATTTATTTTATTTATTTTTTGAGCAAAGGGAATCCAATATAGCAGATACAGACTCCTCTAGCAGTTAGCCCCACCACTAGTTAGGGCTTATAAACCCACATTACGCTTTTATACATAAATAAATCAAACAAAAGCTTTTCCCAACATTTTAAACAAATACAATAAAATCTTTAACTTAATTCGAAATTATCGATCATTTTTTTTTAAAGAGGTGAAAAAATACCATCGGAAGAAAAAAGAAAGCTTACAATAATTAACTGCTTAAATCATAAAATAACTTAGAAAATCGATTAGGTACATGAGGCGTTGGATCAATAAATATTTCAAAATTATACTGAATGAAGACTGTCCTTTTGCAATTTCTCAGTTTGGTTTTTAGTTTGGAGCACTACGGTCTACTTTTTTGCAACAGGAGGGATTATGAGACCAGGGCCTACTGCTTGAAACCCCTTCCCAACGACTACGAACATCCAATGCCACAATGGGATTCGAACCCACGAACTCTTGTAGGTTCCGAAGATCAGTGTCCTAACTATTTGGCGATTCACTCGAATAAAACCAATGCGTTCAGCAAAATTGTCGTTTCATTCTTCGCTTCCTTAGCATATCCCATAGAATTGCCAAATTAATTTTTTATTTGGCAGGAATTTTTGTCGTGTCTTCTACAGTACCAAATATAGATGTAATAATGATGCTAACAATGAGAGAGCAGACGTGTATTGACTTAGGAATTAACTCAAGAATAAAAATAAACGTGCAACATAATTATGCTGGATTTTTTTTTATTGTCTCAAAAGCGAATCAAAGAATTTCTATAACGTTCCCTACCACATGCCTCAATCGTATATGAAATATGGTATCAATTGAAGCAGGTATGTAGATTTGTATAGGGGACAAACATTTCCTTGACACTCTCCAAAATCTGACAGGGGCAATAATTTTCAATACATTGCATATAAAAGACAGACATTAAAAATAAGTACAAGTACATACCTGTATCAGCCATGATAGTAAACACATGTAAATATTTAGAAAAAGAAAAATTTTATTATATCGAATCAAACACTGCAGGATCGAAATTTGTAAGAAGCTTTTCAATATTCTTGTATTTCTCTCGCACTATCTTTCTTACATTGAAACCATACTATTCGGCGCCTTTTTGATGCAAATTTTCTTGATCATGCATTGTCAGTTCGGCTCGCCTTTTATCTTTGCAGTAGTTACTTCTAATAATTTTGCACACACACTTTTGTTACTCGACCGTTAAATAAAAGTTGATCTGAAGCCGAAATGGATACGTAGTATTTGTCCTTGTCAAAAAGATAAATGTGTCTGAAGACAAACATGGTTTGTCGGGTGACATATACTTTCCATTACTATTGCATGACTTAATAACTTATGGATCAAGGAACTGACGTCTATAGAGTTTTAGTGGACGATAGTTGGACTTGAATAGAGAAAGTGCATGTTTGTAAACAAATACGAGTGCTGACTACAACTCAACTTTTCGTTGACAAAACATTACTTGTTATCATTGTATCTTATGAGCTTCGATATGGATCACGTATACAATAAAACTAAATTTTATTTAAGGGAAGGGGAAGGATACATCAGAAACTGTCCAAGTAACTCAAAATAGATTTTTTAGCACTTACAAAATGATATAGTTTTTGAAAAAATTAAGCACTTTACACAGTACTATTAAGTATCATAATCAAAGTATAACTACTTTGATTATGTTAACAGGCGCAATAAACTATTACATAAATAAGCATCTAATAAAAATGGGCAAAACCTGATCATTTTAAGGACAAAAAATAATTACATTTATAGGTACAGTACTTCTCACAAAAGCATAGAAAATACATTAGAAATAATAAAAAAAAACTTAGTAATAATAAAAAAAAATCTTAGAGCATAATAATTTTATATAATCTATTAAATTACAGTAAGGTTAATGTTTTATTACCATTCTGAAAATGTTTGACGCAAATTCTCGAAGAACTTGGAGTCCAGTCTTGCCTTTTCATAGCTTTTATCCAAAGCATTCGCAATGTAGAATCTTTTGGAAAGCAATAAAATTCAATATTTTCACATTTTTTGAAACGTTTAGTACAGTCATACGCACAACAGCTTGTTACCATTTTCAGAAAATTTACAAAATTAAAACTTCAATAACAAGCAAAATCGGTAGGAAAATCAAATGTTTTGCCAACGAGAAAGTTGAGCTGCAATTTTTGCTGAACCTGACGTCACGCGCACATTCTCTATAACAACAAAACACGGTTAACTGGAATAATTGGAAGTGCCAATTTCCTTTTTCACCCAATCGTTAAAATCAGTAGACCCAATGAAAACGTCGATATCAACGAAGGTACACTAGCCAATGAAGGAACCAATGTAGGCTATGTTCTACTCCCCCCCCTCTCTCAGTAGATGGGCTTTTGGAGGAATTCTACTCCCCTTTTTTTTTTGCATACATGTTTTTTTAAGATTCAATGTATTTAGCTGCATTTTTTCTTGCTCTTTTCTTTGGAAAAACGTAGAACAATAATTACAAATAAATAAAAATTTAAAAGCCTAGTGTAAGTAGTTGTATACAAGCCTCGAATCGCGTCAAAGATGTGCGGAAAGAAACAAGCCAAATCGCAGATATTTGGTAGCGAAAATATGTATGATAAAGAACCCTTTCCTCTAAATTACTAGCAAAATCAATGCAAAAATTTTATATATTTTAATAACATTTCTCTCAGTATGTCCTACTGACCTATGTCTGACCACCTCCACCTCTCCCCTCCAAATAAAAAAATAAAGAGAATTTGGTAGATAAAATGTGTAGTTTGATCACTGTTTGCTCTGCTCCTTGCAATTAAAATTAAACAGATAATCAAGTGATCAAATAATAGGTATACAGTAGTAGACACTTTAAAACAATACTTTTTCTCTCAATACATCTATTTCTATGTTTCTATTGTATTAAGTTACTTATTATGATTTACTTACATGCTAAAAAGAATTATTAATGACTGTCATCTTTAGGTTTACCAACATTAGGAAAATTAAATAATGGATGTGAGTTATAATAATAATGGAAATGAGTTAGTGAGTAATATAATTTACATAATGTGGAAAAGGTTATAAAATACAGGCAAATTTGGTACAAAAACTGCTTCCTGTCAATGAAAGAAATCTTAAAAGGAAAAGAAATTTTAAAAATATTTGCATTGTATATGGATGTCTGGTTACTTTTTTCAGTTTGTTTAAAATGACATAGTCAATTAAACCTTTTTCCATACAGAGGACTGAAAAAAAAAAATAGACTGGGTAGGTGCAGAGTTTTATATATACATATGTACACACACTTACATACACATACATACATTCACACACATACATACCTGTAAATGTTCATAATTCATAAGGCGTACAACTCTACTATGGACACAATAATTGTATTTGCCTTTTGCACTATAAAAATATATTTCATTGTAATTTCTCATTACCCAAAGTTAAACACATTAATTTATAACACTTTGTTGTTGAAAAATGCATGAATATCATCCATTAGCTACAAGTATGTTAAGCAATAAGCAAAGAGGAAAATATTTTCTATGTATCTCCAGATTTCATACTCAGTTTTAGAGATGGGGAAAAAAAGATTAAAGATTGAACAAAAAATATTTAATTTTAAGCTTCATAAAAATGGTGACATTTTTGTGAAACTTAACATTAAATATTTACCCTATAATTTAACTTTATCCACAATAATTGTATTTATCCTCACACTATAAACTATTGAAATATGTTTCACCATGATTTCTCATTTATTGTAAGAGCATTATTCTAAAACCATCCATATGATAATGAAATGCAATTCATGGTGCTAGGCATTAACTATATTTCAACATATGTCTGACAGATATGACCTTGATCTATATTTATTCAGATTTTATACTCATTTTCAAAAATCAAAAGTTCTCAATGACATTAAGGTCTATGTTAAGATTGTATTTATTGGATTTTAAAATAAAATTTTATCCTAAATTTTAATTAGTAAAATTCTAAATATCAGTTTAATAAATTGATAAAATTTATCAAATTAAAATATTTTTATTGATTAATCTGCTGTCTACTTTGCTTGCTACTGCTACTTACTTGATGAATTGTAACAATAAGCAGCATTATAGCAACAGTTTAGATTCTTTTAGATAGATGATAGTAATTTCTCTTATCCAATGCAATAACTCTAAAAATTAATCACATGCAAGAAAAAAAATACTATTTTCCAAAGCAAATTATTGGGAACTATACTACTTGTTACAAATGCCTAAGTTCATGTCAAATTAAAAAGAAAAAAAAAATTGGTAACTATAAACAAAATTCAATTAATTTAAAGATCATGCAATTATTTATACATCAATATATACATACATATACATGTATAAATTCAATATAACCAAAAGTCAAACTACATGTTGTACACTACCAATATTTCTAAATGTTAAAGTAAACTTACGTGACAAACTACATGCTGGAGTTCCAAGTTTTGAGGAGTCTTAACCCCTGCATTTAGGGGATCATCAACAAATTGAAAAATAAAAGCTTTTGATCTCCCTGTATCATAAAAAGCTATAAATGATCTGTAAATTTAGTGCAACTGTTATTTGACTATTCACAATTTTTGCATGAAAATTTTAAAAAGTTAATATATTTAAAAAAATACGAACACCTTTAAAAATTCAACATTTTTTTATCACAAATTGTTTGCATACATTACAAAATTTTACAGAAATCTCAGAAACTTTTTTAATGCAACAAGACAAGCATCACAGAGCAACTTAAAAATCTGATATAAGATAAAAAAGAAAATACTCTCTTTCTATGCAAGCATAAAACATACTATTTTTTTAAAATTTTATACTCAACATTATGTAACTTTAACAAGAAAATTACAAATGATATTGGCAATAAAGCTGTCCTTCAGTTACTCTCTGTAAGTCGTTGAATAATAGCATTTTCCACAAAGTGTGGTTTATAAAATTTTGTATGTCTCTATTTTATTCAATTCAATGGTTTGGTTTGGTTTGGAGCACTACGGTCTACTGTTTTGCACACTAGGGCAAATGAGACCGGGACCTACTGCTTAAAGCCGATTCCGAACGGCTACGGACATCCATGCCTTAGTGGGATTCGAACCCACAAACTCCGGTACCGATGGACAGCGCCCTAACCAATCGGCCAGAGTTCGGCATTCAATTCAATGAAGAAATCTAATTTTATGCCAATGTCAAAATCTAGAGTGTGAAAAGGTTTTATACTAGGTTGAATTGATTTGTGTTGTTATAGACATACAAAACTTCTTGCCCTCCATCAAGCCAGTTTATAGTATGACAACATCAGATTTTTTTTTTCTTTTAATCTAAAATTATTAAAACTACCGAACATAATTTGATACCATTTAAAATGTGTTCGAGATAGTACATAGTTTTTTTTTTAAAACTAGAT
The DNA here is from genome assembly GCA_032207245.1 of Pardosa pseudoannulata. NCBI lineage: Eukaryota > Metazoa > Arthropoda > Arachnida > Araneae > Lycosidae > Pardosa > Pardosa pseudoannulata. Next base: position 82,943,090 of record CM063504.1, read on the forward strand.
TTACATTAGTTATTTACTTCTGTCTACTCTTGTTTGGAACATTTCTTTACTTTTTTTTCCAATGTCGATGTGTATAACTGCTAAGAGAAGTAGTGTGATCATTTGCAAAACTAAAAAGTATTTAATATTCATGTCACATGCTTCATATTTTAATGTTTTATGAGTACCCAGGTTCTTTTTAAAGAGTAATATTTTGTTGTTTTGTTAACCATATAAAAGGATAAATCACATATAGCACTTATTTTTTTAGCATATATATTTCTAATGTTTATAAAGAAAATTAAACATAATTTTTTAATAAGTTTTTCTCAAAATTTTTTAAATTGCTGTGTTTGGTACATATCAACGTCCCCCCATCCCTTATGTGCAGTGCATCCCTTTTGTCTTTTTGTACTAGAATTGGGAATTGGAGTGAGCGTTTTTACCCCAGGCAGTCCCAACCATTGTTTGCATCTCCCATGAGAAGGCTTAATTAGAGCCCATTGCTCTTACATATTTGTTATATTTTTGACAATTAAAGCTCTTGTTAAGTTTTAAAATATAGTCCACTTAGTATCACCCTTAACAGCTAGTATTTAATATAATCTAAAAAATAATTTAAGTTTTGATATAAATATATCCTTTAAGAATTTTAATTACTTAGACTAAATTTTTTGGTGAAGTGGCTAATTCTATACACAAAAAGTAAAGTGTACAAAATTCCTACAATACAACCTGAATGGTTTGATAAAAAATTTTTTTTTTTTTGAGGGGGGGGATTTTGTGAAAACCCTCGTATCTAGTTACTTTCAGATAGTAACTTAAATACAATTCCCCTTTTTTTAATTTCTTTTTTACAATAACACTTTGACTTTATATAAGTGGTTGTATAATGAGAAACAAGTAAAACACAAGTAAATGAGAGTATTTCCACTAAATGTACTTATTTCAACATTGAATATTTTAAAAAATTCTAAATTAAACCAGGTCTATCTTAGAAATTGACAATAAAAATCATAGCACTGTAGCCATTTAAACATTATGCAAAAGTTAAAATTCCAGCAGTTTACAATTCAGGGTGATCAAAGCTTTGTTTCTTTTTCAATTTTTTGTCGCTAGATACATAAATTGGAAAATGTGAGATTTAATATGTTCTTTGCATAGTTACAGAATAATTATCCTTTTTAATTGAAAAATTTGTAAAAAACCCAAAGTGACCTATGACTTTTTAATATATACTATGTGTATATGCATATGCTCATTATTAACTAATTCTGTGCACTACAAAAAAGCAATAAATCAAACAAAAAAAGTACATCATGAAGTCCTTTATTTTTAAAAACTACCAATATGGCAAGTAGCTTATTTTAATAAATATAATCACAGCTTAAAAGATTTTACACATCTATACAAGACAAAATAAAACAATAAAAACATCAACTTTAACAAAAGCAATAACAAAGGAAAAGTTTATAATGAAGTAGCTAACATGTCACAGCAATCACTGGAAAGTTATTTAATAAGTTATTGTGAATATAAAACACTTTAAAGAACAGTGTTTGTAATTTACAAAAACAAGAGGGAAAAAGACAGGATTGAAGTGTTTCCCAATTTTAAATGAAGCAAGTTTTTTTTTTTTTTTTTTAAATAATAAATTTCTGAAAAAGTAAATGCACTGAAATAGAATAGATTATTTCCTCTTTAAAAAGTTATGGTTAGATTATTTTTTCTATCTTGCAAGATAAGAATGAAATTATATATTATGCCCTTAATGCTTGAAAGATTCTGTTACAGAGATATGTATTAATGCTTTTCATTAGGCCTGCAAGATTCATGCTCCTCTCATTAAGTTCACTGTCATAAGCACAGAGTCTGGACAAGCATAAAGTTTAATCTCACGCAGGACAATATACTCTTGTCACTATTAACACAATATTCTACACTGTGCAGACATGCCAACATTCAGGCTCCTCTGTCAGGAACAACATTATTTTTGGATTTAAAATTTAACATACTATCCAAGAAATACACAAGTAAACAATTTACATATTAATAAAAAACAAAATAACCCAAACAAATTAGATATGCATATATTATTGGTTATTAAATAAAATCAAGCAAATTAAATTAACACACAGTAGTAAAGTATAAAGAGTAAATGGAAGTCATGCATTTAATAATGTAAAGTAACTTTTTTATCTTTAACAAATTTGTACTTTTTCTTGTGGCACATTGACCCTAATTAAAATATTTACATTTTTCTATCTTCAGATCTACTGAAATTTGAACTAAATTAAGCTTGGTTTTTTAGCATAGTACTGAAAACTCCTTCATATGCAGCATTATTACGTGGGGTTTGGTTTGGTTTGGAGAGCTACAGTCTACTGTTTTGCACACAATGACTAATGAGACCGGGACCTACTGCTTAAAGCCGATCCTGAATGGCTACGAACATCCATGCCATAGCTGGATTCGAACTCATGAACTCTGGTACCGATGTTCAGTGCCATAACCAATCGGCCATCGTTCGGCTCATTATTGTGTGGGGAAAGCATAATATATTCAGCAATATTTTTTGCAAGTATTTGATTGCTGAATTATGAGGTATTTTAGCTGTCAAAAATTTGTTATTTTTCGGAGCAATCTGAGGGGTTTCCAGAGTCATCAAATTTATCCGGAGCAACTCCTGAGAATCCGGAGTAGTTGGCATGTCTGACTGTGGAGCACTCTAGTACTTGCAATCTACCCCTTACTACTGAAAATTAATGTTAGCAGCCATGTAGGGTACCATATTGGTGCATTAAGTTTTAACACAAAATAAACAGGACGCTTATTTTGTTTTATTAAGTTTCACAATCATACAATTAATACACGTCTCTACAGCCAAGATTTTAAGCATTAAATGTTAACTTAAGATCTTAAATTTGGACATCTAAGCTTTCTAATGAAAAGGTGGATTGATCTTAAGCCTATTTACGTAAACAAAAATTAACTATTATTAGAACTACCTTATGGTAACTGTTTCTAGAATGATATTGTTTATTATAAAATATATAAAATTTGTAATTATTTGTTCACCTGAAAATATTTATTTTCATCCCAGTATATTCTTAAAGCAAATTTCTATACCAATTAAGCCTACTTTAACATATATTACTTGCTTTTTAATCAAAATTTGTCTTAAACTATACTTGAGTTACTATAAAAATAGAACAGTTACTATCTCGTACCAAGACCTATTACACAAACTATTGGGGAAACAAACTTTTCTTTTTTTTTGTTCATTTATCTTTTTTAGAGCAAATTTTTAAAATGTTTTATATTATTAGATACAAATATTTGTAATTTAAAAAAATACTTTAAAAGAAAATTAGGATACAAGTTTATGAATATGATGGATTTGGAGAGTGAACAATTAAGATCATAAGCACTAGTTGGGAGAAACTTGAAAACAAAAGTAATTATTTTGTCTTAAAATGTAAAGAAAATTTTAAATAATCTTTACAATTTAAATTTTTGTCGATAATGTGCACTGCTTTATATTGATCATGATATTACATACAAAATTTTTATCTTCAGTATTAAAAAAATTATCTTCACAGATACTTTAAAAGTATTAACCTATTAATATGTGCGTAAGGGCATCGTAAAGTTTTAATTATTACTAAAAAGTAATATAGATATCTGCAAACTAATTGATCCTTAAGTACACATTGTTGATTTAATTTCAGAAAGTCAAACTTTGAAATCAGAAAGTAGTTTGCAGTATGAAGAGCATAAAAGTTCAGAGCATGGCTGTAATACTAGACTCGAGACTCAAATTGGTGTTACATGGACAAATGCATTTTTTTTTTTACGGCACTAAGCAGTGAAGACACCGAGAGAGGGTAGACAAGCCTTGTTCCAGCAAGGTGAAAGTTCACCAGAAGGGGGAAGGATGCCACCCCCACCCATACCAGCTGCGGAGGAGAAGGACATTTTACTCATGGAAGCAAAAGTCTGACCAAGAGGGGGGGGGATTCCACCCTGGCTCTTGCAAATAGCAGTAGTGATGCCCACTTTGAACAAGAGATCTTTAGGGCTTTGGTTTGGAGTACTACAGTCTGCTATTTTGCTCCCAAGGGCTAAAGAGACTGGGGCTTATTGCCTTGCCTTTAGCGCAGCTCTTGAGTGGGGGTTCCCCAAGAGCAGGGCACTATGACCAGGTTTATTGTACCCCAAACAAGAAACACAACCTCAACAGCACCTAAAAAAAAGGAGGGAGGGAGGGAGAGAGAGAGAGAGCTTGGGGCTGAAACAGACCAGAGTTTACAAGAATATCTTGCAGTTATCAAGGCTCAATAAGATGGTACCAATGAGTTGAAACTTCTGACCTAAGAAAACTCACATCACACAAGACACAGCCAGCTATTTTGTTTTAGAATGGCAACTATGATGAAAGGGCTCAAGAACAATCCATCTTGTCATGACTGTCTCGCCAATTTGGTTTGAGACAAATCAAGATTCTGATCACTAGTGCTGAAAGCACTGATACATGTATAACATGGCAATGCACAGCACTGGATAATTAAAATGCTTAGCTCTGGATGGTAATAATGAACCAAAATATTGAATAACAAATAAAAATTAAATTTTCATCTTTATTATTTTATAGTAATAATTAAAACTTTATGATACTTGCAATATCATCTTGCACACCTTTGAGGGTTCATAATTAGTCAATGGCAACTTTTTCTTCATTAGTTTATAATACTATATATATACATATATAAATAACACAAATATATAACTTTTTAGGGAGATATTTTTCTATCTAGAATAAACAAATATATAACTTTTAGGGAGATAATTTTTTGTCTAGAATTAATAAAGAAAATCCATCTTCTATCAATGTGTTGTAAATCAACACTTGTTTACAAATTAGAAAAATGAAAGTCAATAAGTGAATTTTCCATGTTTTAATATTACACATGATCACAACATACTCTCCAGACAAACAATGAACAATGAGATTGACCTGTAAGATAAAATGATTTAAATGCGAGACAGCTGGTGTAAAAGACTTGATGGTAACATAGCTTCCACTTTTTCCAACAAATAACCTAACGGCAAGGATAACCAACTAATAGCCTGCAGAGGAGAGAAAAGAAAACAAAAGTATAGTATATTAGATCAGAAATCAAGCATTTATAATGAATTATAAGTAGGAAATCTTTTATATGCTATACTTTTAAAATTATTCAAAACAATACACTTAAAGCCAATATATTAACTGTTTGCATGTTGAAATATGAATAGGTAATAGTAATTATTTAATTTTTAAAATTATTAAATGCTTTACAACTTCTAGCTCTAAAGATATTAATTTTTTGTCTATGTTTTTTGGTATGTTCTACTTTGTATGGTGTTTTGAGGGAGGCTTTACCAAATAAAAGTTATTTCTTTTAAAAATAAAAAATTAAATGATTTTATCATGGAATTTATCAATAACTTTTTTACTGGAATTTTGCTATGATGAATATTGCCGCATTTTCTGAAATTTTCTTTCTTTAACTAAACTATAAAAAGAGCTAAAAATCTATATAATCAGTAACATACATGAGCAAAAACATGCTCATAACTGGTTTGGATTGGAGCGCTATGGTCTACCTTTTTGCAACACAAGGGCTAATGATGATGGGATCTACTGCTTAAAGCCAATTCCAATACCTACACACCATGCCACAGTCAGATTTGATCCCACAAACTCCTGTGCTAAAGATCTGTGACCTAATCACTAAGACATCATTCGGCATGCTCATAACTAGAAACCACCAACAAAGTCTAAACACATCTTAAATGATAGCTATGTTTTTAAAAATTACCTTAAACACATGAGGAGATTGAAGGTATATTAAGGGAATTTGTAGAATAATTTGATTACATAATCTAACAGTGATGAAAATGAACATAAATTAAACTTAAAAATCAAATTTATCCAATAATTTATCTCATTAATATAACTTTATTAAGTAAATTTTAAAGAGTGATAGTAGAAGTTGATATTGAGAAATGAAAACAAAGCAAATCGTAGAAGTAAACAACTAAGGTTTAATGACGTTCTGGCTCATCAATAGTGTGCCCACAAACAACATTAAATAAAAGGATTGTTCCTGAAACACATGATCTATACAGTTAAACATATCTTGGTACTGTAAATCCTTATATAAAAAATAGCAACACTTTATATATATATATATATATATATATATCGTGTCCCAGTGTTAAGGCGAATGGAAAACAATCTTTCTTGATAATAATAAGTTTATTAAATCATTGTTTCTTTTAAAAGCAAAACTTGTGCCATTTTCATTGTTTGTGGCAGAGATAAGCGTGGAAAAGGTGTTGACAGCTCCACGCGCTGACTCTTATCTGTTTGCAAACTCATAAATTCTTCCAAAATGATTCTTCCTGACCGGATTATCCTAAAAGCTTACGTGAGTGTGGGTCTTTTTCATTTATTTTATTATTATAAAAAAGTTCCCTTTTTTAAAATCGCTTGTAACTCACGTAATTTCCAACTACCCCTATATATATACAGTGAAACCTCTCTGAGCAGCTACCCCTCCGTACCAAAATTATTTGGCTGCTTAGAGGGGTTGGCCGCTCTGAAGGGTTTTATTTACTATTATAAAATTATTTTAATGCATAATATAAACAAGTCTGACATATATTGCTTATGTAAATGAAATTTAAAACTTATCTAAAGAGTAAATAATACTTTATTTCATGCTTCTTTACATTTTTTTTTTTCAAAAGGCTACAATTTTTTCTGTTTGATCTGTAGTCTTTGCACTCCTTCAAAATCAAATTCTTTCCTTTAAAGACTTTGTGATTCCCTTTCTTCCGCAGTTAAATAATTCAGCTAAGTTTCTTGCCGATTTGCCATTCTCATATTCATGCAGAACTTCAATGCTCTGCTCAAGATTTAGAAAAATGCATTTTGACATCGTTGCAACTGAGATCACTTACCAACTACTGAAATGAAACTTGTGTGAATGACATTTTTACTGACAGAGATGCAATTCTTCCTTAACTATACCGATTGGAATTCCAAACAGAGGCCCAAGGACACCTTCAATGCTTGATTGTCCAGCTCCTCCCTTACTTTCTATGGATGGTGCAATAGGGATTCTCTACCTGAAGGGTGTGGGGAGAATACAAAAGAGATAACAGATTTAATCTTTCTTAGAAAGGAGGGGGGGGGACCACGAGAATGGACTTCTCAAGTTATTCCTTTGTCTTATATCCGACCATAAACCTGACCTTGAGTTTTTCGCTCAAAATTAAATCATGGAGTGAGTAGAATTTCCCGAAAAATGAAAGGGGCAATCAGACTTGGTGGACATTTAGAGGGGGTCGGGTGGCTGCTGATACAGGTTATTTTAATATTAGGTCTATGAGTAGAAAAATCTGTGCCATGAAAAATTGACCATTTAGAAGGGTGGCTGCTCGGAGAGGTTCTACTGTATATATAAATGATCATAAAATATTATGGAATGATTAAAGAAGCACAGGATCAATGTAATTAATAAATTTATAACAAAATAGCTATTAATAAAAATATTAACAATGTATAATATACCATAAAACTGCATAAAAATTATTTCAGAAATACACATACACCGAATATAATAAACTGAAAAAAAGGTTTATTATACTTTAATACCTACATTTTTCGCAAATGTGCCCATTGGCTCTGGGTACTGGTGAGTGAGCAAAGCCAACAAAGCTGTGAATGAACATAAACCGGCAGTGAAAAGGATAAAAAATGGTAATTCTTTTTTAGGATACACAGAAACTTCATGAAATGCTGAAAGAAATATTAAAGCAATTTAAAACACATTTCTACAAAATCTAATTCTACAGGGTGAAGTAAAGAAAAAATTAAACCAATATGCATCAAACATTGAAATTGAAACAACGCACATTAAACTAATATTTATTTCAACTTCAACCATAATATTTTCTTTATATAGCATAACATTAAAATTTTCAAATCAAAACTGAAGTGAGTGCTTGTATTGCCTTCTGCTGGAAATTTACCACAACCATTTGAAAATTTAATACTATTTTCCTTACTTATTACAATGTTTTGAATAAATTAATAAATCAAATATTTAATTTATTTAACAAATTTAATAAAATCTAGAACAAAAATTTTATAGTCTATAAGAAAAAAAAAAAACAAAGACTAATAATTTTATTATCTAGCAATAATATAATTTAGGAATTTTTTAATTTAGCTTTAATTATAATAAAAAAAAAACTGCTATATTGAAATCATAAAGAATAAAGAGATAACCTAATGGAAATTTGCCTATGAAAATTGTTGAGTTAGATCATTAGACTTATGAACAGGCTTGCAACTGCTGAGGTACTGTCAAAAAGGTGAGAAAAGTGATAAATAATACAGAATAAGTGACTAAAAGCAATTTTTTTTCTCCTCTTGATTACTGATGCTATTATTAAGATTTTTCTATTTATTTTAACTCTAAATCAAATGATTCATGCAAGACACGATTTTAGCAAAAAAGGTTAAAAATTTTGTTTAAAACAACTCAACATTGCTTTTTTTCTCAAGAAAATCTAAAAATTAGATTCGAATACATACAATACATTAATTTTATAATCACAATTTTCTGTATATATTAATGATGTTTTGAAATATGTACATAGCTAGATTAGAGTATCTAAATAAAAATTGTGAAGGAAAAGAGAAATGCGTGCTTTGACGTAAATTACTTCAATGTATTAAATGTACATTTCAGTACAAATGTAGATTTCAGGAACTTCTTTACGACTTTTTAAAATCACTGAATTCTGGAAACCATATGATTAATTAATTTTAATAAGAAAAATACGATTAGAGCATCACATTTTTGGTCTTTTATTAAAATATTATGTTATTAATTCAGATTTTCTTTTTCAACAACAGACTTTTGTTGCGATACACCATGAGAAAAGTGACTGTTTACTTAAAAAAGTGACTAAAAGTGATAAATTGTAAAAAAAGTGACTAAAGGTGAGAAAAGTGACGGAATTGCAAGCCTGTATGAATCAAAATAAAAATTCCTTTGATCATTAAGTCAATTACACATTATAATGGCAATTTATAAATGCAAATATATTTACACATGAATGCCTGACAGAAACTGAATGACAATTTATGACACTAACTTACAATACAAAACTAATTATATAGAAAAAGTATTAAAAAACTATTACAGTACTGAATACTTGAAGTAAGCCAAACTTAATTTTTAAAGGCTAAATAAAAGTATTTATTTTTAATTTTACAATAAATGGTAAAAAAGAAAACAATATAAAAAACTTAGAGTAGATGTAAATTAAATACTGTTATTGGGAAATATTTTTTTTCCTTTTGCTTTTCTACAAATCCTTTGCATCTTAACTCTGATTTGGTTTGGTTTGGAGCACTACGGTCTACTGTTTTGCCACACAAGGGCTAATGAGACTGGGACCTACAGCTTAAAGCCGATTCCGAACGGCTACGAACATCCATGCCACAGTGGGATTTGAACCCACGAACTCCGGTACCGACGATCAACGACCTAACCAATAGGCCAGCGTTCGGCCATCTTAACTCTGAATTGCAAAATTTTCTCTAAAATGTTAGACTACATCAAATTAAGCATGTAAAATATTATTAAAAGTGTTAAAGAGATAAAAACACATCAATATATCTTTAAAAAAAGTCTTTTTTTTTAAATTAAGGCTATTCTTTTAAGAATATGAAGAACACCTTTATTTTACCCTTCTCAAAGTTATGATTTTAAATAATCTAATAAATAATATTTTGGCTCCAATAAAAAGAATAATAAGGTATATTTATCATCATAATTACTAAAATAAAAGTTTAAATTGCTCTAAAATTATTACTCTATATCACTGGTTCTCAAACTTTATATCTCACAGAACCCCACATACATAGCAACAGAACTCCAGAATAAATATTACTTAATGAGAAATGTAAGGCCTGTTATAAATCATTGATTACACAAGCATAAAAATTAAACAATATAAAGCAGTATTAAAATGTAAATAACTTACAAAAAGTGATGGGGAAGCAACATTTTTTTTAATGGAATGATACATTGAAGAAATATATCAATGGATTGGTTTGGAGCCCTATGGTCTACTTTTTTAGCAACACAAGGGCTAATGAGACCAGGACCTACTGCTTAAAGCTGACTCTAAACAGCTTTGAATATCAGTGCCTCAGTGGGATTTGAACCTACAAACTCTGGTTCCAAATATCAGCACCCTAACCATTCAGCAATAGTATCAATGGGATAAATGACTTTATTAATGACTGTCATAATTTTCTTTACAGTTTGGTTAAACAGAAGAAACTTTTAGTCTCATATCATGTTCTGCATCCACCATATTCTGATAAACCATTTCTTCTATATGAAGATAAGAAATCATTATTTTGGGTTTAGACTTGCAATAGCTAGTGCTAGTTAATTTTTCAATCTATTGGTACCTGTCAGACAAACACTTGAATGTCTCCTTGGTCAGACCTTTTCTTTTTTTACTTCTATTTTTACAACTGATTTGGGTTACAAGAACTTGATATTTGAAGCAAATAAAATATGAAACCTTTGCCTTCCTAAACTTTGAAAAGAGTACAAATCCTGTTTTATAAAATGCTAACTATAACACACAATTTTTATAATGAATATATGAGGATAAAAGTAAATAATAGGAAAATCTAATTTTACATCATAAGGTATAAAATTAGTGTTTGATTTAAAGCAAACAAATAAACAATATACACAAAAAGAAAACTGTTAAAAAAGTGTCTGGATTTTGGACCATTACAAATTTTGGATGTTCCCATCTGAGGCTCTCTACTGTATTTACAGAAGAGGAACAATTTTTTTTTAACAAGCACATAGTTTGGACTTTAAAAAGACAAAAGTTGAGTGTACATAATTACTAATACTCTACATATTAGTATTAAATTAAAACAAAAAGATACTTACTGGGTAAAAGTTCCCTATCTGTTGTTTCTGTACAAGTAGGGTATGGATAAAATAAATGACCTTTTTCTAAAGGGTAAGGAATCATCCTAAAAGCTAAACATAACACCAGCATTAAAATGGGGGAAAAGGTAGATAATGATTATTCTACATCTAAATATGTTAAATTGCATTTAAAGAAATAAAAAACAACTAGACTTACTTCCTTCCCATGTGCAATGTAACAAATTTAAAGCTCCTTCAACCCTTTTCCAATGTGGTAAATGAAAGAAAGCATATGCTATTGCTTCACTGTCACCCCTTTTTAAAATGTGCTCAGGAGGTAATATGAGGCTTTTCATTTCTAAAAGATACTGTAAAATGTTAAATTAGTAATAACAATGAGGAACATTTGCAGGAAACTTAAAGGCTAAGATACTACTTAATACATTTTTATTCTTTATATTAGATAGAAAACTGACTAAATGAACTATTTTCTTTTTAAAAAAAAATTATTACCTAGTTAAATTCAGTAAATGTACTAAGATTTTCATAATCTCAAGACTAAGAACTGTTTGCCAAATAATAATGTACAAAAAATATGTTTTTTAATTGATTTTAATTAACAAGAGAAGTGATAAAATTATGCATATATATATATATATATATATATATATATATATTTGGAGTTTTGTTCCAAGCTAAAGTGTGTGTGCATGTGTGGGGGGATGAGCTTCTATACAAATCACAGAACAAGGAAAAATAGATTATTAATTAAAAATAAATACCTATATACAGGACCAGCGAGTATGCACAATGTGCATGCACACAAGTGGTTAAGTTTCTAAGGTGGCTGAAGGAATTAATACATTAAAATATGATAACTACACTTTTTTTTAATATTAAAAAGGGAGGATTGTACAGTAAATATTTCTTTTCTTTCTTGTTATGCATCAGGGAACAATTGTTGCCATAAAGCTGGATTAGTGTTTAATTAATATTTCTTCAAATATATTACTTAAAATAAGATGATTTTTAATATTTTGAGTCATTTTGAAAGAATTCTTACTTAAATTTTCAGAAACAACAACTAAATGAATTTAAACTTATTTGTCTTAGGGGTAGAATGTAAGTTAAGATGAATAATATTTTATATCAAATTATACACACACACATAAATATATATAATGGGTAGAATATAAATTCATTAAAGTTTTGAAAACAGAAAAATCACAAATTGAAAAATAAATTCAAGAGTTTTAGCTGTGCAATAACCTAGACAAAATAGCAAATAGATGCCAATAGTTTGAATACCTGCTCAGAGGACCTCGATTACATCTGTACATACTGAGTCATTAAAGAGACATGATGTCATACTGCATACCTGGAAGGTGTTTTTTCCTCCGGTTAAGAAATCACTGCCGGTGAAGATTAGTGACATCAAACCTCCAAACCAGTGGAGATAATTCTTCTAATCCACTCCACCGGGCGGCATGTTAAACTGTCGATAGCTGTGGCTGTTATGTAGATTACCAAGTGAAGACTGTATTTAAGCCGCCGGCAAATGCAAGCCTGGATGCTCTTTCGTGACCGCCATGTAAGGGATGGCCGTTCTGTAAACTGTTTGTTTGTAGGTAGCAAGCTGCTACCAAGTAGTGTACAGTTCTTAATGTTATTTTAATAAACGAGTCAGCCTCTGGCATTTCGAGTGTTTTTCTTCGAGGAACTTCACATCTACTGCATGCCTGCTATTGATATGGCGTAGTATTCATACAAGACATGACTAACTTCTTGTGCGAAAGAGATTACAGACAGCGTTTACATTGTGACTTGCTAAACAACTGTGGCAGCAAAAATGCATATGATAGCATGAAAATAGCAAGAATGCTCAATTTTTTTTTCTTTTCAGGGGAAAGTTGGCATCTGGTTTAGAGCAAGTGGAAGATAGGGCACATATAACAATTACACAGTTCTTAGTTTTGAGAAGTGTAGAAGGAATGCAATCTCAAAGAATCCCATCCTTGATTTAATTTGGATTTCAAATAACTCTTATTAACTGGTCGATGATCATTAAAATTCAAGCATAAAAATTACAGGTATGCTGCAGTATGAAGTTAATATATTACCAGGCAAACAGAAAACGACAGCTTTCCCACTATCTTATGAAGACAGTAACTGCGGATGTTGCACAGACACTTATGTTGTATGTGTGTGAGGATTGTAAGACTAAAGTTTAAAAGAACCCGACTTTGATATCCTCAGTGTGCTAGCTTCAACATCTCTAAATAATTTTCCCTCCAAATTTAAATAAAAAAAAATAAATAAAATAAAATAAAAAAATTTCATCTTGAATAACTGAATTTGATTAATTTTAGGTGTTGCATACACACATACATATCTAAATTTAGTTCTAATAATACAGGTTCGCAAGAAAGTACAAGGACAAAATTATCAAAAGTTATATTTAACTCATTCAACATTCTTTGAAGGATACGATACTTTGGGAATAGTCAAGTGAATACAAGAAAAGACTTCTCAACAAAGCACATTTTAAGTAATAATTTTTTTTCAACAAAAATGTAAGATGATATATTTAAAATTAATAAAATAGTAAAAGAGAAATATCACTATAATGACACAGAACTCCCCTGTACATTTCTAGCTTAAAGAGAACTTGTAAATTACAACTTACATATATTGATTTTAATAAATTATTTATTCCTTTAACCCATAAAAAAAGTATTTTGCTGCCCTGATATTGATAAAATATTTTTAAAAATAAGATTATATTAAACAAATTCTTACTTTTGGCACATGTGGGTTAAATTCAACTGCTCGATGAATTGCTTCAACTGCATTCATTTCTGCAGTACTTAACCCTCGCTTTGATGCAACATCAGGAGAAAACCTAAAAATTGGAGAGGAAAAAAAAATGTTTATAATTTAAAGCAGCAAAGCATTGTTTGTATATCACTCAAGGGACACAAAGTGACATATAAATGAAAAAACAAACACATTATCAAAATTTTAATAAACTTTAATTACTGCAAGTTTTAAGTAAAAATAGTAATTTTACAATTTTATAAAATAATAGTACTAGTACATTAGTTACATAATAGTATATTGAAAATAGCAGTAATTAAATTTTAATATTGAGAAATCATCATACACCCTTTATGTGCATGAAAATAAAAGTAGGCATTCAGTTAAAAAAATTAAATTTTTTAATAATATCAATTTGCTACCTAGCATTCTGCTTTTCTGTGAGTATTAAGTATAGCAAATGGGAATTAAGAACATAGAATGCTTATTCAGTAGTATCTTGACAAAAATGGGTTTGAAGTTTTTCAATGGTGTCCAGTATGTTTTTAAAGAAAATAACTTCCTTGCATTATTCTGCATCATCACTTAAATTAGTGCCAGACCATTTCTTTTCTATTAATTCCTCAATAGTGCATAATTTGAAAGTAATAGTAGTAATAACATATAAAAAATAATGAATCAAGCCCAAAAACAACCATTAAAAAAATGAAAAATGGTACACAAACAAAGCTTTGTGTTCTATAAACAAAAAGCCTTTATTATTTTAATGGTTGTGAATGGTAGACTGTGATTAAAAGTTATATAAATATAAACAAAGTGTACATAAGAAGAAACTAAAAAGTGCTTTATTGTAAAAAAACAAATGAAAGTTACAGTATGAATTAAAATCAATTCTAAATGAACGCGCTTAAAGCAAAGTACATTAATTTAGAATTCAGCAATACATTATTGCATACATATTCCTAATTTTAAAGCTATATGTTCTAATTTACTTTCCTTAATAATCATTTAGAATAGCAGATAGTTTAAGTTTATAAATGTTCCTTTCAGCTCATACAACAACAGATAAAGTATAATACACCTACTTTATGGTATTAGTTTCAAATGTCATGAAATAAACCAAATAGTAAACACAATTAGTTCAACATGAGAAACTGAAATATAGAGTATAAAAAAATGTTTAGCCCTATTAAAATTTCACATTAATGAACACAAAAACACATAAATTTCACATCAAAAATTAAAATGAAGTAGTTTATTATTTCAATAATTTTACAATTCATATGCTCAACATTAAAATAAATCAGTTGTTAAAGAATGTCTGAAAGTTTAAAATATTCAGAAATTATATTAAAAAATTATCTTATAAGATATTTTACAGTTAAAAATTTTGAACTTACTTGTCACTGACACCTCTTGCTTTTAGAAGAGCAGCAGTGTAACATATTGTTGCTGATTTTGGTAAATTAATGTCTATAAAGGTTAAAAAAAAAGGATCAATAAACACTAAAAGATTATCAAAACACAGTGAATGTTTCAATATTACCACTAATCAACTTTTAGTTTTAACCCCTTAACACATTTGCCCGTGTCTGACACAGGCAAAATTCAAATTAAACATTTAATAAAATCGTTTACACTTTGTTTGTATAACAATTTTTTATATACTTTTTACTCCTTCCAAGCTCCCTAGTCACCCCCAAAATTGAAATTGCAAAAAATAACTTACATTGTACCTATATATCCCTTTTCTATGAAGAAAATATGTCATATTTTATAAATTTTTCTAAACCAAACTCGTGCTTTAAGGGGTTAAGGAACAGTACTGGAATTATTTAAAATAATAATTCACCCATTTTTCTCACAGAATTTGTGGTTTCAAAACCAATGCAGAATAGTTCTATAATACTTATAACTCCATAACCCTAAATATAACTACAGTCAGTACCGTATATGGTCACCTGCTTATATGGTCAGTTTTGTAAAGTCCCATCTAACTTAATAGGAAACGTGTTAAAGTGCACCTCTTATAGAGTCATTTTTTTTTTCTTGTTACTGGTTATATGGTCAGTTCCTTGTTTTCAACAAGTTTCCATTTTTTTCTTTTTCTTTTTTTAAAAAAAGAAAAGAAGTCAGAGCGAAATTGGAGAACACCTGAATTTAAGCCTGTATTTCCCTCCCTTTCCCATTTTCTTGTTTGTATAGACATCACGTCTCTCAGTTCTCTTGCCCCTGACAAGAGGTGGACATCTGCCTGTTTATTGGTTGAAGTTATCTCTCCCTGCTTAAGTTGAAATTGAGACGAAACAAGTAAAAGAAAGTTTTGTTGCATTTGAATCATACATCACGAATAAGAACATTCATTTTTTAATTATGGCTTCGAAAAGAAAGAATTTATCATTTGCTGCCAAATATGAATTGATTGAAAATTTTAAAAAATCTAATCTTTTAAAAGGCTACTTTCGCCACAGCAATTCCATTACCTTAACGCCATTAAACAATATTTTAGCTGCCAAACTTTGGTCCAAGTGTTGAAATTGGTGATCAAGAAAGAAAATGCCAGAGCTTCTCACCTTATGGGAATGTGGATAAGGCTCTTCTGTTACAGATTAAGAATGCATGGTATATGCACAATAGGGTTGTATGGTTCTGCATATAAGATCACCGTGCTTATGGTCTGATTTTTCTAGACCGCTGAGCTGACCACATAACCAATACAGACTGTATTAATGTTACATAAAACATTATGATATCAAATAATTGAAATAAAAACTATACAAGCACTTAAGCACTTTCATAAATTTTACCCATACTGACTAAAGATATACCATTTAAAAATGTAATAATCTGTTGATTTCTTTCTTCTTTAAGATTATAACTAAACATAATAAATATGTTTATTATTTAACTGATTAAAAAAAGACAAAAAATGAAGATTAACATAAATGAGGGGAAATATTTATGAATTACCCTTTAAAAAACAAATTTATAAACAGATTATGGATATGCAAGTTCAATTTGATTTTTATATATAAAAAAAATTGCTGTTAAGAAACATAAATCAACTAAATGCCTATTTAAGTTATTTCTTAGATTTTGAATAATATAATCATTAGATAAATGTAAGAGAAAGTAATAAAAAATAAAAATAATTTAGAGTAAATTTTAGAAAAATAGTTATAGAATAATGAGAGGAATGCATAAGAGAATAATGCAAAAAATACTGATTTATATGAATGTGAAAATAAAAACTTACCGTCATATTTTGCAAGAACAGCTTGAACATCAGCATATGCTTGCATTTCTAAAAGAGCTTCTATTAAATTTTCATGAATGTTAAAAACATTCATCATAGGAAATTCTTTTATGAGCTACAGAAAAAAATATATATGTATATGTATTAGTTAATAGCAAACATAATACAACTTAAACTGAAATTTTTTTTTCTGTTATTCTTTTTACAAGTTTGGCATAAGTTATTGATAGGTCTCAAGCACTACAGTTAATCTTTTTACATTTAATTATTGAATTAAAAAAAAAAAAAAAAAAAAATTAGTTTAGAGTGCTACTGTCAGTTTTTTTACTTCATAAGGGTAAAAGGGACTGGTACCAGCTTCTCAAAACCAACTTCAAACATCTAAGAACATCCATGCATGCAGTGCGATTTGAGCCTGGATTCCAGTTTCAAAAGGCAGGATAAAATTTTGGAAAAGAACAGCAGAGTATGTTTTTGTGCAGTAAGAAATCACTACACAATACTAGGTATAAAAACTAAATGTAAAAATTATAGTTTTGTACATGTGCCTAGAAAGATGCCTTAAAAGAATTTGAATTTATTCTTATCACAAGATGACAGAAACATTCTGTAAAAATTAATGTTTGCAGAACAGTATTGAAAACTAAGAATAATCAAAAGCTTTCTAGAAAGAAAACTATAAAAGGGTAAACTGGATGTGATGCAACTAAGCAACATGAACAAAGAATAAAGATAGACATTTTTAAGCTAACAAACATATATGAACCAGAAAGGGTAAAATCTGGCAGAAAAGAAGTTTGCAGAAATATACAGTATATTTACTTTAAAGTATCACTGTTTTTCTTATTAGATACAACCTAGTGCAGTTTGAAAGTATTCAGTCCATTATGGAAAAGAGGTTAGAAGTGAGTTAAGGAATGGATAGTCCATTATCCATTTATATGACTAATCAAAATATATCAGCTGATAACAATCCTCACAAACTGAAAAGTAACGGACTAAAACAAAAAATTTTTTTCATTTGGTTCTGCATGAGAAATAAATCCAGGATGGTAAAATCACAGGAAAACATACAATGTATCAAAAATAAGAAAAAAAAGAGATCCTTAAAAATAAATAAATAAATAAATAAAAGAGCTCTGCGGGACCTGGAGGGGGATAGGGTTAGGGGTTATAACACCTCCATAAAAGTTGAATAGGGAGAAAACTCCCATGGAAAATTTCTCACCATGTCATACGATTTCACTATGCTTAAAAATATATATATATATATACATTTAACAAAATTAAACTTTCTAAAATCAAATTTTCAAATTAAAAAAAATTAATAAATTTTGGATTAAAAATCAAAATGTATCAAAAAACATACATCTCTCATAATTTTCACACTTTCTCTTAATTTTCCGAGCTTCCTTGCACACATGGCAAGTCTTCTCCTTATATACACAAGAACATTTGTATCTCGTCCTAAAAAATCAGTCAAAATATAATAAAGTTTAATATCTACAATGAAAAACTTTAAATATTTCTTAATATAAACTTTGTTTTATAAAGTATTGATATTCCTTTTCAACATAATTGTCTTACATTTATAATACAATATTTAATAACTATCAAGATACTATTTAACAGTAAATATGGTAAGAAACGTGCAGGAAACATACATGCAACATTATTATATCAAATAATTCAAAACCTATTTCAATTTTAACCATTAGCAACAATGAGCTCATAGACGGCTATAAATATATGTTATTAAATACATTGATTGAAAACAAATTTAGAAACAGACTAATTTCTGAACAGATATATGTATATTTAAAGGAATATTAAGAAGTAATTAACTCTTTATATGGGGCATGTGCAACATATGACCCTGACAGAATCCAGCCTGCATTTTTCTGATTGTACAGCCTATGATGACTTTTCAAAATAATCAATCTATGTGACCCATTATGTGGGGCCCCTCTCTCTGTGGGACATATTTCTTTTGTATTTATAGTTTTTATAGAGACATTGGGCACCATATTAGTATATACTATTTTGAATGTATGGTGTAGTAAATGACTCCTATTGTACTATAACCGATAACTGCCATTGTATACCAGTGGTTATGGCTTTGTTGCTCATCTGATTCATAAATAGAAGTATGGAATTAATTTTCATTATTTAAGAAAATTATGTTAATTAGTATAATAGTATTTTATATTTTATTATAGGAGTATACGAAGTAATAGTTTAATATATGAATCAAAGTACTCAAGCTTAGGTAACTCTTCTAATTTGTAATCTGGCAAGTAGTCTTGTCAAAGATGTACATCGCCACATAGTATCTTAAAATTAAGGTAGAGCGAGTTATTGAAAGAACCAATACAAAAGTAACACTTTATTTTGAGGTACACAATTACAAAACACATGTAAAAAAAAAAAAAAATAAATAAAAAAAAAATCTGCCTTATATAGTGTTTAAATAAAAGCATGAACTTTTAAACACACTTAACTACAAAAGTTTGAAAAGCAGAATCTTTTTATACGCAACATATTAAAAAATAATAGCGAATGATAAATTAAAAGTTAGCAAGAAAACATTAAGCTAGATTAAAAAATTAGTTAAATACTGTACAATAAATGGAAATCACATAATTCATGCAAAAGTAAGTTATTTTATAATTATCCAAAATAAAGAGAGGTACAAATGCATTATAGATGCAGTGTTTTCTTTGTCTGAATCTAAGTTTTTTTTTTTAATCTCGTAAAAAAGAATTTTAAGGAAGGTAGGAGACTTGAAGAATGTTTGTGGCGCTATCCTTTCCAATTTTCACCTGACATTAAATTTATTTTCATTTCTTTTATTACAAGGGGGGGTCCCCTTGTAATAAAATAAATGAAAACTTAATTAAACCTAACATGTGAGGGGGGAACCCCCCCTCACATGTTAGATTTTTTATAATATTAGTGCTTATTAAAATGCTATATATTGCATGTATTCTGTTGATATGTATCATTAATATTACTAATCAGTTTATTTTTTTAATAGCATAGAAAATGATAATTATTATGCTAATTTTATTTTAATAATGCTTTAAATTGTTATTCTGTTTTTTTTTTTATTTTAAAGTTTAGTTTTGTTAATGTTGTGTTTCAAATATGCCATATAACCGTTGCCCCCCCCTTTTTTTGTTTGTGATCTTTCAGAAAAAGCGTACCACAGCCATGTTTTTCTACTTGGCAATTTTTCTGTTGGTCACAATATGCTGATATAAGTATTTTATTCTTGTTTATCTGAAACAAACAAAACACACACACAATCTGCTGTTTTGAGATAGAATGATACTCCTAAAGAGTACAAAGTCAGCTATGCAATACTTGAATATTGTGAAAGATCTTTCACTTATTATAACGGAAACATGTACATATGATGCATACTTCCTATCTGCAAGATTAAAAAACGATTTATGGAGCACCAATCTGACTTCTAGCATATTTTTTGTCAGCTAAAGAATTAACCTTTAAGAGTCATTTCCTTATCATCCACTTTATTCTCTGAATTTACAAGTAATGTACAATTTGCAAGATCTATGACAACATGAATACATGCAGTTAGCCCTGCAAAAAGTAGTCATGAAATACTGATCCAGGTTTCTGATTAACAGGTAAGTTTTCATCATTTAAAAAGTAATAAATAAAATCTATTCGAGTAATTTCATATTTAATAACAATTTTATATATTAAAAATATTATTACTGTGTAATGTTTCCTGCATCGGGCCTTGATGTTGAACTTGCTGACTTTTTCTATAATTTACTTCAGCTACCTTCAGTGCTTGCCGGAAAAGCTTCTCTGACTATATAAATTATATAATTAAAAAAATTTTACAAAGAAAAAAATAGTTTTATTAATATTTTATTTGTGACTTAATGTAAATAAATAATTTTATTTACTAAAATCTGTAACAATTAAAAACTCACAATATGTAAATATAGACATTTTCTTACCTCAATAATTGTTGTAGATTCTTCTTCAGCAAGCAGTATATAAGCTGGAGCACAACTGCAGAATAGAGGGAATATTTTAATTTAAAAAAGGCAAACAATGCTAGACAATATGATAACACAAACCTTTTTGACAAAAAAATTCCAAAAATTATGTGAAAAATTATTATATGATTATGCTGCGAATGATTGGTAGAAAGTAATGTGGAGAAATTTTTGCGACAGGATGGCTATTGAAGAAGCATTGCTTAAACTGGGCTAAGTCCTCTACAGACTTTAGCAATTATGTAAGAAACAGACTTTAGCAATATGTAAGAAAAATTTATTTTAAAAATGTCTGCAAATTCCAGAACAGCAGATTGCTTTATAAAATATGACAAACAATCAGTATATAAAGAAATAAACTGCCTCTGTAACTTAAGAACAAGCAGGTGCTTCAGACTGTAAAATGGTAGTAACTTTTATAAAAATTGGCAAAGCATTTTGCATAAAAGGGAGGTACAAACAAGTTGTGGAACTCTGATAATGTTTTCTAACATGTGTTACAGCATCAGATTCAGATTTTTTTCTTTTCCCAGAAATAAATTTTCAAAGGCTCCCACTGCTAAATAATTCTATTTAAAAATCTTTCACGTCTTACAAATCCCATATCAGTACTGCCATATTTCAGTACTTTATGAAGCTCAACTTCACGATGTTTGGCACAGTTTAAAAGATTCAACTCTTTTAGAACTTTTTGATTCAAATAATAAAAAATATCCACAAAATACTGATCAAAGAGAAAATCTAGTTCTTTTGAAGAATGCTGTGCAGTTAATTATGCACAAGTGGCATGCACATCCATTCATAATCACATTTGGGTTCTTTTCTTCGATGAATTTGATAACACCCTTCACACCAGTACTTACAGACGAATTGTCTGAGCAAAAGGAGAAAAAAATTTGCCCACTGATCCCATATTTTTCAAATTCCATATCCAATAATTTGAAAATATTCTCACTACAGCAGCTTCTCCAGTCAGCTTTAGAAGTAAAAGCATCATTGTCTTCTTCTAAAGCAGTATCAAAGTATGTCACAAGAATAGGAAATAATTTTTTTATTTTCAGACAAATGATTCCTATCCACAGCAGCTGTAAATTTTGACATCTTCAGATTATCTACAATTTCCTCTACCACTGAATCAGAAAAACATCTCAGAATTGAAGTTTTTGCCACATTTATATTATGATGCTGAGAATCAAGAAGCATCTTTTTGAACAATGAATTGACATAATAAACTTTGGACAGTGGACATTTATGTTCCATTAAGAAGCTAGTAAAACGAGCTTCAGCTTTAATTACATTCAAGTCATTGAGCTTAGTAAACAACAATTTCAAGCTGTGATGTGACATAGAAACTTTTGCTTTCTTCATATATTCCACATGGCACCAGCAGTCATTTCTCCCTCCATTTGCAATGGTGCAAACAGCAACACACATGACAGCTTGAAACTTTTGACCATTTAAGTATCGGTCATAATCCTTGAAACTCTTCTTTAAACTGCTAATGGTCTTTCCATTCAGACATTGTATTTAGTCAGTACATAGCAATAATCAAACAGCTCGCTCACTGAACTACAAAATACTGCTCCAACCACACAATAACAATGAAAGAGCATCTAGAATACTAATGTAATGCCCTAGCTTAGAGGAAAAATGAGCATGTACAGTTTTTGCTACAACACAGTTTGAATTCTTGGGTTTGAATCTTCCTAGAAGCATGCAACCGATGTCCTCTTACCCTTCTGAATATTTGAATCAGGAAAATAAACATTCATCTGCAGATTGGGCATATATGAAGTGGGAGAAAATAGCAGAAAAAAAGGTGGAAAAATTATGCCACCATCAAAAATTATGGTATTTGTTAAAATTAATGAAATACTTCCTCAGTAACAAATATTTTGTTATTTTCTGGAGAAATCTGATTTTCTGGAATCATAAATTTCTCTGGAGAAACTGTAGTAGTATGTCTGCTTCATGTTTAATCTTAACAGATTAAGCATGTAAAAATTATATATATAAGAACCACTAAGCAACTTACTCAGCATTTTTTTCTAATGCTTGATGTGCTGCTTTTACTCTGGCTTCAGGATCTCTTTCTCTCCATGCAGTTTGCATAACTGTGGAAAAAATACTAGTTAAATATTAGTTTAAAAAAAAGTTTTTTTTGCTTATATCCTGAATTATTTAAAACTGACAAAACAAAGTGAACTAATGTTATTTCTTAAAATATATATGATCTTCCAAAGATATATCTATGTATCAATATCATATGCTAGTTTACTATAGGAAAACTTCATTGCATGTGAGCATGTGATCAGATCCTGAATATTTCAAAACTATTTACCTTTCACAATAAAAATATATAAAAAAAATTGGTCATAGTTTAAAAAAAGTTTGATAACCAGAAGTTGAAATTTTTGATAGTCAATTGTTCAATTAGTTTAACTTGGAATTTTTTGAATCTACAAGAATATGATGAAAATTAAACACAGCATATATATATATATATATATATATATATATATATATATATATATATATATATATATATATATATATATATATATATATATATATATATATATATATATATATATATATATAAATTCTTTCTTAACCCTTTTTTTTATTGGGAGGGGGGAGGTATAAAATGAAAAACATTACTTTCATTAACAAAATAATAATTTAAAGATAAAACATTTTCATCTTTCATAATCAAGTCTTACAAATTTAGATATAAATAATTTGGTAAAAATATAAATAATTTGGTGTTACAATACCAATTTTATAGCCAGTATTAACAGCAAATTCTTTTCATAAAATTCTACGAGTCTACTTCACGGACTAATAAATATCTAGCATTTAAGTTATATATCTTTGAAAATTAAGAAGTTTGTTCATTAATTTGCTTTAGAGGAGTATGGAGATAAACATGTTATGGAGCATATACCAGATAATTCTCAGCCAAAAAACAAACCATTTTTTTTCCTGCCTTGTAAAGTACTTTACATTTACAATTCTGGAAAAGTAACAATTTTATGGATCCCGTCATATGACGGGCTATATGCTAGTATTTTTAGAATAGCTTTAAAAGATTAAAACTACTCTTGCACTAAATCAGTGTTTTTAAAACTTGTTAGCCACAAGCCACTGCCAAATGTGTTATGAGGGTTTTAAGAACCAATTATTTTGTGTAATATATTAAGAATCCTTTTTTTTTTTTTTTTTTTTAAATTTTTTTAAAGTAAGTTACAGAATTTTTTAATTGTGTCTTGTTTTTGTGATAAAAAATGACTAAATAGGGAAAAAAAATTTAAAACAAGTTTATACATACATAAACTATATATATATATATATATATATATATAAAGAGAGAGAGAGAGAGAGGGGAGAGAGACACGTCTAGACACAATATAGTCACACACGTCTTCAATGCAGGTTAAATTTCATAAAAAATAATATAACATTAGTAAAAAAATGAAATTAACCTATTTAATATATCTTAACACTATCTGAAAAATATGAATAATACATTTTTTCCAAAATGAAACATTTTTTAGAATTTAATAAAATTAAAAAAACATTAAATTGAGAGAAATGTTTTGATTTTTGAAAATAATTAACTGTTTTACTTTGAAAAGCTGTTAAGTGGAGAGGTTTCCACTATTAAGGAACTTTAAAAATAAAGTTGATACAAAATTAATATTTACTTTCATATTCAGGTTTATTCCCATCAGCTTCACAAGTAAAAAATGTTTGATGATCTTGTGCTGACAAATTCATATCATAATAGGTGAGAGGTTCTTTATTTGTGGTCCATGTAAAACGATTATATTCAGAGCCTCGAAACAAGCTAAGGGGATTTCTCCATACTTTGCACTCTACATATAAAAAATAATAACAGTAAGAAGTATTTTTTAACATTTCTTTTACACAGGGAAATTAATTTTGAAAATATTGGCTAAATATAATCACTTTTACTTATGTAAAGCTACCTTAACTCCTAAAATGTTTGAAAACTTAAATTTCTTCCAGTTTCTTATATTTATTTCTTAATAAAAGTAAGGTCTAATATCTCATAAGTACAAAAGGCTTTAACCCTTTCGCGCCTACTGTCACAAATGCGTGCCAGCAAGAAACGCACTCACTTCCCAGCCAACACACTGGTGTACCAGAGCTTTTTCTCTTTCACCCCCGACCGCCACATATGTGTGCCAGTGTTGTGGAACATTTTAAAAACTATAAGCTTTGACACAAGATGGCATTGTATGTCCATATGGATTTAGATACATAGATTTAACCTTGTACTCAATAGGAGAGTAGTATGATGCACATACAAGTGGTTTTTGATTATATAAACATGAGGGAAAAGGAATGTTTCCGATTGACATGTTTTATGACGGCTCTTTAAATTCCCACGTGGTGTTTGTTTATGTAAGCAGGAGAGTTTTATTTTTGCTAAAGCGTTGTGTATTTCGGTTTGCAGTCCAGTTTTTAGTACAGAATTAAATCTGACAGACTTGATATTTTTTTCTCTTTTTATTGTTAGATTTTCGAAGTGTCGAAAGTGTTTAATTGAGCTTGAAATAGCTGAAATGGCGCAAAATATTTTAGATTTTGATTATGAAACAGATTAGGATATTAGTAATAGTGACACTATAATATATTCTTATTGTTCTTTATGTTCATAATGGATCTAGTGATTCTAATGATGAGGAGGACATTTCTAACAAAGAAATTGCCGATGTTTTGTTTTTTTTCACATTCTGGAAAAATCCTCCAAAACGGCAAATGAGTTACTACGAGTGCAAGGATTGTAATGTAGCATTGTTTGTAGATCCCTGTTTTTAAAATTTTTCATACAAAAAAAAACTTTAAATAATATAGTATTCAGTTTTGCAATGTTAAAAGTCATTAAATACTAAGTAAAAAATGAAATTTAAAGAAAATGTTATCATTAAATAAAGAGTTTAAATTTAAGTTTTTTAACACTAAAAGATACAATAATTTCTTCCATATACATTGAAAACTCTGAATCACATGAGATTAAAATGGAAATTTAATCTGCGGATTATACGATATTTTTCTCTGAAAATATCGTGAAATTCGTACCTACAGGTTATATGCTGCTGCAGATAATAGGCAGGAAGATAGGGTAATTCCTCAAACATTTTGAGACTTTGGCAAATATACAGAAACAAAGCTAACTGATCAATATGTCACTGTGCATATTCATGTCACAGGCAATTACATACAAATACTTGAATCATCAGCCGTACCAGTAACTTTCTGAAACTATTTCAGAAGAACCTTGCTCAATTAATTAAGCAGTGCTTGATCAAAATTACTTTAAATATGAAATTTACGGGGCTAACAATTCTGATAAGACACAGTAAGCATGCACTAACTCTTCACTCTTTTGAAACACTTTTTAGTAAACATGCCCTTTTCATTTCTAATTTGAGCTTTAACAAATACAATACTTGCGAAACAATGAGTAGTTTAATGACATTAATCAGATAGTTTCAGAGTAGATTAAAATGAACTTTGTTCACTTTGAATTCACAAGAATTTAAAAGGAAACAAGGAAAAAAATTTTTACAGCAAATTTTATATAGGTTTGGTTTGGAGTGCTATGGTCTACTTTTTGCAACACGAGGGCTAATGAGACCGGGACCTACAGCTTAAAGCCGATTCCATACGGCTACGAACATCCATGCCACTGTGGGATACGAACCCACAAACTCCGGTACCAAAGGCTTAACCAAGGTCATAACCAAACGGCCATCGTTCGGCACAAATTTTATATAAGGATACAAACATTATGAACTTTTTTGTTTCTCTCATAAGTTATAAAAAGGAAAAGCAAAGGGTTAATAAACTGATGAAACAGAAAGAATTTCAAATAGTGTTTTTGAAATGTAAAGTAGTATCTGCCAACAGCTATTATGTCCATCAATATTTATCTGAAAGATAAATATTGATGAAGAGTAGAAAAAATCTGTTATACTACCTAATACTTTTTTCAAAATTATAATATTAAGGGATCATAAATATATTTTCTAGAAATTAAAAAGTTTTTTATATGCCAGACACAGAATAGCGAGTAAACAGGTATTTATTTACAAGTATTCTTTCTATAACTTATGTCTCAATGAAATAATTACAATGGGAATTTAATGTCTAAAATCTAAAAATATTGAAAATTTTTAACACCTTATTAAAAAAATGTAATTCTCAGAAATAAAGCCTCTTATAAAAGCTTAGAGAAATCACACCATGAGAAAATAAGAAGACTAAAAAGAGAGATGCAATTTAGAATACGACATTAGGAATAATTTGGTATCTATCTGAACATATGTTACAATTGAATTATTTAAGTTTCAGTACAAACTAGAGATTAGATCATAAAAAAAGTAATGTTAAGAGAAAAAGCCATAAACTTTTTCTATTTCTCATTGAAATATTTTTAAAAAAATATTACAGTTTATATATTATTTTAATATTTGAAACAATTTCTTAATGTTGCTGGAAATTTCAAACACACATACAACACAATACAGCACAAAAATAATAATACACATAGAGGATGATACATAAAATAGAAAGATGTACATATAAAATCACTATGGAGTAATATCACAAAAAATCAGGACTCGCATGTTACAGATATAAAAACTGGACTTCACTATTCAATGTTATCTTAAACACAACAAAAAAGTTAAATTTATTTTAATGAAAATCATCTTTAAAAGAAATACTTTTAAGCTATCAAATATGTTATATATAGATTATTAAATGGAATTAAATGATAGTAACTTAGATGATATGCTCAATTATTTCAGTTAAGATAAAAAATTACATAATTTAAAATTCTCAATAGATAAATTTGAAAAAGATTAATAGATAAACAAGTGTAAAAATATTTTTTTAAGCTCAAAGCAAGTTTATATGTACTTTGATAATACTCTATTTCAACCAAGATGAATTTTTCTAATGAAATTTAATAAATATTCATTAATTCTCAAGGAATTATAAATGCGTGCAGAAATATATGAAATGAAATAAACTAATGTTTCAAACACTACATGTAATAAATGAAGAATGGGTTTGAATTAATAACTATTTCTACCCATTCGTGATATAATACTAAAACTCAATAAGAACCTGATTGTTGATTATTGTTTGAACTTCCACAACTACCATTTCCATTTCCTTCATTTCCAGACGATCCATTTGAAGCTGTGTCTCCATTATTATCACCACCTCCTAGCCATGGTGAAATGTGATTCAAAGATACTTGTTCTATAAAAGATGTTCCATACTTCCTGAAGTACCACCATTCAAATATCTAAGAGAAATTATAATGGGAATAAAAACACATATCAAAGGTCAAGAAGCTAATGTACTACAGTAGAACCTCTTTTTAACGACCTCTTCATTAGAACGACCATCTTAAAAAGTCCCAATTTACCATAGGAATAATGTTAATTTTAAATCATTACAACGACCCCCAAGCATATTATTTTTCGTTAGAGCGAGCGCTAATTTTAGTCAGCAGAACTCATGAGCAAGTGAGCTATTTCAAAATTATTGTATTGTGGTGCAACTTCAAGAAACCTGTACTCCTCTCTTTGTGTTAGCTTAATGGACCCTTTGGTCACATACGACATTGATGTCCTAGGTAGATGACACTCTAAACACTAATGAAATGACCCAGCTCCTCAATGTCAAATTTCAGGATCTTCAATTATCTTTTGATGAGTTAGTTGCGATAGACAAAACTTTACAGTGTTGCGAAGAAAATTTGAATGAGGACGATTTTATTGCCCGTATTATCGGAAATGAAGAAATCTGCTATTCTGATGACGGAGAAGAAATCGTCCAAGCTTTCGAAAAAATGAATGAAAAAGAAGCCTTCAATGCAATCAATGCCTTGCGTCAATATTTTGAAGGACAATTGAATTTTGAAGATATTCTTCAAAATCTAATGGATATGGAATCAGTGATAATGAAAAATTCCCAAATGAACTTGAAACGGGCGTCAATCACGCTTTTTTTTTTTTTTTCCAAAAATTCAGTATTGGATATACAATTAAATAGTAGTGTTCTCTAGGTATGTACTGTTGCATCATTTCTTCGCTAATTATTTTTATTATTTTTTCAATTCATTAAAACGACCATATGATGTTGGTCCCACAGGGGGTCATTATGCAGAGGTTCTACTGTATTATATTGTTTAAAATTTGATGACTTTTTTTAATTGCAAATAAAACTTTTTCCACTTATAAAATTTTATTTTTAATTTATTTTTTATCACTACCTAATAATAAAAAAAGCAATAAAAATAAATTTAAAAATATATTTAGAGTTTTGTTATAATTAAGGTTTGAAATAGATAGTGGTATTGCCAGATACTGTAAATTTGGAGCTACCTTGTCTGCTGCATATAGGTATTTTAAAACATGACAGATATCTGACACTCAAACTTTTTTTGTAATATTTTAATGCCAGATTTTGGTATGAATTTTTTGTTATACTTTATGTTTTCAATAAAAAAAAATTCTGATTAAACTGCAGAACTCATCATTGTGCAGATTCTCTTGTTGCAACTGTACAGTCAAAATAATATCTTTATATTTTAATTATACAGTTGATAGAAGATAATACACTATAAGCTTTATAATACACAGTATGTTTTAAAACTTAATATCTCTAAATAGAAAATATCTCTCATATCAGCACATATAAGGGTGTAATCAAAAAGAACCAAATACTAAAATGTTTAATAAATCACTAAAGATGACAATATTAAGTATATGATTAATAGGCATTTAGCAAAATAACACTACTATGTTAATCTCTAAAGTTATATTTTATATAAAAAGAATACAAAACTGACAATACCATTTGTGTAAAAGAAAAAGAGACAGCTACAATATTTCTTGATACAAACACATTTTCAAACATGTAATGTTTAAATATAATCAAGTTTATAAAAGGAGTAAACAATTACCAATATCAATCCGGATATTAATGATGATGTTCCTGTCAAAGCAACGTAAAATTTTGGAGTCAAAGTGTTTAAAAATACAGAAGCTGAAAAAGAAAAATGATCTATTAATACATAAACAAACTACAAAGTATATTAATGAAACAGAGAAATAATTTGTAAATAAATTTTTAAAACAATGTCTTTAGTACAGTTACAAAACATGAAAATAATAATAAGCCATAAATTCATGGTAAAATTAATGCTAGGGACAAAGTGAAATGGTTTTTTAGAAACTGATTTTAAATTCAATCAATTCAAAATCCTAAAATAAATAAACATATGATTTTCCAAAACAAAAGCAACGAATGTCACTCTAAAATTTATTCAGGAGATTAAAAACTGGAAAAAAAAATTCTGCTATAAATTACACATTGTGATTTAAAGTTGAATTTCACTTATTTAAAAAGTACCATGTTAAACGTTCGTTTTAAAATTTGAAACCAAAACTGATCAACTGTCAACATCATTTCTGGTCAATCTTAATCGTTTAGAGGCAATTTCTCTGTGAAATTTTACTTCACATATTTTGACAAAATATAAGAATGTTAATTTGGGACAGAAAGTGCACAGAAATTGTAAAGGATAGTAATAAAATAAAAACCGACGCTTTTCTCCGAAAGATGCGCGCAGCATCTCAAATATGCTCACGCTTACCCATGTTTAAATTCTCGTTTATTTTCAATGGGCCTCGTAAGACGTATATTAGAAACACAACAAGCATAAGCCAAAGAAGCCACAAATATGTCCAAGACCAAGTAATCCAACGTTTCGCTATGGATAGTAAATAACTAAAAGCCCGCGCCATAACGCAACTCCATGTTGATTATGGCACATTTGGCCGAGCGTTGCCATATGTGATGGTTGACTGAAAGAAATTTAAGGATGACGTTGAGGAGCAGGATGAAGGACTTGCTTCTTTATTGAAACTGTTACTAAGCTTTCTTCTTCTTCAACCTTAATTTTAAAATACGTTAAAGTCTGGTACTAAAAAAGCAGAAAGATATACATTTCTAAAGTGATACACTTACTACCAATGTAACAGTTTTATATATACTTAAAATAACTATACGATTTCACAAAATTTATCCCGTACTGTTTACTTTATTGAATTTCTATTTATTACATGAAATAAATTAAAATTAGATTGTATATGCTTTGGTTTCTTTTATAAATACTATACTAAGAGGGTTAAATCTTCCATACAACAAAAACAAGCGTTGGTCTGAAGTCAAGGGCTACATGATCCTCTGGAATTTGAGTAAGAAGCATTGCTTAGAGCAATGCTTCGTACTCAAAGTGCCCAAGCAGAACGTTTAAAAAAAATGTTTTACAAAACTATATTCCATTAAAGAAATTTTTATATGACCTGGTTTGTTAGTCTACTTTGGTTTTGATTCCACAAGAATGACCAATTAAGATAACACTGGGTTGCTTAGCATATCATTACATGATATCACACACGTGTGTGGGTGTGAGCGAGAATTTAATGTGTTTATACTTCTGTACATATATGTGTGTATGTAATGGTCAATTTGGACCATCACAAAGGGAAGAGAATCCGTATTATTTGAATGCAGTCATGAGTAAAAACGTAGCCTGAATGAGAGAAAAGAAATCTTCCCCTGGCTTTTAAGGTGAAAAATCGGTACATCTGAATTTATAGGTTTGTGAACCAGCCAATCAGGATTGATAATGGTTAATAACGTGGTGACGCTAGTGAGGTGTAAGTAGAGAAACTAATTGTATAAAGCATTATGTAAGAAGAGCATCGGTGTTTTCGAGGTAGCCAAGTTGATAGAAAGAAGAAAAAATAGTTTCTACGTTTTACCAGAAAAGGATAGAATAGCCCGAATATTATTTTAAGATAGAAATAATTACGTTGGTTAATTTTTTAGGGTAAAAATATCATTACAAACACACACACATATATATGTATATGGAGTGCACGGTGTTAAACTTCGTCTTTCGGAGTACTATGAGACTGAAAACGACTGACATAAAAATTGCTATTCAGCTCTTAAAATGCGAAAAAAAAAAGGAAACGTCCTGAAACCTTTGTTTATAGACATTTACAATGTTATCTCAAGCGATTTTACCGCGTTATGCAACCCCCAAAAATGCCTTTTTCAATCTTTAAAAATTTTAAAACAAATTCTATTTTACTATTAATTTTATTTTCTAGATTCAGGTAATGAAAATAAATTTTTGTGGGTTATGTTTATTTTATTTTTTGTGCTCTATTTCAAGTGGTTTTGTCTCTCATAAATTTTTCTCCCGTAGGTAATTATCTACACTACCTACAGCTTAGGGTCTGCCGTGGCACTTTTTAGTGCTATACTACTAAAACGACTTATGAAATTGTCACTTGGTTTCAGTAAAATGTTCTTAGGTCATTTTTAATTTTAATTTAATTTTAGTTATTTGGTGTATATTATATTAGAAGATAGCCGAATTGGTAGGGTACTATTTTCCGTACTGGAATCCTCAGGTTTGAAACTCACTATTGGCACAGATGTTGATAGCCGTTCGAAGTTTGCTGTAAGACGCAGATCCCGGTATACCGGGATATGTGGGTATAGTTAACCATTGCAAATTATTGACTATGACGTGGTAATCCCAGTTCACTGTTTCATAGCACTATTTAACTTCCATTTACTTCAGACAGAACAATTTTAAAATTTGATATATTTTATTTTCATTCATTAATTTTTTAAAAGAAAGAAAGAGAACTTAATGCAGTTTAAATAAAAATTCATTCTACTATATAGGAAGTATACAAAGAGTAATTTCTTGTAAATAAAAAAGAGAGACGTACCGAGATGTAATGCAAATTGGACACTGATCGATATGTATACAGGTTTAGACGAAAAATACAAAATTTTAATAATTGATGGCAATGAATGAAAGTGTGTCACTACAGCGCATCTTATCTGGGTAACTGGCAGGATATTTAAGAGAAAAATTTCAATTCTAGGTCATAAATTTATTGCGAATTTCATTCCGTGCTCTCACGTAGACAGTAACTATGTCTTGCATACAGGTGGGCGAACGATATGCTCAGGCACATTTGTATTAATAAAGAAGATCATAGCCAATTAACAAATTTCAAAGTCAACAGCATCTGAATTTAAAAACCCGAACGATCTATCAGAGAAGCTGTTGAAAGTCCGGCTGATTCCAGTAAACTATTCTTGAAAGATTTCAGTATGATGTATGGATATATTTTCATCCATGCAGTATGTGTGATCTGAGGAGTAAAAATTGTAGCATTGATGGATACTCTTGATCTGCCAGTATGTCCAGGTATTCCATGCTTATGTGTTCACTGTCAACGAACACAAGAGTCCACTTCCATATCAGCAGAACACGCGTATCATCTATCACCATGACACTCCCGGATTATTGCCAAGTGGAAGGAATTTAAAATTGGTTCATGGCTTCATGGGGTTCTTGTCAAAATCAAAGATTTCCGCCAAAGAAAAACAAGGTATCGATTTATTCATCTACTAGCATATAGCCCGTCATATGATGGGATCAGTAAATTTTTAATTTTCCAGAATAAGGCAATTTGTCGCAACGTCACGAACTACTATAATATCCTTCCCATTCACTTTCATGTTTACAACAGCCAATAGACAAACAACAAACTGCCCTTCCGTTTGAAATTAAAGCCAGAATTGTCATAATTTGAGAATTTGCCCTACTGCGTGAAATAGCTTTATTGTAAAATACCCTATGAGGCATGAAAAAAATGGTTTGTTTTCTGACTGAGAATTATCTTGTACACGATCAATAATTTGTTTATCTTCATATTCCTCTAAAGTCTTCCGATACTGTGAATGCAGTTTAGAATCACGTTGAACTAATTTATTCAAACTGTGTGGTTATGTATATAAACAAACACACAAACGAACAAACTTCTAATTTTTAAAGAAGTATAACTTAAAAGCAAGATAGTTGTTAGTCCGTGAAATAGACTCCTAGACTTTTATGAAAAGAATTTGTTGTTAATACTGGAGATAAAATGTTTATTGAAACAAAAAATAATCGATGTTTAAATTTAAAATTATTACATATGTACCTAATCTATTATTTAAACCAAATATAAAAGAAAATTATTTAAGTAATATCTAAGTTCAGTGATAAAACGTACGAAAATAATGCAGACGATATTTAAATAATTTAAAATAAGAAAGGATTAAATAAGATGGTTAAAGGAATGACATCATGATGCTAGAAAAAAATGTTATTTTTACCAATTTATTATGTGATAAATTGATTAAATGTTCTTAATCGGGGAAAAGGGGCATTAAACGCCTGAAAAGGGGGAAAGAGGTAGATTTGGAACGTTTTAAAGACTTGCTTTGAATTTTGTTAACCCTAACTCATCAAGAATCAATACGGATGCCCTTATCCATTCCCGGTCCAACCGCTTCATAAATTCGAGGACAGACGGACAGATAACTTAGGCTATTATTATATAGGGGATTCATTCATACAGCGGCCGCTTAGCGATAAAGTCACCCAGCACAAAAAGACAAATTGCCCCACCTCTTAAATATATACTTTTTTTTAAATTTATGATTTTCTATTACAAAAAGTCTAATCGCTTTAAACCAGGGGTGGGCAAATACTTTTAAGCTCGGGCCAAAATGAAATTTTCAAAATGTCTCCCGGATCAGAACCACTATACCGCGTACTCTGTGCACACACGAATGTTTTGGGTGGAGTTTTTTCCCTGCCCAAGAAATTTTTTTGATAAAAACACTATGAGTATTTTAAAGCATTTGGACAGAGAAATTTGACTGTTAATAAAAGATAATAGTAATAATAAATTGTCTTACTTAGGTGTATATGCGAACAATTTGTGCCCAGTCAAATATGTCACTTAATTTTTAAAGAAATATGATCCATTATATTAAATTAATGATCATTAAATAAATCAGTTAATGAAAGATTTTATTTTGGTATTTATTTATATCTTAACGATACAAATTATTTTATTTTTATCGTATATATAAATGTCTGAATACCTCGTAAAATCAGTTGCCTGACTTCTAGGATACCCCTTAATACGTTCCACACGCTGAGAGTATGTATGTTGCATACATTAAAGTAGGGATATGGTTACAGCTGTTCAAATTATAATACTCTCTATTATTTATATATTTTTCATTATTTATATGTACACTACGCATATAAATACTGTTTGTGGTGAAGAGGCCGACATAGTGTCAAGGCCAGCCGTGAGTCTAGTGGTATTAAAAATGAAAACTAACTCTTTCTGCTGAATTTTTTATTTATGATATTAATAAAGATGAGACTGGCATATGCTATGTAACATTATTTGGGCTATGATGCAAAAGGAACCACACTAGGTTGATGATCTATCAAAAATGGCGTCTATCAAAATGGTGCTCGAAACTCTGACGATCCCAAGCTCCAAGCTTCTTCCTCTGAGCTCTCTCTCTGAAGGGGTCAGCAGATCATCTAAAAAAAAGTTCGTTGGGGAGCGGGCTGAAGCTACTCCGTAGCAACAACTCTTGACCAATAGGGTAGAAGGAGGGTCACTCTGCTTTC
>CM063504.1:82983843-83023843 GCA_032207245.1 Pardosa pseudoannulata
ACATTAAACAGCTGGGAACTTCCCGATTATAAGCTATAATGAGATAGATCTTCCTCGAAGCTTGAACTGTATTGACTCGCAGATAGGTCCACACTACATCACTGTTTTATCTTTACTGACTCGACTGGATTGACGAAGATCCCTATATGTTTTCAAATAGTCATATTATATTCAGTTTTGTGATACATTTCCTAAAACAAAGCAAAAACTACGACCCAGGTTAATGTTATGCTAAAGGAAAGTACAGAAACGTTATAAGAATAAGAGTACCAAAATTTGGAGATAACTGCGAATAACTTAGCATGCCAACTAAACTTACATGTAAAGACATAGCTTGGAAAAAAAATTCGTTATACTGCGCTTTTACTTTAATTTATTTATATCTTGATGCAAAAACATTTCAAAATACGCTGTACAATTTTGTCTTCAGGTAAATTAGAGGCTATTAAGTTATTTAACAGCTAATCTATTTTTTTCACCTTGTAAAATGAAAAAATAAAACTCATCTACTGCCATCTGTCGTGATACTCGTTATGTGAATACTCGTTAAGGCCCATCCATACTATGGTACACTGCAAGCCATCACCACCGTCTGGAGGGGTAATGGTTTATCATGGTCGATGGTAGAAGACGATAAAATAGCCTTGGCGGACGATGGCTTCCGAGGCGGTTTTTCTCCAAAGATGAAAGGCAGCCAGATGAGCAACTAAAGTGCGCAGTAGACCCTATAGACGAATCCACGTGTTTGGCCAACACCTCCTAGAGACAGGGCAACACCTCCTAGAGTCTCTAGAAGGTGTTGGTTTGGCTCATTTAGGGGCTCAGTGTGTGGATGCAACCCGTGAACCATCGTTCGAGGTCACCATCAGGAAGTGGTGAACAATTGGCTATAGTGTGGAGGCGACATTATAATTTCACATCACGCGACAGGAAGAAGTTTTAATAACGACATTGACCATCTTATAACAAAGAACATCTATTAAATATTTCGTGGCTATACGGGAAACGGTGTGGAGTTGTATAAAATGCATACAAGCAAAGGGACACCGAATTATATATATCTATTTATTTGTCAGTTTATTATCTACCTACCTATCTATCTATACATATATATAGTATTTGCTACGGAGGACGAGAGTAAAGAGAGAGGTAGAGAGAGGTGGGAAAGAACATAAATATGCAGAGTACTGGTGATGTTAGAAGTTTGTCTGGTGGTTTTGTTTGATGAGGTATTTGTCCAGAATAAAGTGTTAATCATCTGGTTACGGTGCTGTATCTTTTACGTTGATTGAAATTCCTGGTCAAAGAAAATATCGAAAATCTCATGGTCTCACAGTGGCGCTAACTTATATATTCTTTCTGAATTCCGTTCAACAACTCCGAAAATTATGTAACAGAATTCAAAACAAATAACCACAAAAAGATTCGGCAAACAGCCCACAAATATCTGCTAAGCGGTTTAATATCTGAATATCTTGACAATATCCTTGGCTATCCTTCCAACTTGGCGATAACGCACTAAGAATGGTAACAACTTTTTTCACCAGATCTCACTGTGTCTATATTTTGGTTTATAATATTTTGGATATACAACTCTCCTTGCGCAACTCCTTTAAGTATTGAATGCGACTAACTCAATTCGTTTATAATTCTGTGAAATTAAATTGATTGACTTCAATGAAGAATGGTGATATAGCTAAAAATTGAAACCTGATAAACTCGTATTCTATCCTCTTCCATTCTTGAAACCAATTTTCCATTTACGTTACACCAAAGGGCAGGCACAGATTGTGGTAATAAAAATGCCAAAAATACAGTGGGTACCCTGTTCTGATATAACACTGCCACGCTAATACGCTTCACTAAATAGCTGGTAACTTCTCAAAGTCATAATGAAATACATCTGCCACAAAGCTCGAACTGTATCCACTCGCAGTCGTGTTCGCACTCTATCACTGTTTGATCTCTACTGATTCGATTGGATTGAGGATAAATTCTATTTATAGGGTTTGAAAAATACTTGTTCAATACCTTTCAGGAATCTTGTATTGGGGTAAGAATCCTCGCTAAAGTCACTCAAGCTTGAATTAAAATATCGCCAAAGTAACTATATGACCAAATTAGCATGCTGATTTCTCAGGCCAGTCCACTTGTTGGTCAAAAAGGAACACTGGGACTAAAATATGCAATTTGTAACAATGTTTATCTGAACTATTGTTATACTAAGTTAAAAGTCAGTATTATATTCTATTTATTTTTGATTAAATATGTGAAATATAATTGATACAAATTAATAGTAAAGAGAAACTGTTGGGCTACACGATGACAAATGTTACAGGTTGGACTAAATATTGATATGGTTTATATAGAGAAAGAGTTTATAGCAAAGTTTTATTCATTATAAAGTTTAAGGGAAAATAAGATAGTTTAGGTATATCTGACCAACCTAAAAGACTTCATAAAACATATATGTATATTGTATATATATATGATATATATATATATATATATATATATATATATATATATATATATATATATATATATATATATATATATACAAATATATATATGTGCGTGTGTATGTAACACGGCGAAAATTAAATCCAGTCACAATAGAATTTTAATTATTATTGTTTTTACTTGCCCAGGCCACTGGGCAAGAAGACATCTAGGCAAATAGCTTATTGATGTAATATGCCGTTGGATCACAGTTGAAGAGAACGGCACACAAATTCGAGTCAAACTTAAATTTTATTTTAGTTAAGAGAAAGACATGTGTTTCATATTCAAAGGCAGAATATAGAATGAATATCGAAACACGTGCTGGAACAGGGTTGGACCTTAGAGCGAGACGGAGACGAAATCTTTTCCAGAGAAAGTAGCTTAGTCGGAGTTATTAACAAGAAAAGGGAGCTGAGGTCATCGAAAAGTAAACCGGGAACAGTTGCAAAATATGGAGAGTGGGCAGAAAATTTGCATTTATTGCAGAGGAAGTTTTAGGAAATGGGTTGGAAGATGTTTAAGTCGCAAACACTCCTTTAATTAAGATATTTTGTAGCTGGGAAAATAGATTTGAAAAAATAAGAATGGAAGAGAGAATTTTTATGAGTTAGTTAAGTGTAATAATTTTGATATATTACATATATATATATATATATATATATATATATATATATATATATACATATATATATATATATATATATATTTATTTATATATACATATATATATATATATATATATATATATATATATATATATATATATATATATATATATATACAAACGAGAATTAATACAGTACATCAATAATCATTATTATTATGATTTTTATTAATATTATTCATTTATTAAAATAGAACTGTTAAAAATATTATATTATACTATAATAAATGCAATCTACTTAGAGTCGCAGTTTGGTCGCCCTTGGTTTAAAGTAAAAGAAAAGTTTTTGTTTTGCAAAATGTTTTTAGTGTGTTATCGTTCTGATAACCCTTTATAATTCAGATTATTGCTTGACATGTTAAGAGGGCACCCAACTGTTTTTAAGTGCTCCTTGAGCTTTATTGCACCTGTTTGGCCTTGCACTTGAAACAGCTATCCTAGGTAAATTCGAATCGATGACCATTAGCGCACTTTCTTTAATGTTTGAATGAAAATAAATGTCTGCTGGAAGATATGATGAAGTACGGAAACAATTTTAAAAGAAAGTTGTATGTAGCTGTTTGAAGTATGAATAGCATGCTTCAATAAATGATGAATTGCATACTTAAAAGAACGTTTTGCAACTCATAAATACATGAATGTTTGATTTGTTTGGATCATTGATTGATGAAAAGGTAAAAAAGAAAAGAAAAATATAAATAGTGGAAATTCGAATAAATTTAGGAGATCTGACAGTAACACTCCAGAAAAACACTTCAGTATTATCCCGTATATTTCTTAAAATAATTGCTATTTATACTTTTATTTCGTTAAGAGTATAATATTCAGCAAGCTTTAATCTCATAGAAGAGGATTTATTTTTCCACTTATGATACAAGAAATATCCTTTCATTGCAATAAAGTTTACTTGCAGAATTTGTGGTAAGAACAATTTAAGTACTCCGAATACAGGAATATAGTCTTCTCCCTTTCATCGTCAAGAAGATTTTGAATTATACTTTAATATCTGCTTATATAACTCATTCTAATTGTCAAAGTCTAGTGAAAATTAGTGTGTGAAAAAAATATCCGAAGCGAATTATAAGACAATATAATACTGCTTCATAAACAAGACAAAACAAAAGTGAAATTATATTTTCAGATAAAAATGACTCGCTATAATCGTCGTAGAATAGCTGAAATAAGAAATCCTGATACTGACGTCGAACACAAATATAAAATTGTGAAAGACTTCAACATTCTTCTTAAAGTTTTATTGGTTGCGGGATTGTCGTTTCCGTCTCTAAATAACAAAACACCGAAGCATAAATCTTTCGCGAAATTTATTGAAGTTGCCATTAATATAATGGCCTTGTTTGTCGTTCTTGTAAATATATTCTTTTGGCAAAGACGATACAGTTCAGTGACTCTCCATTTTTCAACATCTTTGACAATATTTTTCGCCTTATCTGTTAGGTTTGTGTTATATTTATATAGAGGACAAATCCCTAGGATGATAAGACATCTGATTAATTTATATGAAGACATAACAAGAAGAAAACCCTACAAATCTCTGAAGATACCAATTATAATGGGCTGCGTTTCTACATTATTTCTCACTATGATGGCATCGGTATTAGATGGATATCGCATTCATGTTGATCGAGGAAAAGGCGAACATTCCATTTACTTTCTGATAAAACTGAATGACACTGATGGAAGATATCAAAAATGGATGCATACTATGTTTATGTTCCTAGTACCGATTAAGATGTACTTTGCTTACGGAGTGTCTGTGATGATTCTGATATTTTGTTCCTCAGTATACACCATTGCTAAACGAATAGTTTTTGCATTTCACGACCAAATCAAACAATATAACAGAGAAAGTCAGATAGTTTTGCTGACAAATGACATATTAAGCAAATATTTAAACTATTATATTCGTATAATCCAATGTGTTTCAGAAATCGACAATGTACTATCTCCCTGTGTTCTACTTTTATATGGTTTGATGGTAAGTGGCCAGTTTTACACTCTGACAGTTTTGATATCAAAAGATACCGAACCTACAAGCCTCACGACTGGACTGCATAACTCAATAGTGTTTCTTTTGACGACTGTGGCTTTCTTGGTAGTGACACTTACGGCTTCGAAAGTAACTGAAGTATCAGAGGACATTAAAATATCTCTACAAAAGTTATCAGAGAGAGTAACGAGCAAGGAGGAAATATTATCATCTGGAACCAGCATTAGTAACACTTACCTTATCTTACTTTCGATTTTAAACGGATCTCACTTATCTTTCACCGGATGGAAAATGTTTAATATAAACAGAAGTTTTATTTTAACTACAATGGGAGTTATGATTTCTTACGGGGTTATTATTGTGCAAATAGGGAAAAAGTATAATAATACCTAAGTAGTGAATATAAAACAGTATTTATGAAGATACTGTTAATCTACGCAATTTCTATGTATGAAAGACAACTTTTTAAGAATTTATTTTAAAGCAGGGAAAGGCAAGTAATACATAAGCTTTCATTAAAAGAATGGTTTATTGTATATTAATGTCATTTTCCGCTTTTGATAGTTTATTATTTTTATTACTTAAAGAGAGCGTTCTATGAATAAATGAATGCAAGAGAGATGTAAAAATTAATTGGAGACTACTTTAGTCCATTTTTCTTAGGAATTAACTTTATTTCAAAACATATGATGATAGCTAAAAATGCTATAAATGCAATTTATAAATAAAATAGAAATTGAGAACGGAATAATTAAAACCATTAATGAATTAAAAAAATATTTTTTTCAGAATTCAATACAAAAATTGTGCATACAAAATCACATATCATTTTCATAGAAACTTTAAATGAATCATTTAGATTCAAAATATAGAAATCCATGTATAGCTATGTAGAAACAACAAAGAGTATTAGTATTCTGTCTACCAATAGTAGAACAAGCCTAATATTAATGTGTTATCTGTTACTAGTATTAAGCGAGCAGCAGAGGAAAATGGACAACTAAGAATAAACAACAAACTTCTTAACAACTCCTTTTTGTCCTAAAAAGAAACATCTGTAAACATCTGTCCATTTAAAATTATTTACCATAGAGCAGCACTTATAAAATAACAATATAAAGATAAATATTTTAGCTTAAATAGTTTGTTTCTTTGGTACATAATATGTATATAGAAAGGATATGCTTCAAGATTGTAAAAATAATGTTACGTTGGCCTAGTGTTTGAGAAAGAAGAAATTAATACTTATTAATAAACACATGCACAAATAAGTCTTGATTAAATGAATTTATACAATTAAATAAATACCTAAGGAATGCAACTGTAATCAACTTATCATTTGTAGATATCGAAGACTGCTCTCGAGTCGGCGCCGGCCCTAAAAAAACAATATGGTGATGATTTTTCTCAAAGGGTCTATCCCGCAAACCTCGGATGCCAGCAGCGTTCACCTTCTACTCTCCTCTGGTCACAACCTTGTCCTCTAAAAAAATCAGACTGCCTA
Organism: Pardosa pseudoannulata; assembly: GCA_032207245.1. Classification (NCBI taxonomy): domain Eukaryota; kingdom Metazoa; phylum Arthropoda; class Arachnida; order Araneae; family Lycosidae; genus Pardosa; species Pardosa pseudoannulata. The sequence continues at coordinate 82,990,525 of CM063504.1, forward strand.
GCGGAGAAAAAACAGGGGTCCATTCCAGAAAGGAATGGGGTCAGAATCCCCCAAACCAACGGACCCTTCTATTGGTTGGGAGAAGTCCGAAGTTTCTAGTTCAAACTGGTCCTGTTCTGGTATGTCTTTGAGGATGACTCACGGGAAGAGGTAAAAAAAAAGCTGAACCGAATGTAACTTATTGTTAAAAAGATTTATTTCAAAACCATATTAATTAATGTCAGACAATAACGTTTGAATGAGACGGATGTTCTTGTATCACACTAAACTAGTGATCACTAAACTTACGAAATTTCTGAGCAACCGTGCTGTTTTTAAATCTTATGGAGAGTTACTAAAAGAAACCAGGACATAAATCTCACTTTTTACAAATCGTACATTTGAACTGTATTCAAGAAAAAGAAAATGTACAGAAGAAAAATGGTAAAAAGGCATTGATAGTAATAAATTAGAAATACAAGAAAAATATCTTTCTTCAGACTTATTTATTTATTGGAAAGATGATACTCTTTTTGGTCACCAACAAGTTTTTTAAGTTTTGGAAGAATAGGTAGTGGTTACGATTTAAATGCGTTTGTCTAAATGTCCATCAGTCAATTTGTTTCTGTCCTCGTTTTTCATAAATTTCATACTGAAAAAAGGAGCCTCACACAAATATGTAGAGCTGCACATTGCCTTGAATTTTACACAAACTGAAATTGAAGAATTTCTTTCAGAACAAGAGAACATATATTTTAAAGTTTGAAGAAAATGGCTTGAAGGAAATGGTGAAAATAAAGCAATTGTTTTAATCATCTACATGAGCTCGATGGAGTGACTCCAGGTTACTCGACTTAAGCTTGAAGAAAATGACTTGACGGAAATGGTGAAGATAAAGCAATTGTTTTAATCATCTATATGAGCTCGATGGAGTGACTCCAGTTTACCCGACTTAAGCTTAAAGAAAATAGCTTGAAAGAAATGGTGAAGATAAAGCAATTTTTTTAATCACCTGTATGAGCTCGACGGAGTAACTCCAGGTTACCCGACTTAAGCTTGAAGAAAATGACTTGACGGAAATGGTGAAGATAAAGCAATTGTTTTAATCACCTATATGAGCTCGATGGAGTACTCCAGGTTACCCGACTTAAGAGTAACACTGCGATCTGCTGAATATTTCTCCTCGACTTAGCGATATATGCTGTAGACCAAAATAGCTACACGAGAAATTAAATCTTCATGCTAGATTTAACAGTGTTGGACATAAAGTTCTTCAGCGCCAAACGGTAATTGGATTTTAATAAGTATTGAAACTGAAAAAGTCAATTCACATAAATTATGTGGTACTGAACGAAAAAAAGAATATTACAACTACTTCTTTGTGTCTAAATTAAATTGAGATTATTTGGGGAAATGAACTGTAATTTATAAGAATTACTGCTCTACAGGGTGACTACTAATTCTATTATAAAAGTAAATGCATGAAAACCGACTACACCTTATACTTAAATTTGAGTGTTTCAAAGGCACTTGTTTCATTATTTCCACTGCTTTTTCAATGAGAAAGATGTACTGTTTTGAAATGGGAAAATTTTATGTCAAATGCAAAAAATATATTCCGATTTATAAGCTTTGCAGAATCATCAAAATCACAAAAAATATTAAACGAGATATAATCAATACTTAGTTTACTATTTTATAGGTAAGATAATTTTATAATGCATTTAAATTTTTTAATGAATATAATCGCAAAAAACAAATCATAGTAATAAAAAAAATTAAATTCTACTTTTATGTTCATTTACATTTTCAATCAACTCATTTTATGTTAGTACAGAATATATTATTTGATTACCTTCAAATGCATTTTGGTTCCATCTCTCACCAAAGAGAATATTACAAACTGGTAATATACTATTCCACTATTTCACATATCATGCGATGAGATGTGACCAGGCCCGCATTAAATAATTTATGATTCCTAGATATTTTATCTTACCAGGCCCCCTCCCTCTCTCAGAGAACACAAAAAAGTAAAGCTATTAAATAAAACAAAACTAAATAACGTGAAAAACTAAAATAGATATTAAATTCTTATTACTAAAAAAATATTTAAAATGCGACAATATATTTTAGTTTGTCTTGAAAAATTTGAACAGTTTGTTTATAAATTTAAAAAAAATTGTATTTATTTTATTAAAGTCCTAACAAAAATATATAACTAGGAATAAAGTTTATTAAAAATTTTGTTTCCCAGTCGTTAACTCAACAAAAATATTAATTATTTCATCTTAGTATATAGTATACAATGTGTTTTATTTGATGCATAAAACAGTTAAAAATTTAATTTTTATTGATTTAGGGAGTTTTGTAAATAATCTTTAGAACTGAAAATGACTTTTCCTTAACCCTTTAGCAGACAGTGGTTTCGTAGCAAAACCACCTATTAAACATCTTTTTTATTAAACTTTACTTTTTGGAGTACTTTATTTTTTAAAAATTATTTAAGGCTCCAATCTCATACATCTGTGATGTATGGAAGCCAATGATGTAGAATCAAGATCTTCTGTAATTAAAAAAAAAAAGGTTTTTTGGAGACATGGATGATTTTCGATTTTTTTTTATATTTTTGACATTTTAAATTTACAACAGATGATAGCTCTAGACCTAATTTATTTTTTCTTTTGAAATATATGTATTTAAACTTGCTGTACCTGAGTAATTCAATTTATCTTACTTATGACCCCAAATAAAAGTATATTTACAAACAACACTTATAAATTGTCAAGCTATTTATTTATTAAACCATTTTAAGGATTACTATTTATTATTTTTCCAGTAGAGTTTTCCAGTATAACTTTTAAAAAAGCATAATGTTCAAGCTGAGCAAGGGTAGGGTTAGACAGTTAAACCACTCCTCAAAACTTTCTTAGGTATCCTCTAAGGCAAACCGTCCTAAAGACTGTAAAGAAAACTTATATTTTACATTTACAAGGTTCATAGATAACATTTATAAACTAATTACATTAAATTTCCATGAATTTATTTTGGTGACCGTTAAAGGGTTAAATACATTTGACATAGGCAAAGTTAAATATATTCATAATAGTATTTCTATATCTGTAAAAGTTAATGTGTAGCGGGTACAATTACTCCCCTCTTATTTTATGATAGGCGCTAGGAGAGCCACCTAGTTTGTTTTTATATAGTTACTTCTCTTAGTGTGTGCGTTGTATATGTTGTTGTTTTTGTACTGTGTTGCGGAATATAGCGAAAGAAATAAAAATGGTTCCTAAAAATGGACTAATTATTTCATAATGCCTTTTCGAATAAATGAGTCTCGTCCTTCTACAGTGGCTCTCAACGTGAAATTTTGAAGGTATGGAAAAGTGTCATCCAGACACATGCCATGTTTTTTCCCGTCCTGGGAAATGGTAAAATTCTTTCTGTTAAAGTATGGATTCATCTCGACATGCGTTGCCATAATACAATGTGAAAATTTCTGTGTGTTTGTTCTCCAGTGATCTTTGCCGCTTCCACCAAGAATTCTGTGCTTACAAGTGTGTGCATGTTGTTGTTTTTGCATTGTGTTGTGGAACATAGAGAACGAAATAAAAATGGTTACTAAAAATGGACTAATTATTTCACAATGCCTTTTCGAATAAATGAGTCCTTCTACAGTGGCGCCCAACGTGAAATTTTGAAGGTATGGAAAAGTGTCATCCAAACATATACCATGATTTTCCCGTCCTAAGAAATGGTAAAATTCTTTCTGTTAAAGTATGGATTCATCTCGACATGTGTTGCCATAATACAATGTGAAAATTTCTGTGTGTTTGTTCTCCAGTGATCTTTGCAGCTTCCACCAAGAATTGTGTGCAAGTGTGTGCATGTTGTTGTTTTGTACTGTGTTGTGGAACATAGCGAACGAAATAAAAATGGTTCCTAAAAATGGATTATTTCACAACGCCTTTTCGAATAAATGAGTCTCATCCTTTTACAAATGCTATTTTTTTGCCTTTCATAAATTGCACAATATCAGATGACAACGTTAAATGCTTTTAAATTGCAACTATGTGTCGTCCATTTCACCGACAGCAGTTTGATCGAGACCTTAAAACAAATCGGGACATTTGTAGATATTTGTTTCATTTGTATATGCAATAATCCAGCCCTGGATGTAATATTTATTAAGCCTACTTCTTTATAAAGAGAAACTGCATGTACCTATAAAATTTATGTTTAAAAAGGAAGATGGGATTTCATAATCATTCATCTTGTTTTAAATTTAGAAAGAAACTAAAACTATTCCACCAACTTTGTTAAAAACCTTTTAAAAGCGAGAGATTCTTTCCCACTTCCCCCTAATAAACTGAGCGGAAGATCAAGAAGGCGTTCTTCCATCACCTGATAAATTTGGGAAGACACGTGTAGAAAGCAAATATTGATTCAGGCGCTGCTGCTCGTCAAGTATGAAGCAAATCATTTGTTTCAACGTGCAGTAGAGGGGGGGATTTATTTAAACAGAAGGACCAAATATAATTCGATTAAAGATATCTCGATGCACTATTAACACAGGGTTCCCACTCCTTTTCCAGAACAAAAATTAAGGACTTTCTAAGGACCAAAGTAATTTTTTATAAGGACCTACTTGAAATACATGACATAATGGCATAAACCCTATCTCCTGAGAAACATATTTTAATGATTATGAACCAGACAAGGCATGTTCAATAAATGCCCTACAATATTTCAAAATTAAGTTTTTAAAAATGCCTTAAAATCAATACAAGATAAATCTATTTGATAAAACCTAATTTTGAAAAATGTACATCTAAAGTTTTTTGAGTGATCAAACTAAAAATAAATTGTGAATAAAAACAATATTATAAACAGTACTTTCTGAGGGTTTAAAAATGACTGATATATATATATATATATATATATATATATATATATATATATATATATATATATATATATATACATATAAATACATACATATATAAATATATATAAATATATACATATATGCATATATATATGCATATATATATATATATATATATACATATATATATATATATATATATATATATATATATATATATATATGTATATATATGTATACATACTTGCCGTTGCCTGGGAAAGAAGAAAGTTTTAGACTTTTCTATTACATTTAATGCAATGAAAATTAAACTTCCATAAGTAACTGAGATATATACAAACCCATCCTCCATGCTTTATTTAATTAAAATCTGCATGACTGTTAGTTATTAGGAAAGGGCAACTGACTTTATACTTTAAACCTTTTAAGTATACGAAAAATTATTTATGTGTCATATAAGATAGGAAATCACATGAGACTGTGGATCTTGTCGATGGAGAAATTTATCGCATTCCAATTTAAAAGTTAAGGAGTTTTTAAGGACCTTTGACGAAATTTAAGTAGTTGTAAGGGCCCTTAAAAATGAAAGCTAAAATTAAGGAGTTCTTAAGGACTTTTAAGGATCATGGGTACCCTGTAACAGGGATTTTGGGCTAAATGAAAGCTTGTATATTGCGTTTTAAAAAGAGCATGTTGTATTATTAAACAGCTCAGGAGAGAATTATGACTGCAAATTATTTATCTCACTCATTTTGCAACTATTTATCTTTATTACATTTTAAAGGCATGATTGTAATAGTGGTTAGGTGATGCACCGAACTATTTTTAAACAGATTTGATCTTAAAAATTATGTTTATTCATCTATGTCATTCACTGTTATGAAGAATTGTCTGACAATAGTAATAAAATACATTAATAACTGTAGTATTTGATTGCTTTGTAGTTGGATCTTTTTATTCCTCTATTGGCTGTGTAGACATATATATTTCTAACAATTATACAAAACTTTTATAATATTTTATTTTCATTTCTGTATTAAATACATTGATATATACATAATGGCAAAGCCGTAGCAGTGGGCAGAAGTCCTTTAGTTTCTTTTAACAAGACACTCATCTATATAACTAATTAAATGCCATTTTGATAGGAAAATGTACAGCATATTTGTGCATGTATATATATATATATATATATATATATATATATATGTATATGCATATAATACAAACACAAATATATATATATATATATATATATATATATATATATATATATATATATGTATATGCATATAATACAAACACAAATATATATATATATATATATATATATATATGCGTGTGTGTGCGCGCAGGCATGCATGTGTATGTTACCCACAAGCACTTTCACACAAGTTTATTGGTTTCCAATCCCAAGAACTTAACGCGACATACAAGGAATATAAAGCTATATAAATATCGTTATGTAACGTATATTCCTTCGAATCACCATAATTATATATTTTATTAGCAAGTGCTTCCAAAGACATTTTTCCATGAAAGTTATTAGAACTTTATTTCATTACAGCTACTATGAAGTGTTTCATACCATGGTTCTGTTATCGGTTTATTTTCACTAATTTAATGCAATGAATAAATTTTGACAATTTTGGAGAATTTAAAAATTTGCTTAGAAAAATTTTGGTATTTATACAGTTTAAGATGCATAATGCGTTCGTGTAATAAAAATATTTTACTCTGTTGTATGTATGTTGCTATATACTTGTAGTATTTGTTTAACGTTCTGCCTGTCATTAACTTCTTAAAAGTGACTATACAAATAAATATTTAAAAAATTTTAAAAATCAAACATCACAAAACATTTAAAACATTTTCTATTTCTTGATAGTTCTAACTGATGTCTGTTTACTGATATTTTGATGTTGAAATAACATGGCATCAACTGCGATTTATCTAAAGACAAGGAATTGCACAAAGTTACTTTTGTTTCAATTTAAATACCTTTTTATTTTTGTAAATATGGTGTCTGAGAAGAATGATTGATGTTGAAAGTAATTGGCTTTGATATTGCTAGTCTTGAAAAATTTTTTGAATCATTGGCTTAGTTCATATCACCATACCATTTGACTGTATCATAAAGTCTTGTTTGTAAGGCTTGAGTTTTTATGTATCACATCTGGAACAGTAAATCTGACAAAAATGGAGTGAGAATGACGAAATAAGTATGGTGACTCAATTTTAAGAAATATGTTTCCCAGTCGGAGTTTGAGCCGTTGCCATTTGTATAGAACTTATGCATTCGTCTGTTCTTGCATTGTTTATTCTCCAGAAAACTTCATCGTATAAATTGAGCAATTTACCCTATACCCATGAGCCAAAGAACTGTCCGAGAAGAGGGTGATGATTTTGGTGGTTTTAAGATGGAGGCAGCTGGCTATAATCCAGAAGAACATGCGTGTCACTGTTGACGAAGTTCCATACATAAGAATCCTGCCGGAAGTGCCTAAAAATAATCTTCTGTCGTTTTAACCATCTATTCGCAAAGTTTATCTCTCTCTCTGAACACGACAAAACCTCACGGAGGGCAAGATCGTCGTCTTCCACGGTCTTTTGTTTATCATTTGACTTGTTCCGGCAGTTTCTGTTTGGTGCCGTGGGGTTCAACGGATCGCTCGGCATTAAATTGTTGTACTTTTCGTATCCAGTATGAAGAAGTTTTGGAACTACCGACACTTGGTGTTATTGGTTATCTTTTCCAGTTGTATGAATTCAGGTATGTAGTAATGATTGATAATGTAATTCTCAAATATTACGTCAATATTGTTCTCCATGCTTTTCCGTTTGATGATACCACATGAAAACAGACATTTATAATTAATTAATGACAGCTCCGGTGGTAACTATTACACTATACTCGAAATTTTAGAAGCATGTTTATTCTCTATTAAATTTGTGAGTTTAATATTTTTTTTCCATTTTTTTCAAAAACTAATGCTAATTTTGCTGTCAGACTAACCTCTATTAGATATTTGGTGTCGATAGGATACTTAATTTTTATGAATCTAAATAAAATATAATTAACTGGATTTAATCGGGTGAAGTTTATTCGAAAAAAGTGCCGAATTCTTAGCTGCTAATATTTCTACAGAAAAATATGTCTTTTTTAGACTAATTCGACACTAAATAGTATTCAATAATCTCGTGCATAATCGATGACATTCTGAATTTTACGTTTTGCATTGTTTATTGCTCTTATTATGCTATATGATGATTTTCAGAACGTTTCTAAATATTTTCAATGTTTTGTTATACTGTACATAATTTAGAAATAATGAACTGAATTTATTTTACAATCAGTAGTGTATCTAAGGAAGGATAGGAGGGTTATAATCCCCAGTTAATATTTCTGCTGTATTCATATATATATATATGTCAGGATTTAAAATATAGAGTAATTTAAGAGATTTAATTAGGGATTCTTTTAATGGGAGTAACGCGCCTCGAGTTATTAGCCACATAAATACGGCTCACGCGCAGTGATATGACCAGAGAGCGATAAGCAATTACTATAGTCGGACCTGTGACTCCTCGAAGCAGTGAAAACTGCCTTTGTTAGCAGTTGGGCGCCAATATGCGACGCCATTAAAGATGTTCGATGAGTAGTTTGCTCTGAGATTTCAATAAAGATATGAAGCTGATGTCAGGACTCTAGTGTGTTTACTGGGACCCTGATATATATATATATATATATATATATATAATATATATATAAATATATATATATATATTATAAATATTTATATATATTTATATATGTATATTATAGTATATATATGTATGTATATAAATGTATATATATTTATATATGTGTATATATAAATGTATATATATTGTATATATATATATATATTTATATTTTTATATATATAATACTTATTATATATACATATATATATATATACATATATATATATATATATATATATATATATATCTATATATATATATATATATATATATATTTATATATATATATTGAATATATATATATATATTATATATATATATAAATATATATATATATATATATATATATATATATATATATATATATATATATATATATATATATAAAGCTTGCTGTATTCATTTTGAGCAATGAATTGAAAGTGGAAGAACCTCTACCCCTATTGAAAATTTCTGAGTCCCTGTTTCGAAGTGATATCAAATAGTTTAGGAATAGTTTTACTTACTTACATTTGAACCAAGGAAAATAAATATTTTCATGATAAAATTGTTGGAGAAATGTGATACATATTTTAGCGAATAGTTTAAGCAAACTAGCAAAATAATCATTTAAAAGTATAGAAAAAAACAATGCAACTCGTTAATGTGTTATCTTACTACAGTCTGGTTTTTTCTATATTTCAAACTGTTTATTTCAAAACATTGCAAGGTTTCTTAGATTATATATTTATTTAATATTCTGCCACAATTAAAATACTAATATTAATAAAAGCGCAAGAAATGTAAATATTTTTTTAAGAAACTGTTAAGATAATTGTTGAGATAAATATCATTTCAAACTAACAAAAATAATGCGTAATGCAGTTATCCTGATATTTTTAATGTAAAATGGACTTTGTTTTGTTATCTACTCTGTGGAAGAAAGGACGGAGCTTATTATGTAATTTCCCCAGGAACTTGTGAAGCTGTATTTTTTTAAACTCAGAATCCTGTAACTTTCATTACAGATGGCCGAACGCTGGCCGAATGGTTAGGTTGCTGGCTTTCGGTACCGGGGTTCGTGGGTTCGAATCCCTCTATGGCAGAGGTGGGCAAAAGCCGGCTCGGATCCGGTCCTTTTACTTACCTTATCCGGCCCGTTGAAAAATCCTGCATGCAATTTTTTTAATCTCTTATATGCGATGTTGTTGAAATCAACAGTATTTATATGCATCGTGTACATATAAATTATGAAAAATATATAAATAATAGAGAGTATTGTAATTTGAACAGCTGTAACCATATCCCTACTTTAGTATATGCAACATACATAGTCTCATAAAGCGTGTGGTCGGCTTACTGCAAAGAATTGAACGTGCACTTCTCTCACTCTTCGAGGGACGACAGACATCAGCACGCGTACTGTTTATTTTGATTTAGCACTAGTCGCATACTCGTCATTTCTTTCGAGACTTGTCAAAAAATTTTTTTCTTGGGCAGGAAAAAAAAAACTCCACCCAAAACATTCGCGTGTGCACAGCGTACGCGGTATAGTCCTCCGGCCCGGGAGACAGTTTGAAAATTTCATTTTGGCCCGCGCTTAAAAGTATTTGCCCACCCCTGCTGTATGGTATGGATTTTCGTAGCAGTTCGGAATCGGCTTTAAACTGTAGGTCCCGGTATCATTAGCTCTCGTATTGCAGAAAAGTAGACAGTAGTACTCCAAACCAAACATTCATTGCAGAGGACTTTTTTTCTTTTACTGCTATTTTCTGAAGTTTTATCTATTCAAAAAAGTAAAATTCACGAGTCTCACTTCGACACATTTATAAGAGTGACATGCAACCCCTTCTTGTACTAAAACAATGAGAAGAACAAATGCTCGGTGTTCTCGCAGGTTTAAAATCCCAATCAAAGATTTGGAAGACGAACACCTACTCGTCGAGTTGAAAACAAAACGCATAGTGGGAAAAGAGAGTATGATTGCTGCTGTCAAGGACCAAAAAAAGAAGTAAGTCGCTTGAAAAGCAGATATAGAGAAAGGAATGAACAACAACAACAACCAAAAAAAAAATAAATAAATAAAATAAATAAAATAAAAAAAAATAAGACATGATAAATAGAAAATGTGTTGTTGCTGTTTTTCTTGCCACTTGGATAAACCAAGCACTATTGAGCCTGCAGGCTCTCGTATTAAGGCCAAGGGGTGAGCCTTTCATTTTTAATGAGCACAATTAAGGTGAAAGAACGACATCGCTCAAGTAGGTCCTCGTAATTTTGAAGCAGGGACCAAGCAGAAGACCCATAGACTTGGCCTGCCACCCCCAGAGGTATTCATTGAGAACTTGGCGGACATTGTGACCACGAACATATTTTACGTGCCCCAGTCACCTTTAATCCTTTTAAGGACAGTGGTTTCGCAGCGAAACCAACGGTTAATACTTTTTCCCGGTTTTAAAGACATTAATTTTTTCCTTTGTTTTTGACACTTTAATCTGTAAATAGATGGTATCACTACAATTAATTTATTTCCCTTTGAAATATACAATTTGAATTTGCTTTTCATGGAAGAATCAAGAGTTCGATTTTCTTCATAATCTCATATTAAAATACTTACCCAAACATTACTTATAAATTGTTTAGCTATTTATTAATTACATTAGTTTAAGGGTATTCATTGCTTTCCAAATTTAATTAAAGTTTTAAGAAAGAAATATTTTCCTGCTATACAAGGGGAGCGTTTCACAGTTAAATCAGCCTCTCTAAATCTCTCCCCCCCCCAAAGAATGTAAAAATATTTTTTTTTTCATATATTTCAAATCTATAAGGCTCATAGATAAAATTTATAACCGAATTCCATTAAATACTAAAAGCATTTGTAATCGTGATCTTTAAAGGGATAACGAAGACAGCCGGCTCGGTTCCGAACCCGCAACGTCTCAGTTCCAAGATCGTTGCCTTTGCCGACTGAGGTACCGAGGTTCTAATAGAAAGTGTCAACAACACAAGTGACTAATTATTTATAAAAAATCATGGCATGCTTGAAAATCTCTGGCGACACATAAATTGAGACACTGGATTAAAGATTTTATATTTATTTTTCTAAACGTAAATAATTTCACTAGATACATAGAAAATAAAAGAAAGAACACGATAGAAATGTAGAAAAAAGACGAACTATTCAAAAGTAATTATTTGCAAGAATGATAATAGCTGAAGACTAGGTTGGTTTATTTTTTTATCACTACAGTCAATTTTGTTTTTGTTACACGAGAGATAATTAGACCAGGATATACTGCTTAATTCGGAACTGCTAGAAACAATTATGCTAGCAGCAAGATCTGATCGTTTCAAGTTTAAGAGCTATACAACAGTTAACACATTGTATGCGGGACATGTACTAGTACATTTTCTGACGATTCATACTTGAGTGCTTTTCTGACGATTCATACTTGAGTGCGGGACACGTACTAGTATGGGTTAGTGTAACAACATGGTTTGTTTGTGGGTACAAAGATGACGGTATATACAGGAAAACGAAGCCGAATGTTCTTGTCTACTGCATAGATTCTGGAAAAATTTAGACAAATAAAAACTAGTTTTTACAACAGTCGATGCGGAACCACAGAACGGGAAGGTTGATTAATAAAATCAATTTAGATTTAAAATTAACTTTTTATTTATTATTGCGAAAATGAGTGAATTTAACGAAGATAATTATGATGAAATCTTCGCTGAAGCATTATCAGAATTTATCCACTAAAAAATATACTTTTTGTTTACAAAAATCTTATGGTTGTTATTTATATAGTTCTATTTATATATTTGTTTATATATTTCAATATAAAATACGAAAAGTTGATTAAAAAATTAAATAATTTTCGATTTATTGAGATTTAACAGAATAACTGAATTTATGCTCAAAACGCCCGCTCTCGGTACAATTCCGCTGCGAAATGTACCCATACACAATGTGTTAAGTAGTATTGAATATATAATTTCAAATTTAATTTATGCGGTTCCACCTTCTACACAAGTCTCGTATGACATGCAAATTATACACATGCCAGAAGATATAAGGAAGAGAAATAAACTAAAAGATAATTATTTAAAAGTTTTGTTGTTATTGACTTGTGCTACTTGGTCAAACCAAGCACGATTGAGCAGGAGGCTATCATATTTAGGCAAAGGGTTTTTAACGAGCACCACAAGGGTAAAAGTACGACTTATGCAAGTGGGTCCTCGCAATTTTGAAGTAGGGACGGAGCAGAAGACTTATAGGTTTGGCCTGCCACACTCAGGTATCAATTGAGAACTTGGAGGACATAGTGACCACGAACATATTTTACGTGCCCCAGTCACCTTTAATGAACACGGCGGTCCTTAATCCGGCTCGGGTTCCGAACCCGCAGCTCTCCTGTTACGAGAGCGTTGTCTTTGCCGACTGAGGTACCGTGGCTTAGTTGCTTTCTTTACAGTACCTATGCTATCAGTCTCGAAATTCTCTCGTCTTAATTTTTATCATTCTTATTTTTATTGTTTTGCACCCTGCCCAAATTCAAGAACTCTTTCCCAATCTTCTACTCCTTATTGCCATGTTAGAGACAAATAAATTCTTAACCACTTGCGCTACGATTTAACTGCCGGTGGCCGCGCCGCGCTCCGAGACATAACTTTAAAAAATACTTCATTAAATTTTTCAGCATTATAGTAAGGTATCTCAAAAACTAAAGGAATTCTCGAGTAAAAAACAACATACCGTATCAACTCTGGTATATTCTCAAGACAGCACGCGATGTTATTCACTGTAGAACTGTAGCTGGAAGAATGAACGGCTGAACTCTTACGATTAGCCGAGGTACCGCGCACAAGTCGCATTTGTTTCTGCGCGAAATGACTATCGACGTGGTATACAGGTCGCTTTCGGTTCTGTACCAAAAGCATCTCGACGTGCCTGGCACGTCTTTGTAGCGCAAGTGGTTAAGTGTTGTGTTGCCAAACTCCCAAGTGGCCCAGGCAGTTCTGTAACAACTGCATCCTGTGATCCTGTGGTAATTTTGAAGCAGGGACCAAGCAGAATACCCCTAGTCTTGGCCTGTCACTCCCGGAGGTATCTTTTGAGAACTTGGAGGACGTTATGACTCCGAACATATTTTACGTACTCCAAGTACCTCCAACGAACCTCCAACGAGGTTTTAGGCCGGCTGGGGATCCGAACCCACAACCCTCCATTTCCGAGAGCGTTGCCTTTGCCGACTGAGCTACCGGGGCTAGCTCCTTTCTTTAGAGTACCTATGCTATCAAATCAGTCTCATTTCTACTCTTCTTTACAAGATGTGCAATGTTAATGAAGTCAACAAAATTACATATTAAGGCATTACATATTTGCCTTTGCTGATTGAGCTACCGCGGCTTATTTAAAGGTTTTAATAACAAAAAGGAAATATAATGATAACCTTCTTCTTCTTCGTCAGCACTAGAGCCTGTTACAGGTCAAGGCCGTCTCCATGAGCTCCCTCCACCTGACTCGACTCTATCAAAGACAATAGATCGCCAATGATGGACTCCCAGTTCTCTTACACCCCTACCTACATAATCTATCCACCTGGGGGGGGGTCATTCCTGTTTTTCGCTTGCCTTCAATTTTTGAAAAGGTCACTAGTTTAGTTGGTTAGAATCTTCATATCTAAAAAGGTGTCCCAGCCATCTAATGAGGCTGGCCTTAACACTAGATTGCCCAAGGCAGTCATTTTGACTGTTTTTTAATTTCAATTAGAAAAACAATTATGAAATATAATGACACAATTTCTTAGAATTTGGTGACTTTTTCTATAACATATAAATGGGTTTATGAATAATTGTAGTTACTTCCGCCCTCCTTTATTGTATAATATTAAAAATTAATTTTAAACAAAATTCTTTACATATTTGTTATTTTTTCACAATGCAGTCATTTTGACTGTTTTTGGGCAATATAGGTATACAAGAAATCTCGGGCAATCTAGTGTTAATAACTTTGACAATATCTGGTTCTTTAAATCTATTGTATATTTCATAATTACATTGGGTAATTATTTCATAATTATATAATGATAATGGTTTATTAAAAAGTATACAAAGATCTTTGATCAAGCCCTTGAACTTAAAAACTGAAATAAAATCTGTAAGAGCCATTTTCTTTAATTTTCTAAGAAAGCTATCAATAGCGATATTGCAATTTATATAAAATTAAAATTTATTTATATTCGAAATGAAAAGTAGCAGCAAACTACCAAGACATAAAACGAACATAACAGAAAATAACAAAATAAAAATAATAAAACATGATTTATTTAGGCAGTTTAACAAGATTCAATAAAAATGGTTCTGAAACACTAATAATAAAACTACACTTTAATTAAATATCGACTTGTAGCTCCGAAAACCGGATTTGTTTACAGTTGATACTGTTATTTTTAAGTTGCAAGAAAATAAATTCCCGAGTTAAACGGATCAGTTTGTAATGCGATAAAATAACGATCCATTGATAGCATGTAAAACAAACATATCTGTTTAGAAAATAAAGCTAAAAAATCTTTTGCCGTTAAATTAGAGTTAAGGGAAACACATCAGCTCCAGATAAGGTAAAATGACGGATCACAGATTATTCGTTAATCTACTGGAGGAAAATTCCCCGCTCCTTATACCTCTTAATTAACCGCATTAATCATCATATTTTGGAAACCAAACAGCCTCATTAAACATACATACGTTATTAAATATGCATGTAGGTATGCTTAATTTTTCAACATATTTGAAAGTGTTTGAGAAAATGAGCTACTTTAGGGTGGCTCTAAAGATTAAATGGCTTAAAAGTAAACGTAATATCTGCTTCTAGAAGATATCTATAGGTGATAAAGGACTGTAACAGATCTAAGTGTCCCAAACTCATAAAACTGTCATTATTAAATTCTTTTTAAGAAAATGATTGATATAGGAATCATCATAAACAGTGACTCATACACACACACATAGATGTATATGTATGTGTGCGTGTGAAATCTTACTTATAAGAAGAAGGGAACGTAAAATCTTTAGTATAAATTAAAATTCGTATATGTGAATAGTTATCCCTCCTGCTTATGAAGGCATGAAACCAATAAACTAAACTCCTCGACACAACAGCCCCTAGGGGGCCAGTCCCTATGGTACCAATCTCCGTTTCTGAGACCAAGGGCCCTGAGGTGCGAAGCATATGTTCCGGTTGGGTGGTCAACCTTACGCAGAACCCCCAGTGTTTAGTTCTCAAGCATGCTTGATCCTCAGTTTGTCTACCCACTGAAGGGATGAAAGGCTGAGTCAGCCTTGCCCAGTCCGGGGATCGAACCTCGGACCTGTGTCGTGAGAGTGCGAAGAGCTATTCCAATGCTACTAGGCTTCATGAAACCAATATTTCTCAGATTTTCATCCGTTCTAAATAGATTAACGTTGATTAAATATAAAAATATTTATTTTACAATATGTAGACTATCAATTCAAAATTGTTTTTCGATTACATTATATAAAGCAAGTTACTGCAAGCATTAAACACTTGTAAACTTACTACGAGCATTTTTTATGAAAAATATTTACACTAAAATAAAATTAAACATTAGAAGAAATAGATAGCCAAAATAGAAGTCCTATAGAAAATAAAATTGGTATAAATAGAAGTCCTATAGAAAATAGAATTGGTATAAATAGAAGTCCTATATCACCAATAGATATCCTAGAAGATATTTATTGGTGATATAGGACTCTAACAGATCTAAGTGCCCCAAACACTCAAAACTTTTTATTTATTTATTTATTTTTTTTTGTAGAAAATGATTGATATAGGAATCATTATAAACAGTGACGCACGCAGCCATACACATAGATATGCATGTATGTCTGTGTGTGTGTGTGAAATCTTACTTATACGTCGGAGAAGGGAACGTAAAATTTTTCGTATAAATTAGAACTTCGTATATGTGAATAGTTATCACTCCAGCCTATGAAGACATGAAACCAACACGTCTCAGATTTTCGTCCGTTCTAAATAGATTAACTTTGATTAAAGATAAAAATATTTATTTTACTATATGTAGACTATCAATTCAAAATTGTTTTCCGATTACATTATATAAAGCAAGTTTGCTGCAAGCATTAAACACTTGTAAACTTACTACGAGCACTTTTTATGAAAAATATTTACATTAAAATAAAATTAAACATTAGAAGAAATAGAGAGCCAAAATAGAAGTCCTATAGAAAATAGAAGTCCTATATCACCAATAGATATCCTAGAAGATATCTATTGGTGATATAGGACTCTGACAGATCTAAGTGCCCCAAACACTTTAAACTTTTTTTTTTTTTTTTAGAAAATGATTGAAATAGGAATCATTATAAACAGTGACTCGCGCAGACACACACATAGATGTGTATGTGTGTGTATGTGTGTGTGTGTGTGTGTGTGTGTGTGTGTGTGTGTGTGCGTGTGTGTGTGTGTGTAAAATCTTACTTATATGTAGGAGAAGGGAATTTTTCTTATAAATTAAAATTTCGTATATGTGAATAGTTATCACTCCAGCCTATGAAGACATGAAACCAATACTTCTCAGATTTTCGTCCGTTCTAAATAGATTAAAGGTGATTAAAGGCAAAAATATTTATTTAATATATGTAGACTATCAATCCAAAATTGTTTTTCGATTACATTATATAAAGCAAGTTGCTGTAAGCATTAAACACTTGCAAACTTACTACGAACACTTTTTATGAAAAATATTTACATTAAAATAAAATTAAACGTTAGAAGAAATAGAGAGCCAAAATAGAAGTCCTATAGAAAATAGAATTGGTATAAATAGAAGTCCTATATCACCAATAGATATCCTAGAAAATATCTATTGGTGATATAGGACTCTAACAGATCTAAGTGCCCCAAACACTCAAAACTTTTTATTTATTTATTTATATTTTTTTTGTAGAAAATGACTGATATAGGAATCATTATAAACAGTGACGCTCGCAGACACACACATAGATATGCATGTATGCGTGTGTGTGTGTGTGTATGAAATCTTACTTATACGTAGGCGAAGGGAACGCAAAAATTTTTGTATAAGTTAAAACTTCGTAACTATGAATAGTTATCACTCCAGCCTATGAAGACATGAAACCAATACTTCTCAGATTTTCATCCATTCTAAATAGATTAACGTTGATTAAAGGCAAAAATATTTATTTTAATACATGTAGACTATCAATTCAAAGCTGTTTTTCGATTACATTATACAAAGCAAGTTTCTGTAAGCATTAAACACTTGTAAACTTACACCGAGCACTTTTTATGAAAAATATTTACATTAAAATAAAATTAAACATTAGAAGAAATAAAGAGCCAAAATAGAAGTCCTATAGAAAATAGAATTGGTATGAATAGAAGTCCTATATCACCAATAGATATCCTAGAGGATATCTATTGGTGATATAGGACTCTAACAGATCTAAGTGCCCCAAACACTTAAAACTTTTATTTATTTATTTATTTATTTTTTTTTTTGTAGAAAATGATTAATGTAGGAATCATTATAAACAATGACGCTCGAAGACACACACATAGATGTGAATGTATGTGTGTGTGTGTGAAATTATACGTAGGAGAAAGGAAAGTAAAATTTTTCGTATAAATTAAAACTTCGTATATGTGAATAGTTATCACTCCAGCCTATGAAGACATTAAACCAACACGTCTCAGATTTTCGTCCGTTCTAAATAGATTAACTTTGATTAAAGGCAAATATATTTATTTTAATATATGTAGACTATTAATCCAAAACTGTTTTTCGATTACATTATATAAAACAAGTTGCTGTACGCCTTAAACACTTGCAGCATACGACACTTGCAAACTTACTACGAACACTTTTTGTGAAAAATATTTACACTAAAACAAAATTAAACATTGAGAGAAATAGAAAGCCAAAATTGGACGAAAACTCTCTCATATACAAAATAATACAAACTAAGATTCTGAAACAAAAAACGAGAAAATTACAGGGAAATGCTAATATGCAAACAAGTATGTAACTGAAATAATGTTCACATTGTATTCACAAACTTTCTTAAATTTAAAATAATAAAATTCGATAGCTCTAGTTTGTTTCGTTGATTTCAAATTCGTGGACTGGCTCTTTTGTGTACAAGCTCTATCAACTGTGCTTTGTTCAGCCACAACCATGAAATACATATCTATTTTGTCTCTCTTTCCCACATTAGTGGCAAGAGCTGACAGTGGAATTTTAAATTATTTTTTGCTTAGTCAATTTTTGTTTGATTCGGGCTATCATCAACTTCTTTCGCAATTTTGATTTTATTTTCCTTTCAAAGCAGGCTTCTTTTTTCTTTTACTCATTGTCTCTATACTTTATTAATGCACAAAAATAAACGAGCGCGTGCTATGTACACAATAGATCCACTGATGTTACTGAAAAAATTCTAAATACGTGAGCAAGAGAGCGGTGTAAATGATCATAAATTAAAAGCAATGACCAGAAATCTCTGCGAGTCCGATTGTAAATATGGAAACACGTGCTCTTTTAGTATAAGTGAATAAAAATTAATGTTGGTGGATTGAACATATTTTTATATGTCATTTTTTCCTATAGCTGAATACTGTATAAATAATTTTAGATTTTATATTAGAAATTAAAAGCATTAATTGATAAGAAGAGATCGGACTCTTTGTGAAGATGAAGAATATGGGGTAAAAGAACACTTTTTAAGAGCACTATTTAAGTTCCTGGTGAGATCAGGTAAAATCTTGTGGGCTGGTGATCTACAGTAGACTGAATCTCTTGTTGAAAACAAAAGGGCTAATGTGGATTATGACATTCGTGTAAAACGTTAACTCCTGATATGGATGTCTATCTCATTTTCTTCGCAAGCTATGAGCCTGACATGTATATATATATATATATATATATATATATATATATATATATATATAGATACATATATATACATATACATATATTTATACATATATATATATATATATATATATATATATACATACATATACATACATATATATATATATATATATACATATATATATATATATATATATATGTATATATATACATACATATATATATACATATATATATATATATATATATATATACATATATATATATATATATAATATATATATATATATATATATATATATATATATATATATATATATATATATATACATATATATATATATATATTTATATATATATATATATATATATATATGACAGGGTCCAGTAAACGTCACTTAAGTCTTGAGTACAACTTCATATCTTTATGTAAGTCTCATCACACACTACTTTCAGTTATGAGTAATGGCGTCTCACATTGGCGCCCATCTTCTAACAAAGGCAGGCTTCGCTGCTTCGGAGAGCTACAGGTCTGACCGTGAAATGTGCATACTGCTCTCTGCCTAGATCACTGCGCGTGAGTTGTATTTATGTGGCTAACTCCTCATGCCGCGTCACTCTCAATAAAAGAATCCCTAATTAAAATCTCTTAAAATTAATCTACATTTTAAATCCTGACATATATATATATATATATTTATATATATCTGCAATATATCAAAATTATTTAACTTTACTATTTCCTTACAAACCTCCTCTCTCCCATTCTAATTCCTTAAAATCTTTTCCCAGCCTCTAAATGTCTTAATCCAAGAAGCGTCCTCGACTGAAAATTCTTTCGATACATTTCCCAAAGCTTTCTGCCCTATAGATGCAAATTTTCTGTCTGTTCAACACGTTTTCTAGCTGTCGCCGGCAAATAGCTCTGCGTTTTTCCTGATCTTAATAATTGCTAACCCTAACTCATCAAGAATCCAATATGGATGCCTCTATCCATTCCAGGTCCAACCGCTTCATAAATTCGAGGACAGACAGACAGGCCACTTAAGCTATTATTATATAGGGGATATATGTAATATATTAAAACTATTTAACTTTAATATTTCCTTACAAATCTCCTCTCTCCCATTCAAATTCCTTAAAATCTTTTTCCCTGCCTCTAAATGTGTTAATAAAAGAAGCGTCCTAGACTTGAAATTCTTTCGATACATTTCCCAAAGTTTTTTGTTCTAGAGATGTAAATTTTCTGTCTGTTCAACACGTTTTCTAGCTATCGCAGGCAAATGGCTCTGTTTTTTCCTGATCTCAATACTTAAATTCGCTGAGTAAGTTTGATGTCCCTTGGGAAAATTCTTTCTGTCTTCACTCTTGGGTGCACCTCTGTTCGAGCAGAGTGATTTTTGTGTCCTCGTTGACTAGTAAAGATGTCCGTTTTAGCAGCTCTAAAATAAAGTTTTAATTAGACTTGTGCCGGTTTCTTTCAATGGCCCGACTGCATCGTTATTACTGTTAGCTGATTAGCTTTCTCGGTGTCCAACAGTTTTATAATTAAGGGATTACACACACACACATATATATACGTATATATATATATATTATATATATATATATATATATATATATATATACAGGTTGGGGGATAATAGGTGTGAAATGCGTGCGTGCATGCAGGCGACCAAATTTATATGAAATGCCCTGACACGGGCGCACCTCCAAATAAGAGATGCATCATTATTGAAAACATCGAATCTCTTAAAATAATCTTGCTGCTTTGGGTTCCAATCACCTATCGCCAGAAGGTCGATAGTTGGGAAAGAATTATGGAATCGGGAGGAAATGAGAAGATGATTTTCCGGAGTGGTATCATGAATGTATTACAGCTGTCAGGGTACGTAAGTCCAAATAAATCAGCAAAAAGTATTGTCTAATCAACTATAATCAAACTTTGTTTTAACGAGCTTCGAAGACTCAAAGATTTTTCTTGGTATAACCCAAGTGTTAAAAATAACAGAAAATATAGAATTCCTTAAATTCATGAAATGCACAATTCATTAGTGTTTAAGTGTATTTAATAGTGTTATAAATAAAAATAATAAATAAAAAACTATTAAAAGCGCTGTTTATCGGTACCAGAGATTTATAATATATCTGTTAAGATTTCAATCAATGTACCTGCCGAAAAAGTAAATTTATCTGAGAGTCTCGAAAAATCATTAAATGTTCATATAAATGGCAAAATTATTTGTAATATACTCGAAAACCTAATAGACTGTTTTTAGGATTGCTATTGTGACGTCCAGATTACCATTATCAATCGCTTTTAAGACGTGTAGCGAGAAGGACAATAAAGGCGCCTGCTAGTCTTGGAAAAATGACCTTATCGGAGAAAGCGAATTTGTTACTGTGTCGCCTTAAGATGTCCTCGTTAACGCTGAGGGTTGTGATATCACGGAGTGAGAAGATGGACTGGTGCTAGCAAAGAAGAGAATCCTGGAATAATGGGGCAGCGTTCTGCGAACTAGTGACCAAGGAAAGGCGATCGACTGACTTCAGGGGGAGGGAAAATTTTTTCAGATTTCTTGTAGATGAGAGAACTGAGAATTACTACTAAGCTCACGCTAGCCACTGTGTAAACTTAAAAGGTTTTTTTTTCTTTTGTTAGACTCATTTTTAGGATTTTTCTTGCACAAATGTTGTAGAGTTCAGCTCTTCCTTAATCCCCAGTTTACTTTGATATGCATTACCATACTCTTGTGAGATTTTCTTTCGAGTATAATTTTTCTTTATTGTTATCAAAGCTTTGTACCTGGTCTCTGAGTTTCGTATTAACATCACCTACGTTGCTACCAAGAAATGAGGAGTTCAGCTCTTCCTTAATCCCCGGTTTATTTTGAAAAACTCTTGTGAGATTTTCTTTCGAGTATAATTTTTCTTTATTGTTATCAAAGCTTTGTACCTGGTCTCTGAGTTTCGTATTAACATCACCTACGTTGCTACCAAGAAATGAGGAGTTCAGCTCTTCCTTAATCCCCTGTTTATTTTGAAAAACTCTTGTGAGATTTTCTTTCGAGTATAATTTTTCTTTATTGTTATCAAAGCTTTGTACCTGGTCTCTGAGTTTCGTATTAACATCACCTACGTTGCTACCAAGAAATGAGGAGTTCAGCTCTTCCTTAATCCCCGGTTTATTTTGAAAAACTCTTGTGAGATTTTCTTTCGAGTATAATTTTTCTTTATTGTTATCAAAGCTTTGTACCTGGTCTCTGAGTTTCGTATTAACATCACCTACGTTGCTACCAAGAAATGAGGAGTTCAGCTCTTCCTTAATCCCCAGTTTATTTTGAAAAACTCTTGTGAGATTTTCTTTCGAGTATAATTTTTCTTTATTGTTATCAAAGCTTTGTACCTGGACTCTGAGTTTCGTATTATCATCCCATACGTTGCTACTAAAAAATGAGGAGCCTCGGAGGCGTGGCATCACCTACTTTTTGTGAAAACGAAAACGCATTCCGAGAAAACATAAAAATTGTTTAAACTATTTTCACCTTTGCATAAAAAGAGAAGGGCAATATGAATTAATAGATCTCAAAACATTTGGTGCAAAAAGATTAGTACTTCTTCAAATATTTATTAATATATGAAGAAAATCATGAAGATCTTTAAAAACTTAATATTTTAATTAAAATTTTAATTAAATAGATTATTTAAACAGACTATTTTATTCCTGGATATAGTTTAAATTGAATTCTAAAATACATTATGAAGAAAATTTGAAAGGATACTCTGCTCCCTTAAAGATAATTTAGAGAGTGTTGACTTATTCCACACTTCTTCCTAATCTAACGTCATATTCTAGTAGAAGAGTTTTAAACAAGATTTAAATTAAGAAATAATCAATTTTAATTATGTCACTCCTTTCAACCTTGTTAGGTAATGTCGATATTACATCACGAGCTCAACGGTTATTCACTGAGTAGGTTATTTTTCACTTATGTAATTTAATCTTTTTTTGCTATTTTTAGCCTATGTGGTTGGTTTTTCTTACCTTTTAAGTTTTGTCTCACCGTAAACCAGGTAATTTCAATATTTTTATTCGTCTTTATTAAGATTATTTAATGTTTGATAGAAATATTTTAAACATTAAGAGAACAATGGAATTTTAATACTGATTAAGGCTGATAAATGAAGGATATTTATAGAATTAAATTTACAGAGGACCTAAAATATTTATCGATATTGTGACGATTTCAATGTTCTCGAGGAAAGAGGTAGCGCGAAGAAGGATCACAGTCACGATAAAATCGGAAATCACTTTTATTTCTCTAGTAAATACGGCTATATACAAGGGAAATCTAATCTCCCCAAACAAGTCGAAATGCAAAGGATCGGCGCCTGATTAACATTAGCAGTCGAAAGAAAAGAGATTAAATAGACTCACACAAGTGGGAATGCTTTTTCCAGGGTGCAATACAAACTCAATTTATCCCCCGTTCGGTATCCGAGACTCTGCCGCTCCGTATATGAGCGGACTGTATGAATCTCCCGAACTTAATCACTAAAAAACTGGCTCCGGTCAAAAGACGCGGAAGCCTCTACGAGGACAAAGCACCCACGTAACAAAATGTCGAAAAGCCCCGAGTGACAGGATCACAGGATCACAGGATGCAGTTGTTACAGAACTGCCTGGGCCGGCCCCTCTAGTTCTGTAATACATAGGAGTTTGGCAAGACAACATATGGATTTATTTGGCTCTAACATGGTATAAAAGCTCCGAGTCGAAAAATTCTAGGCCTTTTACACCTCGGGGTCAGTTATGATTCCAGTTACCTGGGAACTTCAGCTAAGGTTACAGCTAGTTTTGTTTTTAGCTGAATTATCAGGAGGCTTCAAATCAGCTAATTCCGGTCTTTAGTTCTGGACGGATGGGGAGGGGACTTCATAATATATAGTAGTTTTGTTCTTCAATAAATCAAGGTTTAAACGATGTATAAGCAGTAGAAGTTGATTTTATACTTATAATCTCATTCCTAGAAGCCTTCAAAGAGGCTACCAAATAATAATAATTATAATAATTTTCAACAAATTTAAAAATTTCTCTCTCTCTCTTTCTTTAACTTTTACCATCGCACTAGAGTAAAACTAATTTATTGTTTAGGGAAGTAGAGAGTGTTTCACGAACTCCAGTTCCAAAGAACAGCGCTCTGCCCATTCGGCCAGCGGACTAATTGTTTGTACTTGCCAGGGCTCTGGAGGAATAATTCTGTACTCTTACTGTACCTAAAAACTTTTCTTGATTGGGGAATGGAAAGTCGGAGCCATTTGCTACAATTGCAAACTGGGAGGCACTTTTTACACTATCTATCGACAACCCATTTCCTCACGTCGTTTAAATTCTTACATGTTTCTTTTCATTTTCCAACTGAAGGATATTTACAGTATTAAATTTACAAAGGACCTAAAATATTTTATTGATATATGGTAGTTTTGTTCTTCAATTAATCAAAGTTTAAGCGATGTATAAGCAGTAGAAGTTGATTTTATACTTATACTTTAATTCCTAGAAGACTTCAAAGAAGTTACCAAAATAATAATAATAATAACAATAATTTCAACAAATTTATAAATTTCTCTCTCTCTCCTTTTTTTAACTCTTTTTTTACCATCGCATTAGAGTAAATCTAATTTATTGTTTAGGGAAGTAGAGAGTGTTACGAATTCACGAACTCCAGTTCCAAAGAATAGCGCTCTGCCCATTCGGCCAGAGGACTAATTGTTTGTACTTGCCAGGGCTCTAAAGAAATAATTATGTACTCAGTGGTGTACGCAGAATTTTTTCAAGGGGGGTTCATAATTTTCGAGGGGAAGGGGGTTCATAATTCTAAACAATAATAGCCCACATAACTTCTGCTAAAATTCTTATTTTTGCCATTTTGTTTGAGCTCAAGGGAGGTGTTTAAACCCCTAAAACTGTTAAAACCCCTGTTTTAACCCCTTGCGTACTCTCCTGTGTACTCTTACTGTACCTAAAAACTTCTCTTGATTTGGGAATGGAAAGGCGGAGACATTTCCTATAATTGCAAACTGGGAGGCACTTTACACTATCTATCGACAACACATTTCTTCACGTCATCCAAATTCTTTCGTGTACCTATGGAATGAACAATAATATGGAATGCCTCCTTTTCATTTATCAAAACCAAGTACAGCTGTACATATCTGGACTAAACCGCTTTTGTTATCCCTCGGAAATAGTGTGCGCCTAGAATGTTTTTATGTACTATTTTTTGACATATTTTGTCTATTAGTAACATATATAGTCTTATGTAAGTAATCTCTTCTTGTATTCCTTATGTTTACTTGTATTTCTCGGATGTAGGAAGGGGATAGACCGTGGTCATATTCTGATTTAAGGGTACAATGATCTTTTTTCTTTCTGTTTAATGCGAAAAATAATTCTTGCTCTGCGTATGGGATGCACTCAAGGTCAAGGTAATTGGGTTTAACGGAGTACTTAGCAAAGTGTAAGGTCTTCACTTTAACCTCCGAACGTAAGCAGATCAAAACATAAATTTAGGCCTGTAGGCAAGAAGTGATCCAAAAAAAAAATTAATACACTCCAGCTCACAAGGAAGCGAGGAGGTCAGGAAGTTCTCATAAAAAATTATGAGTAAACAACGCGTTGTTTAATTAGGGGATAATTAGACTGAAACCTTGACAATGATCAGTAGGTATGGTTAACAGCAATGCATGGATTCAACAACATGAAGCTTAGAAATAATAAAAAATAGCACAATAAAAAATACCAGGACTATAAAAATTTGCAACTTGGTACAGCAATTAATAAAAATAAACAAAAAGTGACAACACTAACAAAAAGATATATTTTTGAGTTTTATAAAATTTTAAAATTTTTATTAAACATTTTTTCATTTTTTTTAATTTTTAAAAACATAAAACAAGACAAAATATTACGCAAAGTATAAAATAAACGAGAGCAAAGTAGAGGAATGATACGATATCCAAAATATAGGAAATTGTAAAATTAAGAAAAAATAGCCAAAAAGTACAGAAAACGGTACTTCACTAAATAAAACAGCAAAAAAACAAAAAAATTAGGCGAGAAAATCTAAAATCGTAATTAAGTGAATTTATAAGTTGATGTCGTCGCTGGGGACAGAATGGGATGCGCTGGTTTGGCTCTGCCTTTGTGCCTTATAATTTGTTAAATTTAAAATTAACTTCAGAATCTTTCTGCTTGTTCAGAAACAGGAACAAACTGGACAACTATAAATTAATTTAGCATATTTATTATAGCTCATATATTTTAGTGTTTTCCTCAGACCAAAAAATGGGCAGGGTGGTCCTAGATTATAAAAAAAGCATTCTAGAACAAAAAGGACAGGGTGCTTCTGGGTATGAAGGTACTCTATCGAAACAAAACTGGCATTTTTCAATGGAAAAAATTTTATAAAAATTTTCTCGATTATTATAGGTTTAAAAAATGTAACTATTATTGTTTGCAATTGTATGAAGTTCATTTTATTTTATTAAATATTTATTAAATTTTTAAGAATTATTTTTTATTTAATACATATTTAATAAAATCAATTAATTAAAGCTTAAAATAATTAAAACTGGCTTTTAAGTCATGAAAAATCATAAAGGGATAGGACACATTAAAGGTGGAAAAAGGGGGAAAGGCGCATTGAAGGCTGAAAAAAAGGGCAGGGCGTAGCGCCCTCCTGAAAATGCCTAGGATAAACACTATATTTGGTGGCAACGGATAGTGATATTTTAGTTTGTCTTAGTTGTTACAATCGCCGAGAAGAGTGTAGGTGTTCTTTTTGTTGCTATGCTAACTGCACAAAAGTGATATGCAAAATCTCCTATTAACCCCTATTATAATTAAAGATTTTCTTTTCAAAGTTTTTTCCATACGGCCTGTGATTGCGGTGGAAATTTTAAACACTGGCAGCTGTTTGTGTGGGGGTTGTTATCGTGGGAGTGGTTTTCACGTTCGGGGTATGATCATTTCCACCCACCTTGGCTTCCGGCAACCATAAATGCTGAAAGGTTAGTTGTGTGGGAGTTTGATTATTCCCTGTTTTGTATAGACAAAATCAATTATTTTGTCGATTTGCCTGCTCGGTATTATAGAGAATATTTAAATTGTGCCAGTCCAGAACGTTTAGTTGCATAATACATAGATACACTCATTTTGACCTCACGAAATAAACATCATTCGGTCAGAGTATCTGGTAGGGTCGAAGATAGATGAAAATTAATAATTACTTAAAGACAGAATACTGGTAAGATATAAAGTGACATAAGAGCTATAATATTAGTTATCTAACACTAAGAATTGCAATCTTCTGACAAGAATTTGTATTTCAATTGTGTCGAAAAATTTGTTTTTAATTTTGTCGATTTGCAAGGTCGGTCTTGTAGAAGATATTTGAATTGTGCCGGTTCAGAACGTTTGGTTGCAGGATACACAGACACGCTCATTTTGACCTCACGAAAAAAACAACATCATTCGGTCAGAATATACGGTAGGGTCGAAGATAGATGAAAATTAATAATTACTTAAAGGCAGAAGACTAGTAAGATATAAAGTAACATAAGTGCAATTATGTTAGTTATCTAACACTAAGAATTGCAGTCTTCTGACTAAAATTTGTTTTCCAATTCTAAGCAAGTGCATTTTTAAATTTAGAACATGTTGTATCCTCATTCCACTTGAATGAAAAATTAAGCTCGGACCACAAATTACCCAACTAACTGCTATTTTTACATTCGAACCACTGACGTGAATTCACGTCATTTCACTTTCTAGTCCGATTGCACTGACGTCAATTCACCACCTAAGTTTTGCTCAAGAGGGCTAATGATACCGGGACCTTCTGCTTAAAGCGGATTAAGAACAGCTATAGGCCGAACGATGGCCGATTAGTTAGGGTGATGCCTTTCGGTACCGGAGTTTGTGGGTTCGAATCCCACTGTGGCATGGATGTTCGTAGCTATTCGGAATTGGCTTTAAGCTGTAGGTCCCGGTCTCATTAGCCCTCGTGTTGCAAAAAGTAGACCGTAGCACTCCAAACCAAACCAAACCGAACGGCTACGGACATCCATGCCAATAGCGTTATATGAACCCTCGAACTCTGGAATCCAATAGCAGCGCTGTATCACTTGGCCATCGTTTGGCGCAAATGCGGGTAGAAAAACCCTTCCACTTTAGAAAGTTTTCAAAAAATTTTTTACAAATTTTTACATTCAATTTAAATTAAACATAATATAAATTTTTGTACATAATTTCATTAACTAAAACAAATATATGACATCTTCGGTTCTTTTTTCATATATTATTTTTGAAAGACATATTAAACTAATATGAAATGAAAAAACATTTAACTGATTATATATGTACACACACTCATATATATATATATATATATATATATATATATATATATATATATATACACACGCACACACACACACACACACACACACACACACACACACACACACACACATATATATATATATATATATATACTTTTCACTATTTAGTAATATTTTAACATCTAGTCGTTTCTTCCTCTTTGATTGTAATCTGCAATCCGTCTAACAAAAAATTTCATTATTATTTTCAAAATTCATATAAAATTTCAAATTTTTCTTTTGGAAATGTTGAAACATCTAATTGTGCAACTCCCTTTTTATTACAATCTGAACTCTATATAACAATCTAAATTCCATAAATTTTAATATAACAAATATTGACACATCACCGGTAGCCGACAGATAGCTATACTCGAGTTTTTCTGAGTATTGAATTAATATATAGGGTGTTCCAAAACGACAGCATAAATTCTGCACAGCTAGATTCCTTTTTGGGAGTACATAAAAACTGCCCAAAGAAGCGTACCTGTACGATCCATAGTTTGCAAAAAAAAAATACGATAGACAAAGTATGACGTCACTTCCGGTGCAAGAAAAAACACTTTATTGAAAATATCAACAGCAGTATACGCACGGGCATACTCCCTAACAGTTCGTAAGGTATTTCCATTACATCGGCCGTACAACAAGTACATGTCGCAGTAGTCTCGAATGGAATACATGGCCACCATACGAAGACTACCGGTAGCTGCAAGATGCAGCCTTTTAAATACCAGTTCAAGGGCGGCTAACATCATTCCATGGCGCGCACGCATGCATGACGCGATATGCGAGGCGAACGTTTTAAATATTATCGTCTGGAAAGATATGCAAATACTGTTGTTGATATGTCCAATAAAGTGGTTTTTTTTGTCTTGCACCGGCAGTGACGTCATACATTGTTTTTCGTATTTTTCTCGTAAACTATGGATCGTACTGGAACTCTTCTTTGGCCAATTTTTATGTACTTCCAACGAGGAATCTAGCTGTAAAACTGTCATTTTGGGACACCCTGTATATCACTCCTTGATGACTAGAATTCTACTCATTGGTAACTTAATTTTGCAAAATTTTTTGACGTGATTGAAAGGGAATATTTTAGCAATTATGTAGCTATTAACATTATTACAAAATTGGAGGATCGTAACTCAAATTCATATAACATAAGTTTAAATGAAGTGCAGAAAAAAAGGTATAATTTAACAGCCATTGAAGGAAGTCATGTGGTGTCTACTTCAACATTTTTCTACTATAACTGTTTTTGTACTATAAATGAGCGAGAAGGTTAAAACGGGGCAACGAAAGAATATTTGGAAAACACTTCTCTAGATAGTGTTTTCCAAACCCATAATATTGGCGAAGTCAGATAACCGGGTCACGAAAGAAAAGTTTGGAAAAGTCTGAACTACAGTAAAACTTTTTCCGAGAACTGAATGTTGCTGTAGCTTTTATGGAAGACAAATGACAAAGGTTTGTTTTCATATACTAAATTAGAAGTTTCTTAAGATAAAAACAAGGTCAAGGTGATGCAAGAACTCAAAGTGAACAAACATTTCCGATTTATTGCTAGAAAACAGAATTTTTATTTATCTAAGTAAAAGGGAGTAAAATATTTTGTTTCTCTTAAATTTGTCAATCTGCTGACGCAAGATGTAACACTCTGAACAGTAATGGAGCTTAATGTCCAGAAAGTATAATATAGCGAAAAATAATTTAATTATCTTCTAGCTTTGGAATTTTTTTCAATTCCTAATAACTAAAATCTGAAGCTTAGAACGTTAAATATTGTCATATATTTTCATTTGAATTGATACGTACTTAAACGCTGTAAGAATGTATGAAATATACACTGGCATATATTTCATACATTCTTAAAACGTTCAAATATGTAGTGTAACATTTTCTAGGGATCACCTAGACCGAAGTGCACCGGTGATTAGGGAGACCACTCAGACAACCAGATATTAAAATTCCGTTTATTGAGGGATCTTGGTTAAATGGGTATATTTACAAGTTATATTCAAAGGTCCACCGGAAGGAAATCCTCGGATGTCAAATACCGGTGTAGACTGCTTCGCTGCTTCTCGGGTCCGCAATAAGGAAATAAGTCGTGTCGACTGCTTTCGCTGCTGCTCGGGTCCGCAATAGGGAAAATAAGTCGATCGTTGATCAGGCAAATTGGCCGCAAAGGAAGAGAAACCTTCTTTCCTTAGCCTCTAATAAGCCTATAACCAAGACTTGAGTGAGACCAAGTCCACAAAAAAGACGATGTCGCCCCGCGACTCACCAAGGCTTACCTTTCTCTAGAGGGGTGGACACGTCGCTCTGCAATCGGCGGCCGTTTCCGGAAAAAAAACCCCAAGAAGAAGCTCCGAGAGCGGGCTCGCTCCTGCTTTTAAAAGCCCTTGAAGTGATGTCGGTACAGCATGACCTCACTCATTTTCCGGGGCTCTCATAGGCTGGGGAAGTTAGGAGCTATCTATATGCTTCTATGTTAATTTTTATCGGCCAGCCATCAGGGTCGTGATCGCTATTAAGTTTTAGTGTCACAACCCCAGACTTTACGGCTCCAGTCCATTGTTACCGAGGTCTCACCTGCCCGAGAATAAAAGCAGGGCATCAGCTGTTTTCCTCGCCGGTAACAAGTTGGCTTTTGTACTTCGAGGCATGCTTCTAGAACTCCACAGTAGCAATTCAAACATTATGGGAGAAAAGGGGATTCAAGGTGCTTTCCCCCCAAATATGGATAGATGATTGTATTATACAGAATAACTGGGAGTGCTATGATCTACTTTTATCGACATAAGACATAAAAATCTATGTCTTAAAACCGATTCCAAATGTCTACAAACATCCATACCATATCTGTGTGCACCGTTATATGGTCGAATAGGTAGTTGCCTCTTGGCACCGGAATCTGCATAATTGAATACCATTCCTGGTACAGTTGTACCAAAAATCATATTACATCGTCCGCCAGCGTCTGGATCGGATGATATACCAGAACAAAATGTTATGTCGTGATTTTGAATGAAGAGGGAACAAACATTTCCGATTTATTGCTAGAAAACAGAATTGTGTAAAATGGAGTAAAATATTTTGCTTCTCTTAAATTTGTAGATCTATTGACTCTACATAACACTCTGAACAATAATGGAGCTTAAATGCCCAGAAAGCGTGATATATAGCAACAAATAATTTAATTATCTTCGAACTTTGGAATCTTTATTCAATTCCTAATCACTAAAATTTGAAGCTTAGAACATTAAATACTGTCATATATTTTCGTCTTACAGCGTTCAGATACGTAGCAATTCAAACATTATGGGAGAAAAGGGGATCTAAGGTGCTTTCCCCCCAAATATGGACAGATGATTGTATTATATAGAATAACTGGGAGTGCTATGATCTACTTTTATCTACACGTGGGCCAAAGAGATAAAGATCTACTTGTTAAAGCTGATTTCAAATGTGTACAAACATCCATACCATGTCCGTGTGTATCGGAATATGGTCTAACAGGTAGTGCCGTTACCTTTTGCCACCGGAATAAGCAGAATTGAATACCATTCCTGGTATAGTTGTACAGAAAATCGTATTACATCCTTAGCCATCGTCTGGATTGGATGATATACCAGAACAAAATGCTGTGCCTTGAATTTGAATGGAGAAGAGATTAAAAAAAAATTAAAAACATTAATTATTCAATTCCTACTGTATAAAGATAATGTATTATAATTTTTATACAAACTTTAAATTAGTAGATATCCTTTGCAATTGCGGAGACACTTGCTTCTTATAGCATTCGCACTATCAAGCTGAGTTATGTGGGATACATTTTATTATGGAAGCACCATATAAGCGATTTATATTACTCCCTTAAAAGGGACAATCGAGCGCCGAACTGGGCCCATATGAGCGTAAAGCCCTCCAGGAATCTCTCAGCGGTGGTGGTCAGATCGCGAGTATTGGGCGACCCCACAATGCCGGTGTCCCTTGAAGCACCCAGAGTAGAGAAGCACTGAAGAGAGATTTTGGAAGACTTCTGGACTCTTATCGACCTCTTGACGCCGGAATTAGAGAGGGTGGTGCGAAACACGTGAACCAAAGAATGAGTCAAAGGAAAATAATTTAACTCGCTGCAACTTTAGACAGGAAACCGGGGAGCCAAATGAAGAGAATAGGAAATTTTGAGAGAGGACAGTCGCAATCCTGGGTCTCGGAATTATCACTCAGTGGTCATTGCGAAGGAACTTTGGCCCAGCCTGTGAAACCCCCGTGAACCCTGTGGCCTCACAACAGCCTCAGATACCTTAAGTGGGACAATGCAAACAAAGTG
>CM063504.1:83033843-83068843 GCA_032207245.1 Pardosa pseudoannulata
CCTCGTGTGCAAAACAGTAGACCGTAGCGCTCCAAACCAAACCAAGCTAACGATGGCCGAAGGTTTAGGGCGCTGATTTTCGTAGGTTCGATTCCCATTGTGGCATGGATGTTCATACCTGTTCGAAATCGGCTTTAAGCAGTAAATCCTGGTCTCATTAAAGCTCGCGTTGCAAAAAGTAGATCGTAGAACTTCAAACGAAACCAAACCAAACATGAAGCAGTAGATCGTAAAGTAATAATTCGATCACTAGTATTTTGATCCTTTTTGATTATTATTTATTTTAAATGTTTCTTAGAAACTTTACGATAACAATTTTTCTATGAAGCAAACTATTTTTATCCTAACGGATCAATGCGAAAAAGAAAACTATCAAATAAATAAATTGAAATGCATGAAAGAGACTTGCACGTTCAGCTCCTGCTGTCAAATTATTCTCAACAATACGAAATGTTTGATCTTTCCTGTTATTCTTTGGAAAATCTATCAGATATGAATATATATGAAGGAAATTAAAGGTGCTATGTATTATGCAATGTCAGTGGAATAGAGGGAATACTTAATATTTTATTCATAGGATTTTTCTTGACGAGAATTCATATTTTCTCAGAGAATAAGATAAAGGAAGAGTAAACACACCTCGGTTGATTTCAGAATTTGGAATGGAATTCAATAAATTTTAAAATGTCTTTAATTTAGAACATGCATTTATTTGCTACAAGGTTTTTCTCAAATTATGTATGTATGGTTCCAGATAAGCCAACGTTGCAATCTTTGTACAAGAGTTGAATTCAATAATAAGTTTTAAAGAATCTTTAATTCAGTACATGAATTTACTACACGGTTTTTCTTAAATTATTTATGTAAGGTTCCAGATGAGCCAACGTTGCAATCTTCATACAACAATGAATTCAATAATAAGTTTTAAAGAATCTTTAATCCAGTACATGCACTTACTAGAAAGTTTTTAGTAAATTAATTATGTGTGGTTTCAGATAAGCCAACGTTGCAATCTTCATACAAGAGCTTAATCCAATAATAAGTTTTAAAGAATCTTGCATCCAGTAGATGCATTTACTACAAGGGTTTTCATAAATTCTTTATGTGTGCTTTCAGATAAGCCAACGTTGCAATCTTCATACAGTATTTTAATTCAATAATAAGTTTTAAAGAATCTTGAATCCAGTACATGCATTTACTACAAGGTTTTTAGTAAATTCTTTATATGTGGTTCCAGATAAGCCAATGTTGCAATCTTCGTACAAGAGTTGAATTCAATAATAAATTAAAAAAATATTTAATCTAGTACAGGCATTTACTAGAAGGTTTTTCGTAAATTCATTATGTGTGGTTCTAGATAAGCCAGCTTTGCAATCTTCATACAAGAGTCGAATTCAATAATAAGTTTTAAAGAATCTTTAATCCAGTACATGCATTTACTAGACAGTTTTTCGTAAATTTTTTATGTGTGGTTCCAGATAAGCCAACGTTGCAATCTTCATACAAGAGTTTAATTCAATAATAAGTTTTAAAGAATCTTTAATCCAGTACATGCATTTACTAGACGGTTTTTGGTAAATTCTTTATGTGTGGTTTCAGGTAAGCCAACGTTGCAATCTTCATACAAGAGTTGAATTCAGTAATAAGTTTTAAAGAATCTTGAATCCAGTACATGCATTTACTACAAGGTTTTTCGTAAATTCTTTATGTGTGGTTCCAGATAAGCCAGCTCTCCAATCTTCGTATTTCGATTATAGAAATTCATTCAAATATCTACAAAGAATATTTTACGAATTATGCTAAAACTTAAAGATTTTAAAGATCACCTTAGACGTCATATATTTCAGCGAACAATCGAATTCAATAATAAGTTTTAAAAAGTCTTTAATCCAGGATATGCATTACTACAAGGTTTTCTGTACTTTTGTATGGGTGGCTCCAGATAAGCCAACATTGCAATCTTCGTACAAGAATTGAAATCAATAATAAATTTTAAAAAAATCTTTAATACAGGATATACATTTATTAATACAAGATTTTTTTTTTTTTTTTTTTTTTTTTTTTTGTAAATTCTATATGGGTGGTACCAGATAAGCCAACATAGCCCAGTTTTTCCGAAATTACATAAAACGAATCGAGTCTTGTTACATGTATATGTGTGTGTGCATGCATGTATGTATGTATATATATGTATGTATGTATATATATATATATATATATATACATATATATATACATATATATATATATATATATATATATATATATATATATATATATATATATATATATATATATATATATATGTCAGGTTTAAAAAATGGGGGGTTAAGGATTAAGCGAATTATAATTAAAAATAGTTAGAACTCATTAACGATGTAATAGGCGAAATACACACCCTCGAGCGGAGCTCTACAGAGTAAATGAGCTGACGGGGAAGTAGACATAGGAATTTTGCCTATGTAGTAATGCTAAAAAAGACAGTTCTGAGCGGGAACTCGGACTGATAACATCCTCCACGCTTGTCGTGACAAATTATGAGAACAAAGGATTTCTAAATGGTATAGCTCTGGACAGAAGGATTATAATAAAGAAATTTTTATATAGGAAATGAAATGTGTCTTCCATGCCTTAACCACTCGTCCATGTCACACACACACACACACACACACACACACACACATATATATATATATATATATATATGTGTGTGTGTGTGTATGTGTATACATACATACATATATGTAACACTATTCATATAATCTCCAAACGTAAACTAAAATTATGTTTATGTAATTCGAATTTAATATAAATGAGAAAGACTTTAATGAGCGTATAAACAGAATTTCAATTCTGTGAGCTAATATTTTATTCAACATATGGAGAGGGATAGGAACTCAATTATGTAAATCTGCAGAGATGTTACAGAATGTAATTCACGATTAGATGCATTAATTGTATTTCCCTACTTGGCATACATTCTAATATCTCTTGGATCGATGGAACCTATTCAAGTACCACAGAGTGCATCAAAATTCAATAAAATTAAACCAGGTAATTAACTTATAAACGCAATTAGCATACAATAATTAACACATAGAAAATTAACAAAGCACTTGTTGAAAATAAATACGTTGAAGAGCTTAATTATTTCCAGAATATTAATTATAAAAGTGAGTTAAAAACTTCCAGTATTCAACATTTTCTGGTAAACAACGAACTGAAAATAAATTAATCTTTTCTGTAGAAATATAAATCAATAGAACGTGTGTTAAAAAAATCTTTTTACACAAAATAGCTGAATGTGGATCAATATAAATCTGTCAAAACAACTGGGATGTTTTCTTGGACTGCTTTTGTTGAAAATGTAATTAATTTAACTATTGTGAAAAGGAAATTATATTTGCAATGAATGTAAAGCCATTGTAAGCGAGGCACAAATAGAAAAAGTTTGAACGCTGACAGCTGTTTCGTAGCTTCTAAAAAGCTGTCCTATTAATGGCAGCAAACTAAGTGGCAGAAAATACAGACTAATCCAAATTAAGAACTTTTATAATTTAGACTTTGTAATCAGTACAATTCTAATATTTGTTGTCTTTTAGTGGATTATTAGCTAATACTCGAATGCCGAATTGTTGGTCTTGTTTCAGGTTGGTATAAACTGTTTGTTTACATTTTTAACAAAGTTATTATTAGGAGGACATCTCCCCTATTCACCTTTGGTATATGGACAATAAACTAAATGTTTCCAACTTTACCAACAAGTGATCTTATTCTTAAAACAGAAGTATTTGGTTTTGGTTTGGTTTGGTTTTGGAGCGCTACGGTCTACTTTTTGCAACACGAGGGCTAATGAGACCGGGACCTACTGTTTAAAGCCGATTCCGAACGGCTACAAACATCTATGCCATAGTGGGATTCGAACCCCCGAACTCTGGTTCCGAAGGCCAGCACTCTAACCATTCGGCCAACGTTCGGCCAGAAGTATTTGGTAAAGTATGCGTTATGAATGACACAAGATTTATTTAATATATATATATATATATATATATATATATATATATATATATATATATATATATGTATATATATATATATATATATATATGTATATATATATATGTATATATATGTATATATATATATATATATATATATATATATATATATATATATATATATATATATATATATATATATATATATATATATATATATATATATATATATATATATATATATATATATATATATATATATATATATATATATATATATATATATATATATATATAAAGTTTGTTAACATAATTAAACACGCAATAAATTGCATCTTGGTTGCTATTGAGCATCAACATGATAACTAACCTAAGAGACTAACAGTTGACAATAACCGAAGAGCAGATATCACGAATTAGACAAAAAAAATAAGCCTGTATCTTCTTTTAAACCAAACACATTTTTTACAGTTGCCAGCGCAGAAAATTAAATAAATAAATAACGTTGTACCGAGGTACTTTCCCACGATGGTCTACACGTGCATGCACAGCTGTGGGAGAAATTTCCTAGAGGAATTTAGGATTCCGATTGTTCACGTCGAGTTTGGGGACCCCTGCAGAGAAGGTATAGATCACTGAATGGCAGCGTAACGGTCAAGCTCGCACAGAGATGTTATCGTGAGTTATGGGAGCAGGGGCTGATGTGGGAAAATTTCCCGAAACAAGCGATTGGAAAGGAAGAAAAAGGGGTGTTAAAACCGAGGTGAGGAGTTGGGAAACGAAGTTAAGGAGTGGAAGTCGGGATTGAGGAGAAGTGGGACATCAAATCCTAAGCCCCGCTCACCAGCACCGACTAGTCCCGTGCGTCCGAACACCTGGACCGACTCACCGCATGAGGAAAGCCTCTACCTGATTCTTTGGATCAACTGAAGGACCGACGCATCGCGTGAGGAAAGCCCCTGCCTGCTCCCCTGTGCCTTTAATGGAGGTAAAGATAAGATAATATTTACAGTCACTTAGGCCTCTGTTAAAAATTAACCTTGTGATTAAGTAATAACGCATTATAAAGAGAATAATAATAATTATGGTGTAAATATAACACATAAATAATTGATGATTATGATATATGATAACCAAAGATAAATTTGTAAATGAAAGTACAGAATAAATGTCTGAATCTCAACATAAAGTATTATATTCTTACTGTGTTTCCCCTTTGTAAACGAACACCGGTGTTAAGGTTGTAAGTACATTACAACAAACGTATTTGTCACTTATGAGAGATAAGAATATTGTTGTATTTGACCTGATCTTTAAACATCTTTGAAATTTCTTTCAGGTTATTCCTTCTCAGATACCCCAACCTTTGTAATCAGTCTTTTAGAAGGCGATGAGCTGGTTCTCAAATGCCGAGTCGCTGGTCTTGGAATTCACCTTTGGTACAAAGACAATAAGCCAATTGTTTCCAACTCTACCAACAAGTTCGTGCTAGAAGGAGGACCTCTCTCATATTCAGCGCTGGAGAGAAACTATTTTACGACTCTGAAACTTACAGTTCTCAGCGTACAAACTTTTCATACGGGTTCTTATACCTGTAGCTCTGATGGTTCGTTCGTTCAAAATGTTACTGTCTATTCCAGTAAGATTTTTAACATTTTTATTCGTCACTTAGAAAGTAACATTTTTTATTAGATTCTTACATTACCCTGAATAAGTTTTTTTTATCTGATTTGTACAGATTATCGATATTTTCAAAATTATAAATAATTTTTGTGTATTAAATTATATGTACTTTTCATGCCTCTATATTTTAAATACTGAACTGTATATGCAAAAATATTATTCCTCCATATTTTCTGTTTTCAGTTTTTAATATCATTTTAATAAGAAGTTATAAAGACTGTTTTAGTCTGAAGTCCAAGTTTACGATACGACTGAAGACTTGACTTGTTAAAAATAATTAAGTACTCGGGCTCGCTCTCGATACATTCGTAATTAATGCCACAATGAAAATACCAGAGCAAACTTCACAAAATACTGTCTTTTAATTTATCAAAGAAATTACGTAAAATACCAAATCCTTTAAATAATTCAAACGTTATGAGTAAAAAACAAATCTTTATTGATATTCTATCAGAACAGTGTGCCCCTTGGTGTTTTTGGCGACTTTTATCAGGGCAGAATTTGCAATATAATAAAATAATATACTATTATTTAATTAACTGAACCCAATTTCCTACGAGGCTTTCATATTTAGGGACAATTAATCCCTTACCAGCTTACTAACCCAACAGCTCCAAATTATTAAAAATTTATCCATAATGAACCATAGTGGTTAATCACCCAAGTTAACCATAGTGGAACCACAAACTAGTAAGAAATGACATTTAAACAATATTGATAAAAACAAGTTTAACCTGTTTACCTGGTTAAAGACTAATATATATATATATATATATATATATATATATATATATATATATATATATATATATATATATATATATATATACATATATATATATATATATATATATATATATATATACATATATATATACATATATATACATATATAATACATATATATACATACATATATATATATAAATATATATATATATATACATATATATACATTATATATATACATATATATATATAAATTAATATATATATATGTGTATGTGTATATCTTGTACTTTTCTTTATTAGTAACACACAATTAACTTGATACACATTTTATTACTGTATCGTTGTATGTACACTATTAACATTTCTTACACATCTTATTAAATTCAATTCCTTTCCAGTTCGATAACGATAATTTCGTTTGGTGGATCCCTACATTGCATTCTCTTCCCCACTTGACCTTCACAAAGTTTCTTAGGTGGTTTTCTTATTCGAGTGAGTCGACAGAGTGGAACAGGTTAACTCGGTGTTCCAATTGATGGCATGGATTGCTCAGGTGTCTTAACCGGTGAATTTTCTGGTTCAGAAAGGTCCGTAGCAGTTGAAGTTATTTGGTGTCGTTCCCAACTCTTCGGAAGGTGCGGTTTGGTAGCCGGTGATCGTAATTGATAATAGAAATGACAAATGGGGAGCATCTTCCACTTAGTCCTTGGGAGTCTCCAAGAACCTCTTTGTAAACTCCCTCTCTCACTGGTCTCATCTGGTCAACTTGCATCAGCCAAGTTGCTTTGTACGTCGGCAGTGTACTGAAGTTCGCCGTCTCTGTTGATTACTCGGCCGAATTTCCATTTGTAATTTGGTGAGGTATAATCATGTTTGGCCACCTTATCCAAGAGTTTAAAGAATCTATCAGCAATATCATAAAATTCTTTTATGCACCCTTTCTTCAGATCCACGTCTAATGCCTGGCCCTTAGCAGGTCGATGCATAAGCACAATTCTCTCTTTAACATTAGTATAGGGGGATTTTGCAGCGTAGTCGTGTTTGACGTTTTCCTGTATTACACCAGGAAAGTGCTGAGTTAATGTCTAAGAGTACTTGAGTAATTCTGTACAGTTCCCATAGACTTTTCATTGCAAATACGTAATGTTCCGCCATTGCTTTAAAGCTTAAACGTTGCCACGGTTTTATGCTTTATACCATTATATTTTTAGAAAAGTCTGGAATTCATTTGACATAAATTGTGGTTTGTTATCACTTACTGACATTGTTGGTAACCCAAAACATGTGGAAAAATCTAGCAGACATTCAATCGTTTTGAATGTTGTGCTAGTTTTTGCTGGATAGCTTCTAGCCATCTGGAGCAAGCATTGCAATGATAAGAGACATGCTCAAAACTTGGACCCGCATAGTCCACATGGACCCCAACCTCGCTGCCAGTTGTCGTGTACTTTTCTTTATTAGTGGCACATAAATAACAGTACACACATTGTATTATTGTATCTTTGTGTGTACGCTATTTACACTCCACACATATCTCTATGCAGTTTAGTTCTTTGTTCTGTTTCTCAAACAGAACGATAACGAATATTTCGTTTAAAGGATCGATACACCACAGTATATATGCACCACAGTATATAATTTTGCTGTTACTGAAAAGATGTACTTCTTTCCCTAATAAATTATAGAAAAGATTTCTCTGTTATTAAAGTGAATGGTGTTTCATAAACTAAGTTCGAAGTACTCATTTTATTTCATATTTTCCTTGATTTTCTTTTCAAGTTATCACTCGATTATTCTTAAGAAATATTATATCTTGTCAGAAACAGCAAAAAAGATAAGTTAGGCTTTTTATTCCCCAAACGTCTAAATTGTGTCGTATAAAATATGCAAGAAAATAAATAGTTTTTAAACTGCATACTTCATTATTCTTCTTCAAAATGAAGTAAGTTCTTTAACAAAACAAATGTGCCGGCAACAATAAGTTTCCCTACAACATGTCGAGTGACACGTAAAAATATGTAAAATTTTAAATGCGTGATATCCGAAGGCTGTTCCTATGACTCGCTAAAGAATATAGCAGGTGATGTAAAAGGAACCCTGCTGCATAAATTATTCTTCTATCTTTTTAGAACCCAATTAAACTAGATCACGAAACAGGGGAAATTTAAAAATACGCTTTTAAAGGTTACAAAATAAGCTGTGAGTAGAGCTTCTCTGACGTAAATTATTCTTTTAGTTGCCACAAATTACCTGGAAATTTGCTTCGTCTACTGTGTGGCAGGCACAATATTTTATAAATATTGTAAAATAAACTGTTATGTTAGCTATAAAAATACTCTCATGATAGAGAGATCTTCAGCTTTTATAAAGCTTAAAATTAATAGTAAGTGTATATGCATTAAGATGTCTGTCTCAGTTACTAAGCATTTTATTTCAGTTTACTTAAATACGTTTCATTATATTAGTAATTAAATCTTCAGTCTTGTATTTCCTAGTTAAACAAGTATATATTTTTGTATGTTTATTAGTTCTGAAATGTCCAAATGGAACTAGCTTACATACTTTTTAAGAATAACTATTTGCTATTACACACAAAGCCATTTTAAAATGAACAGTTTAGTATATCTACTTAAACTGTACAATAAATCAATAATCCTTTAAGAGATATACAGGTCCAATTAGAATGTAAAAAATACTTAGCTAAGAATATAACTAATTAGATGTTTGCCCCTTCGTTTTTTTTAACTATTTAAATGATTTAATAGTGCATTGTCTAATACAGCGAAATTCACTTATTTTTTTATTTTACTATGATTTACTTTAACATCGAGTAATAATATATTGCAGGATCAAATGCAATTGACTCTTATTTAGTACTAATAAAATGTAACGAATTACCCAGTCTTTAAATTAGGATTGAAATCCTTTCAAACAGAAAACGTGGGATATTCTAGAAATGTTTTGATAATATGTGTGCCTTTACCCACTCTGAGCGACACTTCCGTCGGCATGACTATTTTAGTTAACTTATGTGGAACATCTGCGTACAGAGCATATTAGCTCACGTTTTACACCTGGCACGAATCAAATGACCCTTTGTTCTGTATTCAGAAAAATGTTTTTACCTCTCTGCTTAAAGTTCACAAAATGTAGAGTAATGTGAACTTTTAACTGTGATTAAATGCGTTTTTTATATCCCGTAGTTGTGAGATTTTGACTTGAAATATTTTAAAAAAAGAGTTGAACTGGATTAACACATTGACGGACAATAGGAACAAGTGAAGTACGAAAATTAAACCTATATGTTTTTGTACTTTTTAGAATATTAGAAGTATAGTTTTACTCTTTCTGCTTAAATAAACTTAATTTGGATTAATTCAGCACTTTTATAATTAGGTTGCGGCTATAACCGTCATGGCGCCAGAGGACTCAAGACATTAAGTAATGGGACGATGTCGGCTATAACAGCAAAAATTTAAAAACGTAATTGACAGATTTAATGACTCAATTAAGCAATATTTTGGGGGCAACAAAGCATTTTGGGGAGTTTTACACGAAGTGTTAGTTCATAATCAAACAAGAATAAATAAAAGACAAAATTTTTTTTTATAATTTTATAATTATTACACATTATTTTCGGTATGCCATATTTCAAAATATGGTGCAGGACGCAGTGGAGGTTTTGACATGCAATTCTTGCAACAATATGATGTTTTATTAATTATTCCCTGTTTATAACATTGTTTACGACCGTTTCGTTTTGGACGGCTATTGCCTTCGTGCCACATAGTGAACTTTGCTTTGACGGCTATAGACGCAAGTGTCCGTCAACGT
This sequence comes from Pardosa pseudoannulata, assembly GCA_032207245.1. Lineage (NCBI taxonomy): Eukaryota > Metazoa > Arthropoda > Arachnida > Araneae > Lycosidae > Pardosa > Pardosa pseudoannulata. The sequence goes on from CM063504.1 coordinate 83,044,091, forward strand.
GTTAAAAATGAAATTTTTAAAAGAGCAAAATAGTTATTTTAGGTAAAATTTAAGCTTGTTTTAAAAGCTTTTGATAAAAATAGCACAGGGGTCAAGAAATATACATCTCAGTAGTAGCAATGCAGCTTATAAATGAAGTATCATAAAGAATAATACAGATTTTAATTCATGAAGGTAATTTATTTTCATCTGTTGCATTTAAATGAGTGTAATACGAATATTAATATTAAACTTATTTTTATGTACCCGTTACTTGTAAGTAGAAGTCGCTTTAAAACTTGGTAACTATACAGGACACCAAAATGTTATTTAACTTATTTTTAAAGTTAAATCATTGCAAGAACAAATATATTTATAGTAGCTAATTGCTACAGTGACATGTTCATATAAATAAGTATCTATTGATACAATGGATGTTTGTATCTCATTTAAATATTTTCAGGGATAAAAATCCCTGGGACTTGGAAAATTATTTTTCTTTGCACCACCATTGAATGTAAAAAGAAGATAAGGGGTTAATCTATTTAACTAGCATTCAAGATTAATAATAAATGTTTAAAATTTGGGGAGTGTTTAAATTCTATCGTGAAGTGAATAAAACATGAATAGATATTGAATTGTATATTTATTCAAATATGGATAAATATTAAGGTATCCGTCTACATTGAAAACGTCCTTTTTTGCCGAAAATCATAATTTTTTAAAAAATTTCTCTGTTGTAAAATTTCAACTTTCAAGCTTCTAAATCTGTGTTTGTTTGTCTCCACGGCATTTTAAAGAAAAGTTATAGCTGTTTAAACATCAGTGACAGTTTTCGAAACGAAACGGAAGTAGCGACTACGGAACCGGAAGTTGTGAATTTAAAGCTTTTTAAAAAGCATTTTTTGGACAAAACTTTTTAAATTTTCATGAAGATTAGCTTAAACATTTTTTTCTAATATTTTTAATAATTAGCAACTTGGCAATTAGAAAGTTTTGAAGCAAGAAAGTGTTGGGGAATTTTAAACATGTATTTTAATTTTTAAATAGTTAAAGTTGCTTTCATAAACTTCAAATGCGTTTTTCTCAGAACGGTATTTTTAATAAAATGTTGAGACTTGAAATGTGATTTCTCAAAAAGTTCTTAAAATATTTTGTTGCAAATTATTATGAATGTTTTTGATAGTATTTACTAGTAAATGACCTAGAAGTTTTAAATTTGGATAATTTTTAATGATGTTACACTCATAGTTAGATATAAAGGTGATGAAAATTCGTTAAAAATTCAATGTGTATGATTTTGAAGGACCAAAATTTTTCACAAAATGTAAATTAAGCAAAGATTTTAGGTGATTGACTAGTCCAGTGTATAAGAAATGTGTTGCATAAAAAATATTGAAATAATTTAATTTATTAAAAAATTAGACCTTTTGAAAAAACCCGATTTTTTTACTGAATTTTTTTCATTTATTAGAAATTTTATAAAAACTTCTCCAGGAATAAATTTTATAAGCGCAATTCTCTATGATAATATAAAAAATAAATCAATCTAAAAATGTAAAAACATGAACTAGTTTCTACGTTAAAAGAAAAAAGTTCTTCGAACGTAGACGGATACCTTAAGAAATGTAATATGACCTTTTTTTTTATTCTCACGATTTATAATGTGCAACCAGAAATGTGGAAAGCCATCGGATAAGCCAGAAAACAAGCATTTACAACGGGCTTGTATTTTTAAAACTCCACGAGTAAAGAACTGAGCACATTACTAATAAATATTTATTGATACGATATTTAATATTTCAGCAATCGGTGTTTTAATCAAATATTAAATAAAATACTTTTTATTAATGTCTTATTCGTACTTTAATGTTATTACAAATTTTGTTGATGTTACACATATAATTAGTTTACAAGTATAAAGAAAAACCGACTAAGAAAATTTTGTCGGAAAATGTTCTTTCCTAGCCTTAATCCAAGCTAAGTACATCAGGATTTTATATGTTTTTCTGTACTCGGAATCTAGAAAGCATAAATTAAGCAAATTTAATTTTGAATAAAACTTAAAATAAGCGTCCACTAAAAAAATGCGTTGCCATAAGCAATTAGTTTAAAATTTCAGGAATCTCTCCTTTCGTTTTTAATCTTATTGACTTTAAAATATTACTTAAACAGATCTAAGTATTCAGAAATGGGAATATTTAAAGTAAAGATTTAATTTTATTTTAAATATATGAATTTGATTTAAGAGCATTTAAGATAAAATTTGAATATCAGATTTCGAAATTACACGGAAGAGTAATATTCTCTAATACTTCACAAATTACAAATCTGAAACATTTTTATTTTATGTATCGAAAGGTTTGAGATTTTTAGTTTTTAGGGAACTTTTTAAAGTTATTAATCATAAAAATTTATAGACACTTTAAAGGTGATCTTTAAGTATCGTGAAAATAAATGAAAATTTACGATCATGTCTTACAGAGGAATTTGAATAATACTTTGAGCTTGCAAAAAAATATTAAAGAATTAAATGAAATTTGTTGTATATTTTTATATGTCAACTTACTTTAGAATATTTGCATTTAGAACTACCAGAATTTTAAGAAGCTGTTAAATGCAAAATGTTGTTGCATGTGTTATTTTAAAATTTGCAGCCATATATTTGTTTGAGAAATCTTCATTAAAGATTTAGAAATATTATCTAATGTAAAATATGTATCTTGTATTTTTTGCGGAAACATGTAAACAGTTTATGTTAATCCTCTTTATTTACATCTTTTAAAGAAACATTGTAACAAGAATCTACTTTTAATCATTTTCTCCTAGCAGAGCGTAAAGTAGCAGGTGAGATTTGAATTGTAAACAATGAGATTTTTATGCCATGTTGATTTCTTTTTATGTGATGTAATTAGAAGTATGTTTCTTGCAGAAAGATAGTTATTATAACTACAAAAGCACATCCTTTTCTGCTTTTAGCATGAGTTCTGTGAAGGGGGTTATGCACATATAAATGTCTTCCAATGTAAGTATCCATTGCCTTAAATTTATTTTGTATATAGCAAATGAACATCAATTTCGACTTAAATAAGGGAAGTTATATTTTTCAAAAATAATGGCCATTTATCTCCAAATATAATGAATGCAGTTATTTATTGTTGAATATGTTTTCTATATTTAAAAATTGCGCAAATGTCAATTGGGACAGTCATCAGTTTTGCAAAACGGAATTTATTTGATAAGAAAATTATTATTATTAAGAGGCTTATGTATATCTTTTAAGGTTTTTTAAAATTTAAATTGAGGATTAATTTTAATTGAGTTCTAGCAGTTAAATTTTTGTTTAAATTTGTCCTAGTTAGAGATAAAAGATGCTGGAGAAATATAAATTATTTTCATTATTTATTGTTTAGGGCATATTTTTTTAACATTTAAAGTTTCACTTTTTAAAAATAGGTTATTTGAAGTAAAAACTGTTCATTATATACAAAAATTCATAAAACTCTTAGTTATTTCGTACCCTATAGCCTCAATTAGAAATATTTACTTATGTAAAAATTTATATTTTTAGAAATTCATGTACAATTTTATGATAAAATGCAGGAGCGACTGTCAAGAGAAATTTGTTGGAAGGCAATACAGTGTGGAGGAAGGACAGTGGAAGATCATGGTTTACTCTTCGAAATGCGAACAGATCATAAATAACAACAGAATTTTAGTTAGGCATAAAGGTAAGTGTAGTATTACAAGGAATTATTCTTTTGCATTCCTATTTTACTTATTTGCATTCTTGTTGTTGTTGTCTTATGCTATTTCGTCAAACTAAGCACGATTGAGCCAGAGGCTACTCGTATTAAGGCAAAGGGGTGAGCCTTTCGATTTAACCAGCACCTCACGGATGAAAGTACAACTTATGCTCAAGTGGGTCCTCATAGTTTTGAAATAGCTATCTTAATCTTAGCACAAGACTTCGAGTAATTCTATTCGCTAGTCATTCTTCTTTCCTGTAATTTCATTAGTCCTCCCTGGATCCTGCACCACTGCAATGTTTTCCTCCCCCCCTTAACTCTCTTTCTATTCCAAATTCCGAACAAGTGCTTCTTGTGGCCACATCTTGGTGGGTCATATTCTAAGATTGCCATTGGTCCTCACTCACTATTCTGATTCACTGAGATTTTCTTTCGTGGATCCTAACTTTGTTACCCAGTTACTAACTTGTGTTATCCTCGAGTTTGTTCATCCTGAGCTTGGCTCTCACATCTTCTCCTTTAATTAAAAAAAAAACTACAGTTAATTTTTCTTTACCACTTGAACCAATTTCTCTACTAGTATAACACTAGATTTCACCACGTACCTTCCATAATTTGAATTCTATCGTCTTAATTTTTGTCATTCTTATTGTTGCGTCTCGTGCTGTTCACGGCTGTACTTTCCGATGGCTGCACGCCTCGTTTCTGAACCTGCTCGCCTATTGTCTGGAGCAGGTATCTTGGGTTCGCTGATAGCTTATCTGACCGACAGTTTATTATTGCAGAGACATGATCCTTGACTATACATTTTATTATTTTACAGATTTTGTTAAAACATATGTACACTGAGCATCTTAATCATAAACATGGCTGAAATAAGACCGAGAATAACCAAATTGGGCCGAGCGGAAAGCACCGCTTTCGGTTTCAGCTCTTTCCAGAATAATGTCCGTTCTCTATCGTTTCGAGAAAGCATCTCTTCCACTGCTGTTCCTCGAGGGCCGGGGTGGAAACCCCCCCCCTCTTGGTCAGGCTTTCGCCTCCATGGGAAAAATGTCCTTCTCCGCAGCTGGCTCGGGAAGGGGTGGGATCCTTCCCCCCTCCTGATGAAGTTTCACCTCAGGGCTTGTCCACTCTCTCTCGGTGTGTCCGTCTTCGCTCCTTAGCACCCTAAAAAATACAGGTGTCCATGTAACACCAATTCGAATCTTGAGTCTAGTATTACACTTATTTTTATTGATTTGCGTCCTGTTCAAACTCAAGCACTCTTTCCCAATCTTCCACGCCTTATTGCCATGTTAGAGCCAAATAAATTCTTAATTGTTGTTTTGCCAAACTCCCAAGTATAACAGAACTAGAGGGCTTGGCCCAGGCAGTTCCGTAACAACTGCATTCTGTGATAATTTTGAAGCAGGACCAAGCAGAAGACCCCTAGTCTTGGCCTGTCACTTCCGGAGGTATCGTTTGAGAACTTGGAGGACTTGTGACCCCAAACATATTTTAAGTGCCCCAGGTACCTCTAACGAACACTGCGGGTTTTAGGCCGGCTCGGGCTCCGAACCCACAACCCTCCAGTTACGAGAGCGTTGCCTTTGCCGACTGAGTTACCGCGGCTCAGCTAATTTCTTTACAGTACCTATGCTATCAATCATCTCATTTCTACTCTTCTTTACAAAATGTGTATTGTTAATGAAGCTAACAAAATTACATATTAAGGTATTTGTTTTGCAGTATTCACCTATTACATCCATGTATAGATTTTTATTTGGAGAAAATACTATACTGGGTGGCCATAATTAAACTGACAGTGCTCACAGTGTTCTGTAGCGAGATCTATTTGCGAGAATGACGCCACATTTTGTAGGAAGATTAAACAAGACGGGGGACGAAGGATTCCGCGAAAAAACAAATTAGTTCCAAAAGTCACCGCTAGGGGAAAATTTGGCGCTGTGTTATAGAAAATAGAGGCCACCCGGTACATAGCCAACATTACTTCGTATTCTTTTCGTATTTCTTCACTAATATAAATGATTAAATATACTATGATTTATAAATTTACTAATCTAATTATTCTCATTATATTTTAAAATTTTGAATTTTACAAAATTTAAAGTTTAGGTTAGTTTTATTTTTTTTTACAATTTCCAACATGGTATAATCTATAAATGAATTTAAAATGATGAGGATGTGCATATACAAAGTACAGTCTCTTCATTCAAATTTGTAACAATTGTATTTATGAAAGAGGTTTTAAATGTAAAATATTTTCTTGATATCTTGCGGTCAAGATAATCTCTAATTTTTGCATTATAATATAGATGATAAGTAACTAACTTTTCTTTATAATGAATGTTATATATTTTTGAATGAAAATAAGATTTAACAAGTTTACTTTAGCCCAATTTAAGGCTTTATTGCATTTTCCGTCCATTTAACTAAGAAAAAGTTATCTGATACATTATTTCGATATTATAAATTGTTAGTGAGCACCTAACATTTTATCGTGATTTTCATGTTAATTATATTATTTTTATATTTCTGAGTATTTAACTGTTAAAGTTTTTTCAAGATCAAGGTGGAACGTTAGGATGTACCTTGAGCATATTGATTTCTTTTATAATTTTTAACTTGTAAATGCATAAATACTTGTTTAAAAATTAATAACTAATAACTAATAACTAATAAATTAATAATTAATAATTTGTTTAAAAAATTAGTACATTTGTATACAGTATGTGAAGATTTTAATAGTAAATTAAAAAATCATTAGAATTTTTAACTTGTAAATGCATAAATACTAGTTTTCTAATTTAATAGTGATTTAGGATACTTAAAAATGAGATTTAGCTGCAAGAAACAATGCAAAGAAAAATCATAATATATACGACAGTTTTACGCTCGATGTATTCCGAGTGCTAAATAGTACGAATAACTGATTTAGTTAAAAAAAAAGAAAAATTGTTTAAAAAGGAAGCTATTTTATCTTGAACCTTGGTAATAAAAAAGAAACCAAACCAAGGTGTAACGGGTCAGTGTATTTATTATTCACATTTATCTAGAGATAAAGTTAGCATCACCAGTGGAAGAATTCATACATTTGTATACAGTATGTGAAGATTTTAATTGTAAGTTAAAAAATCATTAGAATTTTTATCTTATAAATGCATAAATACTAATTTTCTAATTTGATAGTGATTTAGGATAATGAGATTTAGCTGCAAGAAACAATGCAAAGAAAAATCATAATATATAAGACAGTTTTGAGCTCGATGTATTCCGAGTGCTAAATAGTACGAATAACTGATTTAGTTAAAAAAAAATTTGTTTAACAAGGAAGCTGTTTTATCTTGAACCCTGGTAATAAAAAGAAGCCAAATCGAGGTGTAACGGATGAGACTATTTATTATTTACATTTATTTAGAGATAAAGTTAGCATCACCAGTAGAAGAATTAATACATTTGTATACAGTATGAGATGATTTTAATAGTAAATTACAAAAATCATTAGGTTAAAACATCGTATCACCTGAAAAAAAATAAAAAATCAAAGTTATACTCTATGAGACTTAAACTAGGTGCAGTGTCCACTATACTGATATAGAAACGTTCTTAAATTTTTCGTTCACTCACACACTTTACAATCAAGTAATCTATAAATAAAGCTTAATTCTTAAAGAAAAGGTCAATAGATAACTTTGAAAATATCATAAGACAAAGTACAACTGGTTTAAGAAGTAACAGGTTCTCCTATACGTGTCAAAAATTCTAGCTGAAAAGGAGTTAAATAAATTGCTGGAAAAGTTGGACATAATTTCAGTTTTTTTTTTGGCTTGTCAAAAGTCCTTAGTCTTTTTAAGCTTTCTTCGGTAATCGATCTCAAGTCAAAGTTATGAAAACTCATTATAACCTTTATACTATACGTTGAGTTCTCATGTCAACCTAAAAATTATATTTGCAAAAGTTTTTACTATTCTTCAAACTTGTTAGGTTACTTTTTTTTATCTTTCTATCAGTAGTAATTATTTGAATTTAAGAAAAAAAAATTAAATCATTTCCCAAATAGTTTAAAAAAATTAATAAATTATTTTTTATTTTGCATTAAAGTAATATGTTTTTTCAAGTAATATTATTTAATTATTTATTAATTAGTAATATTATTTAACCCTCCGAGTGGTACACAACGAGGAAAAAAAGTCTCCTAAAATACGCTACAGTTTCATTGTGTCAGTGACCAAAGTGTTCTATGATTTTTTACTACACCCTTTGTCGACTAGATTGGAATACGGAAAACCCACCATCGTTACTGTCCCTTTACTTCCGGTTATAAATAGATATATAAATAGACATTATAGATTGTTAATTTTTAATACACATAAAGCTCGTCAAGTCTCGAAGATCATCCCATAAGAAATAATGGGTTCTAAAAGTACAAATAAAAAGATTCTTTAAGAGAATGATTTCTATCTCTTTTACGAAAGTCATCCAAGCTGTTTAAGTGGTGCAATTAGAGATACATCTGTTATCGCAAACGAAATACTTCGAAATAGAGATTCACAAAGCCATGAAAAGCTATCAGCGTCTTTGTGCCTCAGAGAGTAGGTGTGCAGTTCCTAAACAATCGACCTGACCCTCCTACCTGAAAACTCCATAGGGGAAAACACTGGCAGAAATGTACATTAAATCCTTTTTCGGAACATTTTGGAGGTCTAAAATTGTACGGGACAACTGCTTTGAAGACATCATCGATTTGGCGGAATTGTACGTGCGAACCGCTTAGAGGATTAAATTAGTAATATTATTTATTGACCTCAAATCCTTGAAGATTAAGAACTGGAAAAGAGTTGCTCTAGACCGTTTGAGTTGGAGGAAGCGTGCTGTCGAGGCAGCTAGGACCTATAATAGGTTGTTATGCTCCTGAAGAAGAATATTATTCAATGCAATTTCTATTCCAAGCAATTAATAGAAAATTTATTAAAATTTTTTCCAATTAAATCCCCTATATAATAATAGCCTACGTTATCTATACGTCTGTCCTCGAATTTATGAAGAGGTTGGACTTGGAACGGATAAGAGCATCCATATTGGATTCTTGATGAGTTTGGGTTAGCAAAATTCAAAGCAAGTCTTTCAAAACGTTCAAAATCTCCCCTTTTCGAGCGTTCAATGCCTTTATTTCAAGCCCTATTTCCCCGGTTAAGAGCAGGCGATTAAATTTATCAATTTATCACATAAAAAAATTGATAAAAATAACATTTTTTTCTAGCATTATGACGTCATTCCATCTCATTTAATTATTTCTTATTTTAAATTATTTAAATATCGTCTGCATTATTTTCACACGTTTTATCACTGAACTTAGATAATAAGTAGATAATTTTCTTTTATATTTGGCTTAAAAATAGATTAGGTACATATGTGATAATTTTAAACTTAATCATCGTTTATTTTTTGTAGTAATGAAAATTTTATCAACAAATTCATTTCACAAAAGTCTAGGAGTCTACTTCACATACTAATAAATATCTAGCGTTTAAGTTATATATCTTTGAAAATTAAGAAGTATGTTCGTTTGCGTGTTTGTTATTTATACTTAACCACGCCTTTAGACTAAATGAATTCAACTTGATTCTAATCTACTGTATCGGGAAAGTTTAGAGGAGTGTGAAGATAAATTATTGAGCTTGTACCAGATAATTCTCAGCCAAAAAACGAACCATTTTTTTTTTACCTGCGTCATAGGGTATTTTACAATTCTGGAAAATTAAAAATTTTACTGATCCCGTAATATGACGGGTTATATGCTAGTTACCAATAATAAGTAAACATTTTTCTTGTATAGATTAAAAATAGATAACTATTTGGAGTATTTCAAATTACAAATCAGAATTGTTAGAATATTTATTCAAAAAGTACTGGTCAAATGGCAACGATATATTTTAGTCTTTGACATAAATGCATACCGTAGAGAAGGTCCAAAAATGCAATACCCCATTTACTAAATAGTTTGCCAGACTTTATCATTTTACCAGGAAAATTTATGGGGATTTGGGGAAGTTGGAGATCACGAACTCTGTATAACTGCCTTTTCTAGAGGGCAGTTTAAAATAAATTGGGTTAGATTGTAGCCATCTTCAAAAAACCAAACTATTCTGAATTCTTCATAAATATTTTATTTTAAATCCCATAGGAAAAGTATATATATATATATATGAATTTTAAGTGAACGATGTACGTTACAAAATGTTTTTCTAAATTATTAATTTAAGAGTTATGGAACTTTGTAACATAATCATACATTAAAATATGACTAAATGAATCAAGTTAAGATATTTTTGATTTATTTTTTAATGTTTCTTGCGCATTGGCTTTTAAAAGGCTCTTCTAATTTTCGTATTAGTATATAAAAATTATTTTGAATTATTTTGTGAATTATTTTGCTAATAGATTGAGCAGTTAATTTATAGAAGTAATTTCAAGAATGTGTGTTGAATTTTCATGAAAAATTTGGACTTTTCTAAATATAATTAGAGCTTTAACAATTTAAAGAAAGAGGAGTTTTAAGACGGATCAAAGATTCAAAGTATATTAAGAGTGTTTAGTAATCATGTCGTAGAAATTTTTCCTAATTATTGTCATTTTGTAAAAATTTAAATATATCTTGAGCAATGGCTTTTAAAACGCTCTTCTAATTTTCGTATTAGTATATAAAAAGTTATTTTGAAGGATTTTGGGTATTATTTTGCTAATATTTTGAGCAGTTAATTTATAGAAGTAATTTCAAGAATGTGCGTTGAATTTTCATGAAAAATTCGGATTTTTCTAAATATAATTAGATCTTTAACAATTTAAAGGGAGGTTTTAAGACGGATACAGAGATTCAAAGTATATTAGGAGTGTTTAGTAATCATTTCGTTGGAATTTTTCATATTTATTGTCATTTTGTAAAAATTTAAATATTTCTTGTGCATTGGCTTTTAAAACGCTCTTCTAATTTTCGTATTAGTATATAAAAAACTATTTTGAATGATTTTGTGAATTATTTTGCTAATAGACTAAACAGTTAGTTATAGAAGTAATTTCTCGAATGTGCGTTGAGTTTTCATGAAAAATTCGGACTTTTCTAAATATAATTAGAACTTTAACAATTTAAAGAAAGGGGAGTGTTAAGACGGATACGAAGATTCAAAGTATACGAGGAGTGTTTAGTAATCATTTCGTAGAAATGTTTCATAATTATAATCATTTTGTAAGAATTTATGGAAAAATTCTACCTAATATCCAAGATTGATAGGATATAAAATGGATTAAAACTTTGTGTCATATTTAATCGTGCATTTTTGGTATTTTGTAATCTAGAAGTATAAAATTTTTTTCAAGAATCTGTGCATGAATTAATAGAAATATCTTTTTAGGGTTAATGATCAATGATCAGGTTAAATCACCAAGAATGTTTTAAAAATTAATAAAAAATTACATAAAGTTTTGTTTTTAAAAATATTATTTGATTTATGAAAAATATCTCTAGATTAATATACTTATAAGTTATTTAGTTTATAAGTCTAGGTTAATAAGTATAAGTTAAAGGTCATTACCGAGCCTGATTTTACAACTATATGGATACTCACTGACAGTAGATTTTCAATCCAACACCTTAGTAATTGGATGGAAGTTAATGTCAGAGCTGGGTTGTTCATTTTAACTCTTATCAATAGAACCTCTGGTAGTTTTGATGTTTATCTTTAATCGATCTCACCTCTCGAAGGGCCTTATTAAAGCAGGGCCGACTGGACCTAGGCCCTGAGCCTCCTAAAATTTGGTACTTAATTATTAAATTTTAAATAATGTAGCTAGCAAAATTTGAAAATGCTTTTTGTTAATTCTTCAAGTAATATTTCCGGAAACCTTCTTAAGAAATTCAATAAAAACAGTTAAAATATTGACAATTTTATCTAAAACACACTCCAGTTTATTTATTTACATCACTCTAGTCACTTTTTTTACTCATTACTTACTCCATTGGGCAATTAACAAAACAGAAGAAAATAGGTTACTCATTTTTGAAAGAAAAATCCTTCAGTCAATATTTGGAGCAGTAAAGGAAAAGTATATATAGAGAGGCTTATATAATCATGAATTATATACTAAATACATACAACCTAACATCTTGAGAGTTATCGAATCCAACAGAATTAGATGTCTGGGACATGTTTTCAGACGAGCAGATTTGGACCCAGTGAAAAAATTAACTTTTTCAAAGATTGAGGGTACAAGAAGAAGAGGTAGACCAGCAACAAAGTGGTTGGATTGTATGGAGAAAAGATTTGGAGGTCTTGGGTATTATTTGATGGAGAAATTTTGCAAAAAGTCGTGCCGTTTGGAGGAAGCAGACAGAGAAAGTCTTGGCCTGTACCAGGCTGTAGCGCTGCTGAAGAAGAACTTACTCCATGGTTCTGAGTAGGATTTTTTTTTGCCTTGAAAGGAGGGTAGGGGGATGCTCGAAAGACTACTAGGCCTTTCGCCCAACTTTGCCTTGATCGGGCCCTGACCTCCCGTCGGTATTTCTGGCAACGAGATGGCTGATACTCTGGCGAGAGCTGCTGCTCTTGTTACTCTTCATCCAGATATGTGTTACACCTCCAGTGAGGTTTTCTTGGAGCAAAAGATTTTGAATAGGGACTTGTGGAAGCTTTCTCTGGATCATCATTGGTATTCTAGGAAGAGCCATGGTGGCCCTTTCCTTTTGAAGGGTAACAGAATTCAGCAGACTTGTCTTTCACGTTTTGCCACGTTGAGCACTAGAAGTCTCTCTCAGGACAGAAAGTTTTTATAAATTGCACTAAGTGTAGGAGATAGTTGCCTGGTCAGATGAATCACGGTTTGTCCTTCATCACGTCGAAGGCCGTGTCAGGATACGTCGTCTTCCAGGCTAACAGTTGCTCTCTCAATGTACACAGGCCGGTGGTGGCGGTATTATTGCGGCTTTGGGGGACGTTCTCTTGGGCCTCTCTGGCACCCGTGGTTGTGGTAGAGTAAACTATGAATGCTACAGGTTATCTGAACATCATTGCGGTCCAGTTGTACCCTTACATGTCCTCTGTTTTTCCAGCTGGAAATGAAATGTTCCTACAGAACAACGCCCCCTGTCACAAGTTTAAAATTGTGTAGGAGTGGTTCCAGGAACGTGATGCCGAATTCCAGTTAATGTCCGAGCCGCTTAACTCTCTGGATCTCAATCTGATAGAACCCATTTGGGATGTCATGGGAAGGCAGATCAGAGTTCAAAGACCACCAATTCTCGGATTTGCGTGACCGTTGCTCAAACATCCGGTACAATCTGTCTTCGACCATCTACCAATGACTTGTGGCATCCATGCCAAGGCGGGTTGAAGCTGTGTTGCGCGCCAAAGGTGGGTCAACTCGTTGTTGACAGGTGGTCATAATGTTTTGGCTCTTGCGTGTATTTTAACTTGCAATTGGACGAGGTGTTTTCCAAACCCTTACTGTTTTTAGATTTTCTAGAAGTTTTTGTACTTACGGAGTTGGTTTGATTTTAGTCATTGCAACTAGGGATCAGTAACAACAACAAGAGAAAATTAATAAATGATATAAATTATTATTATAAAAAATATACTTTTTAACTTTTACCATTCCCCTACCATTCCATTCATGTATGTTTTGGTAATATTTTATTTCGTTTTCTTAAATTTAGTACTTACAATTTGTATTTCATCTCAGCTGTCGGCTAAAGCAGGCAGCTGAAAGATTTATTTACCATTGTTTTAGTTGTAGATAAACAAAATTTTTTTAATAATAAAAGTTTTCTTTCTGTTTTTTAATTATAGATTCAAAGGCTTGAAGCGTCAAGTGGAAAACAATGCACGTAGCTTATGAATCTCTTCATATAAATATAAGGTAAAGATAATTTGAATTCTTTTTAATACCCAGCACTGGTATAATATAAAATACATCAATTTTTTATGTGAGAATGCAGATTCTTGCCCTTTTGTAACTTGCAAATATAAAATTATTTTTTTTATTTTTTAAAAACTGTAAATGAACTAATAGGAGTATCTCTTAAGATCATTGATGAATGAATAAGGTAAGTTTAAAAACTTCCAGGTTCACGTGGTAATATAAGTATTTAAATATTTTAAGTGGTACTCCCTGGTCTCATAAGTCTTCGAGCAGCAACATAAAACCATATGAATCCAAAAGCCAAACCAAACCAAATTATATCATACCATACCATATGAAATCCAAATCAAATCACATGAAACAGCGAAGAGGACTGGGATGCAAGTGAGAAAAGTAAAATTTGTGCAAATTAAGTGCAAAATTCAGATTATATTGAAAATTTTAAAAGTTCTTCATGCACATATTTTTAACATTTGATGTGTTTGTTTAAATATGAAATATATGTTTCTCCTTTTATTTGCACTAATCTTCTCTAAATTACTCTCACATACATCACTTTGTTCATGATACCTCAAATGAGATTAAAAAGAATAAGAGTTAAGTTAATGCATTGCATTAATAAAGATATAACCTTATTTTGTAAAATGTACAGCTATTAAAGATAATTAAAGTTATTAAAATGAACGGTAGTATTTTTCCTCACATTATATTAATGTGGTATATATTAACCCCTTACGGTAAAATGACGAGTCTAGCTCGTCATTAGTTTTTCATTCCATACCGCACAATGACGAGTTACACTCGTCATGCGATTAAAGTTACTGTTAAATATGATAATTAATTTAGTTTAAAATTTCTAGTGTACTGAATTTGGCAACACTTTTATCACTTGTGAAAATCACAAGTCATTATTGCATATTGTTTACTTGGTACAAGTCATTGCCAAATTAATGAGTCAAAATAAAAGAAAACCTACTAAGAAATGCCGTGTGTGTTACAAGAATCAAATTAAAAGTGAGACTACTTGGCGGTGTAAACAATTAAGAATTCCTTTGCACTTTGTTTTGAAAAGTACCACTATCTTGAAGATTATTATCTGTATACCTTATTAATGTTTTGCTTTGATATTTTCTTAATTTTACTGTTTCTGATATTATTTAACACTATGTAAAAAGTGGATTTTAATTAAGAATATGTAAGAATTGTAAAATGAAACAAGTTTTTTAAATAAAAATTAAATGGTTATTTCATGCACAGTTTTTCATTATTAAATCATACCGGAAAGGGTTAATATGGTTAATACATCCATGAATCCTAAGGCTAAATTACTTGGAAATCAAAGTGAAATGACTGAAGTATTTGTTGAATCCAAGTCTGTACCAAAACAGAAAATTATATTTCGCCGAATCAAATGATTTCAAATACTCCCCCGACAACGTGATAAACTCTTTATCAGGTACATAATAAAAAGGTTCTGAATTTGAGAAGCTCTTTAATTTTTGAAACCCACGCTTGATCTTTTTAGAAGATAATCCCCTCCTCCTAAATGAAAAGAGGGATAAAATATATTTTCCGTAGTTATAGATCGGAATTTTAGATGGATGTTTTGGATGGTAAAAATGGAAGAAAGAAACAGATATTTTCGGAATTAAGAATAAGATGTTTGAAACGCGTATTGATTTATTTTCGGAAACATGCAATATATTTCCTTTGTGGAAATCGATTTTTCCATTAAAAGGAGAGAAACTGATTACAAGGTGAAATTTGTTTTGCGATTTTCAATTTAGACTGTCATTCTTCTAGTAGAGATTATTTAAGGCCCCTTAACTCTGGTGATGCCCATCCTTAGTTGATATCTTATCTCGAAAACATAAATTCAAGTAATTGAGTTTAGATTTTTCTTTTAATTTATTCAGTATTTTAGCATATTCTGTGTTCTTAATGCTTGGATAATACAATAAGCTAAGACAAGTATGGAGTTTCCTCAGTAAAATTAACCTAATGTACGTCTTTTGAAACTATTTTTAAGACTAAAGATTTATAAGTTAGGACTGATTTTTAAAAATTTTTAGCCATTAACTTATTTATTGTAAATAAGAAATTAAAATTTCCCATTAGTGTGAAACCTATTCAAATTATTTCTTACAATTTCGAATAGATTAGTCATAGAGATGAATAATTGATGATTTATTCTTGGAAAAAATTGGATTGCTTTTATGAAAATTGATTTTTCCATTAATATGAGTGAGACCGACTGCAAGGTGAATTTTTTTTTTTTTTTGCAGTTTTCAAATTAGAGTGTCATTCTTCTAGTATAGAATATTTAGTTTAAAAAACTTTAGCCCTGGTGACGTCTCTTCTTAGTTCATATTGTCATGTGGATGCAAGTACTGGTTGCACACAATGAAGAGTCAAGTTAACAAATAACACCGTTTATTAAATTCCAACTACCTAGCTCGAACAACAACTGACACTCGTAGTTTTAACACAGGCTTTAATAGGGTTACAGAATATTCTAGATTTATTTTAATGATACAGAAAATTTGCATATTTCAGGAGTCTTCTTGACTACTTTACAAAGCGAACATAAAATTACGAAAATAAATTTGTCCTGACTCAGGATCAAACCGAAGACTTATCGGTTCGTAGCCCACGACTTTAACCACTGTGCCATGGAGGGCAGAAAGTTCTTTTGAAATGTCGCAATATCTTATCACAGAAACATTTCTGAGAATTCAGTTTATATTTTTGTCTTAAGTCATTTAATATTTTAGTGCTTTCGGTGGTTTCAAGTTTTGGATAATATAATCTAAAACAAGTAATAATGTAAAGAATTGCTTCCATACTTGAGTCGCCAGAGGAAGTTTTCAAAAGAGCAATAGATTAACACTAGAAAGTCTAGAAAGTTGACGTTAGAGATACAATAGAGAAACATCCTGATTGTCACCCGTAACAGTCACGACTGCACAGAGAGGCTTATATATACATGACCAACACCTTCTTAGAGACATGTATCCAGGAGGCGTTGACACGACGCGAGTTTGCACTCGCATTTCTAAGAAAACGTTGATGTTATTAGCAACAGACGAATCAGAGGGCTAAACTGCCCCGACATCATTGTGAAGCAACTACGAAATAAGAAGAGTGGGAGAGAATGGGAAAGAATAGGATTTCAGACACGAAAAATCTTCGGTCGTTTCGGTTTGGGAAGATGTGCTCTAAAGCGATAGAAGTCTATCAGAGACTTAATTTTTATCTTAAAACATCAGTGTAACTTTAAAGTCTACCTTTGTTCTTTTTTTAATTTGATACTTTGTAACGGGCCTTAACGCTGACAGGTATAAGAGCTCTATGTTCCTCTGTAGAAACGTCTCAATTTTGATTCTCCTCAGGAGCTGCAAACCTCTCCCCTAGTTTTTAACCAGATTCACAGATTTATCAGACACATACTCTGGGTGAACAGGGACATGTTTACCAGGCTTGTACCTGGCACCGGGATACTCTAACCTTCGAACACTGTTCTCTAGGCAATCTCGGACCAAGACAGAAATTTTTGTGGATTAATGCAGTATTTTATCTTCGCACCATAATGCAGTTTTCACGCCTACCGGTAACATAATTTATATTTTTTTCGCTCATCAAAGCATCTCTGAAGCTACCCGACATCTTTATTTTATCTTTTTTTATTTGCTTATTGACACCGTTTAAATGCTATTTATGATATACAATTTCTAACACTAGAACGGCGGTAGGGGCATTTGACCCCTGAGCCCTTTTGCCAATTGATTCCTTTTGTTTGGAAGAAATTATTTGATACTTTTTTACTTTTTTTTAAAATAGAAAACACATATTTATAGAAAAAACGTAGCATTATTGGCATGTATAACTAGAACGTTAAACGTGGCATGTATAATAACATAGTATAACTATAATAGTCATTTTTACCCCTCGAGGAAAAGGGTTTGCCTTCAGATTGAGGATTCGGCGCAAAGCAGACAACTCTGCTGTGTAAAAAGTAAATGATGCGAATCCAAAATGAAAGTACCCGGCTGCCCTATAAAAATTGGAAATCCAGGGCCAAAGATAAAGCTGCATGGTATCGTATTGTGGTGTAGGCTAGGGCCCATCTGGGACATTCATGCCCCTAAAGAAGAACAAGTAATGGAGTTTTTATGCTTACATTTCTTTATGGAAGTTGTTTATTTTAGAGACGTATTTTCCCTTTTGTTTCTTTTGTTAGTTCAGATTACTCACTGCAGTTAGTAAAAGATAGGATAGCTGTTTTCTATGTATTCCCAAATCAGTTTTTCAGTACACATAAATTCTGTCCTCAATTTTAAAAATTGTTAAAAATACTTTCTTATCCATTTCATTAATTCATAACACTTATGTGTAATATGGGGTATTTTAAACGTTAAATAAAATTCAAACAAAATTCTTTACGTATTCCAACCAGCTACACTTATAAATAAAATAACTGACAAAGCAGCAGGTATTTCTCATTGATTTATTTAGAGAGAGAATCATACATATAAGTGGATAAAAATTTCATTGTATAAATTGTGTTTAGTTAGTATGAATTTTAGATTTTGAAACTAATTATTTGAAATAATTATTTATATCAAACTAATGAGTTATTTGCGTGGTTGTGTCATAATTCAATTGATCGAATCCAATTAAAATAGGTTGATATATATCCAGTATTTTAAAAATTGAATAAATCGCCAGGTTATTTTAAATATAAATTATTAGATACACGTAAATTTCATGTTATTGACAATGTACGGCATTTAAAATCGTTTTATAGTTGTTATATCAGTAGTTACTTCGAGGGGTCTAAATTATACCTAACCACCAGTCAATACTAAATTGGCACTCTAATATACACTCAAGAGCCAAAGCATTATGACCACCTGTCAATAACGAGTTGTCCCACCTTTGGAGCGCAACACAGCTTCAACCCGCCTTGGCATGGATGCCACAAGTCCTTGGTAGATGGCCGGAGACAGATTGTACCACATGTTTAAGCAACGGTTACGCAAATCCGAGATATTGCGAATTGGTGGTCTTTGAACTCTGAGCTGCCGTCCCATGACATCCCAAATGTGTTCTATCGGATTGAGATCCGGTGAGTTAGGCGACCAGGATATTAACTGGAATTCAGCATCATGTTCCTGGAACCACTCCAACACAATTTTAGCTTTGTGACACGGGGCGTTGTCCTGTCGGAACATTCCATTTCCAGCTGGAAAAACAGAGGCCATGTAAGGGTGCAACTGGTCCGCAATGATGTTCAGATACCCTGTAGCATTCATGGTCTGCTCTACCATAACCACGGGTTCCAGAGACGTCCAAACATAATACCGCCACCACCGGCCTATGTATGACCTACTGTACATTGAGGGAGCAACTGTTCGCCTGTAAGACGGCGTATCATAACGCGGCCATCGGCGTGATGAATGACAAACCGTGATTCATCTGACCAGGCAACTCTCTCCCACTGCTCCATGGACCAGTCGCGATGTTCCAGGACCCAACGTAAGCGTAGTTGGCGATGACAGTTGGTCAGCAAAGACACACGAGTGGGATTTTTGCTGCGTAGCACCATATCCAATAGTGCCCGCTGAACAGTGTGCTCCGATACTATTCTACTTGGCCCTGCACTGTTTTAGGTTGTCAGCTGAGCCACTGCCTGGCTCCGGTTTTGATTCACCGTGCGAGACAGTCTCCGACGACCATTTTCTTTAATAGCGTGTGGACGTCCAACACCATGTCGTCTACTGCTGGTTTCACCGTCATTCATCCACTTTGCATAAGTACTAACAACTGTAGATCGGGAACAACCCACGAGTCGTGCAGTTTCGGAAGTACTTGTTCCGAGCCATTACAATCTGCCCTCTCTCAAAATCTCTTATATCGGCAGCCTTTCCCCTAATACGCACAAGTAAGTGAAAGAATGATTCTTCAGACTCTCCAGCAGCAGTTAAATATCATTCCCACCTGATCACGTGCCTTCCATGTCATCCAGGCTAATTCATTGCAAAATGTAGGGGTGGTCATAATGTTTTGGCTCTTGAGTGTAGATGAATAATACTCTACCCTTCGGGCTCTACCTTTACCTCAATGGAGCTACTTGCTTTACTGGAGTCGAATGTAGATAAATTATTGTTAATTGTGAGATTATAGATAAATTCAAATATTTTGCTTATTGCTGGTAGAGTATCCTTTTCCAAATTAGTTTTGAAATATTTCATTGCTAAATTGAATTAAGGGAAAGTACTATACGTTGCAATATATTTGGTTTAAATCAAGACAAATATTTTAAAAATACCTACATCAATAACTTATTTATTATAAATGGGGAAAAATTTAAATTGTATGTAGCGTAAAACCCTCTAAAACCAATATTTATACGACAACTCCACTCTGTTTCGTCATAAAAATGAATAATTGAGGATTTATTCAACAATCGATTTTTCCATCAAAAGAAAAATAAACTGATTAGAATGGAAAAATTCTTTTGCATTTTTCAATTTAAAAATGGCATTATTTTAGTAGACAAATATTTAGTTTAATGCTCTTTTTCTCCCGTGATTGTTCTATTTAGTTGATATCTTGGAAACAGTATTTTAAGGAAATGAATTCATGTTTTCGATTTAAGTATTTTGGAATTTTAGATCATTTAATGTTGTCAGTGTTTTACAGAACATAAATAATGGATGGAATTCCTTTAATGGAAATGAGGACAATATACCTTCTTAGAATGTGTTTTTAAGACTCAAAGACTGTTTCTGAATTCAATAATATATATAATATATATAAATTTCTATAATCTTACTGTAACCGCCTTATTTTATAGTAACTTATTTATAGTAATAGAAAAATAATATAAATAAGTATATTATTTATTTATAATATATTTTTAACTATACTATAAATAAGTAAACTTTCTTACTTATCCCCTATATAAAAATAGCCTAAGTTGTCTGTGCACGAATTTATGAAGCGGTTGTACCTGGAATGGATACAGGCATCCATATTAGATTTTTTATGAGTTAGGGTTAGCAAAATTCAAAGCGAGTTCGAAATCCACCCCATACCCCCTTTTCGAGCGTTTAACGCTATTATTTCAAGTCTTATTCTCCCTCTTATACTAAATTCGTTCTCGATATGAATTTAGTATAGAATAAGAGGGAGCAGCGAGGGAAGAGCGTAATATTTAAACTGGACTGTGTTTACTCGACGCTCATATACTCTAATTAGTTCCCCCACCATGTGTAGGCCTAGCACGTTCGGTAGAGGGTCTGCCCATATCGTCATCGTACTTCTCAGGTTGACGGATCTGTCCCCGACACGGCCAAACTTTTCTAAATGTCTAATTAATTTAATATTTTCTGCTTTTTCTTTTAAATTCTTATTCCTAAAGTTGTTTTATTATTTTCAAAATTGTTTCATTATTTTTAAAATAAATGTTTACTATTTTTTCAACTTTTTATGATTTAAACTTTCTTTTCGTAATGTAATAATAGCCTAAGTTATCTGTTTGTCCTCGAATTTATGAAGCGGTTGGACCTGGTATGGATATAGCATCCATATTGGATTTTTGATGAGTTAAGGTTAGCAAAATTCAAAGCGAGTAAAGTTTATCTTTATCTAAACTATAGATCCGATTCTAAAATAAATTGGTATGAATTAGCATCGTATCACAGCGAAAAATACTGTCACATTTAAAAAGTTCGAAATCCACCTCGTTCCCCTTTTCGAGCGTTTAATGCTATTATATCAAGCCCTATTTTAGGAGCAGGCTATTAAATTTATCAATTTATCACATAATAAATAGGTAAAAATAACAATTTTTCTAGCATTATGACATCATTCCTTTAACTATCTCATTGAATCCTTTCTTATTTTAAATTATTTAAATATCGTCTGCATTATAGTCATGCGTTTTATCACTGAACTTATATATTACATAAATAATTTTCTTTTATATTTGACTTAAATAATAGATTAGGTACATATGTGATAATTTTAATCGATTATTTTTGTATAAAGATAATTCTCAGCCAAAAAACAAGCCATTTTTTTTACCTGCCTGATAGGGTACCTTTACAATTCTGGAAAGTTAAAAATTTTACTGATCCCGTCATATGACGGGCTATATGCTAGTAATAAATAGAAAAATATAAAATTGAATGTATTATAAAATTTATGAAAGCCAATTTTTTATAACAAATTTATGTGATTCGTGTAAATGAATAATAACTGTTTACATTAAAAAAAAGTTATAGCATGCAAACATCAAAGATTAAACAGGATCTTTTGTGTTGCAATTAAAACCAATATTATATTGTAAGCATTAATATGCATTGTTCTCACAGTTTAGAGGTAAATTAATTCTTCTAACGCCGAGTTAGTCAAATAAATTAGATAATATTTTACGGGTAAATAATCTAATTTATTGTTTTATTCCGTTATATTCCTTGAACAATTATGACTGATTTTCTTTTGATAACTCTTTCACAAAATAATAAAAAAATGAGCTTACAGCTGTTTTGGGTAGATATTGATTAAATTTGTTCTGTAACTGAATAAGAATTTTTAAAGATGATGGTTTGATTATATATTTTTACCTTGTTTGCACTCTTATAACAGACTATGTGTTTTGGGAATTAATTTTTATTCCGACTGTGTACCTCTGTTGAGAAAAATAAATGAAACGAATTCTTGAACTCGTGATCTCGGATAATTTCATTCCATCTTTTAAAAATTCACATATATTTTATAAACCGTAAAATATCACATACTAGTTTAAATTTATCTTATAGTAGTTATGTACGAGAAAATTATATTTGATATATAATAAGCACTCTTTCTAACTAAGAAAATCACAGAAAATTTGAAACTAAAAAAAAGATATTTATGAATTGTTATACGTAAATATGTATTCTATATCAGTAAGAAAATATTTGTTGGGCATGATCTTATCTAGAAAAATTCAAAATACTTATAAAAAGACTTATATGGTTCTGAAGACATGGTATTGCATGGTTACATCTGGTTGCATGGTATTACGTGGAACTGTAAACTGAATAATAGTTGGTATGTAAATAGATAGCGTATTTATATAACAACTTTTATTTTTATGTTGAAACTTTGCTTTGTTATAAAGGCCATTTAAAAATAATGTTATTAGTAAGAAGACAAAAATCAAAATAATGCTCATAATAAACGGCCCATAAATATTTTGATTATAAAATCAAAATATTTGTGTGCCATTTTTTATATTTATATTAAAATTTTGCATCGTAACAAATAGTTTTTAAAAGTAATAATATTAGTAAAGAGATAGAAAACAGGCACAGGCAAAATACATTGTTTTTGTATTCACTTCTTCAACAGATCTGAACGCATCTACTTTTCAGTCTCGTGATACCAACTGTTATCTAGAACTGAATCGGAAGCCACACATGAGAAATGGCACATAAATATTTTAATAATAAAAATCAAAACATTTATGTGCCATTTTTTATATTTATATTAAAATTTTGCATTGTAACAAATTGTTTTTAAAAATAATATTATTAGTAAAGACATAAACGGCCACATGCAAAATATCTTGTTTTTGTATTCACTTCTTCAACAGATCTGAACACATCTACTTTTCAGTCTCGTGATACCAACTGTTATCTAGAACTGAATCGGAAGCCACACATGAGAAACGGCACATAAATATTTTGATAATAAATGTCAAAATATTTATGTGCCATTTTTTTATATTTATATTAAAATTTTGCATTGTAACAAATTGTTTTTAAAAAGGATATTATTAGTAAAGACATAAACGGCCACATGCAAAATATCTTGTTTTTGTATTCACTTCTTCAACAGATCTGAACACATCTACTTTTCAGTCTCGTGATACCAACTGTTATCTAGAACTGAATCGGAAGCCACACATGAGAAACGGCACATAAATATTTTGATAATAAATGTCAAAATATTTATGTGCCATTTTTTTATATTTATATTAAAATTTTGCATTGTAACAAATTGTTTTTAAAAAGGATATTATTAGTAAAGACATAAACGGCCACATGCAAAATATCTTGTTTTTGTATTCACTTCTTCAACAGATCTGAACACATCTACTTTTCAGTCTCGTGCTACCAACTGTTATCTAGAACTGAATCGGAAGCCACACGTGAGAAACGGCACATATATATTTTGATATTAATAATCAAACTATTTAGGTGCCATTTTTTATATTTATATTAAAATTTTGCATCGTAACAAATAATTGTTGAAAATAATAATATTAGTAAAGAGATAAAAAATAAAAACAGGCACATGCAAAATATCTTGTTTTTGTATTCACTTCTTCAACAGAACTTAGCACATCTACTTTTCAGTCTCGTGCTACCAACTGTTATCTAGAACTCAATCGGAAGCCACACATGAGAAACGGCACATATATATTTTGATATTAATAATCAAACTATTTAGGTGCCATTTTTTATATTTATATTAAAATTTTGCATCGTAACAAATTGTTTTTAAAAATAATATTATTAGTAAAGAGATAAGAAAAAAACAGGCACATGCAAAATATCTTGTTTTTGTATTCACTTCTTCAACAGATCTGATCACATCTACTTTTCAGTCTCGTGATACCAACTGTTATCTAGAACTGAATCGGAAGCCACACATGAGAAACGACACATAAATATTTTGATAGTAAAAATCAAAATATTTATTTACCATTTTTTATATTTATATTAAAATTTTGCATCGTAACAAATAATTGTTGAAAATAATAATATTAGTAAAGAGATAAAAAAAAAACAGGCACATGCAAAATACCTTATTTTTGTATTGACTTCTTCAACAGATCTGAACACATCTACTTTTCAGTCTCGTGCTACCAACTGTTATCTAGAACTGAATCGGAAGCCACACGTGAGAAACGGCACATATATATTTTGATATTAATAATCAAACTATTTAGGTGCCATTTTTTATATTTATATTAAAATTTTGCATCGTAACAAATAATTGTTGAAAATAATAATATTAGTAAAGAGATAAAAAAAAACAGGCACATGCAAAA
>CM063504.1:83073843-83081343 GCA_032207245.1 Pardosa pseudoannulata
CAGAATATTTTTAATCAAAGTAAAATTGTAAAACAGTTCAAAGATTTTTTTTTTGACCAAGTCTTATATTTAGTGACACTTAACACCAGAACTACCAAGACAGTCATTTTGACGGTTTTCAAATTTCATGCTTTTAAGCATGAAATTTGATATAATTTATGTATTGTTCTAGATTTTTATGACAAGACTGTCACACTCTCTGGTGCGCTATGCTAGCGTATGACCTGCCCGACTACTTTACTGGGCCAGATATGCTCTTAGACCGTCGCTGGGATGCATAACCAAAATAATTCCTCCAAAGCTTAGACGGACAACACACATCTATTTACAAGATTTTATGAGAATTTAAAGTAAATCAAAATAAAATTTTTCTGAGTCTCGGAGTCTTAGCCAGATCTCAGAAAGTCTTTAGCCAGTCTTAGCCAGATTTAGATAACCGAGCGTAGTCTTTCCTCACATCAGCACAGAGAGATGTCTCCAGGCCGCAGGCTCTATCTCGTCCCTCCGAATCCAACTGCTCTCTTGCAGATATTCTCTCCCTTCTTCGGGGCTCAGCTTCTTGAAACTTGATCCCTTCCGAAAAAAATCCTCCTTTGATGCTCAGCAAATACAAACAAGCGACACATCCGAAAAACCTTATCAGCCCCCCTTAGCCGGCCGGCTCCTATTTCCCCAAGGAACCACTGGTCAATGGGGGTAGCTTTGCAGATATCAAGAAAGGTACACATATGCGGAACACTGGTCGTGGGTCCAAATTCCTTACAAAGACTTTTAATGAAATATAAGAATAGTTCAATATTCCTATTCAATTTCCATTCCTCCACTTTAATGTCCATAATCAGCATGACCTTTACCTATTTATACCAAGACCTGTCAAAATGACGACTTTGGCAATTTCAAAGTTGAATGATCCATGTGCAGTCGTTATAAAAGGATCTATTTTGCTCTGATTACGATTCAGTTTATAACTAAACGATATAACTGGTAAATGTAATCAGGAACGTAATCCTTATCAGTTGTACCTCTAACGTGATAAAGTTTTTTGTGATTGGTTTGGTTTGGAGAGCTACGGTCTACTTTTTGCAACAAAACCAATCTTTGAAAATTCAAATCTCAGAAAATAGTATGAACATTATATTTGTAAATTCTAGGCAATAGAAACTATTTTCGCATGTTCTTCTATTAATAATTAATGAATTATTAAATTAAGTGTTGTTTTTGTTAAATTATATTCTTTTATTTACATTAACGAAGTCAAAAGTTACAATGAAAGCAATGATAAAAGAAAACCGTCAATTTGTAGGGTGCGGTAAAAACTAGGTATATATTTAACATCTGTAGTTCTAGTGTTAATATAGCATTTGGTCTCTGTGACTTTTATTTAACTCTCTGTAACAGTTGGTCGCTGAAATTGGAAAGTTGATGTCACAGATTTGTTAGTACTAGATTTACGGATGTTGATCATATACCTATTTTTACTGAGGTGAGCCAATTTGACTCATACAAGAAATACAAGAAGTTTTTTTGCAAAGAAAATAGTTCCAAATTAATTTAAATAAAATGTTTATTATAAAAAAATTCATGGAAAATATTTTTTACATATAAAATCTGTTTTTGAAACACATTTTCCGCAAGCATTTCTATTACATTTAGCACAATGGTTTCTACATCTGTTTCTTTTGCATGATTGTTGAACTTGACAATTCTTCCGTGCGTCAGTAGCACGAATTTCTGTCATTTCTGTAAACTTTATACTTTCATAATTTACTTTATACTATATTTATTACTATATTTATTTATATTCGTATACTTTCTATGAGTCAAATTGGCTTACAACCGTGAAAATAGGTATACCACATTTGATAATGCGAAATGAAGGGGTCTGCGGGGAAGAGGAATGAAAGTTTACATATATTTTATTACTCAACTAAAAAAGAACGTATGTTTTTGAAAAAAGATATTAAAGTTTTATATATATATATATATATATATATATATATATATATATATATATATATATTTATATATATATATATGTAATGTAAAAACTTAATATTTTAATCTTAAACTAAGATTACTAACACCTCTATTAAAAAACCACCAAATCGGCAATTTCATCATCTTTTTTAGTGGCCTTTCGGTGTTAAACTCGTTTGTTTCCTTCCTGTTGGCGAGTTTAACTCGCAACCTTATTTTGATGGTTAAGAGCACTTAAAAGCACTTATAATTTGCAGAGTTAACAAATTCCTTTCTCAAGTGGGTAGCGTCCTCAAGGTTATATAAGGCTGTACGACCATCCTTTGTTGAATTTTTGCTCTGTACGCTGCATAATAAAGATGTTATAAAACTTATCCTGAATATTCGTATTCTTGTTTCACCACGCTACATCCGCGAAGCATAGCAAGCCAAGTTATGCTTCATATGTATATGTGTGTATATGTATATGTATATATATATATATATATATATATATATTATATATATATATATATATATATATATATATATGTATATATATGTATATATATGTATATGTATATATATGTATGTATATGCATATATATGTATATATATATGTGTATGAATATGTATATATATATGTATATATATATGTATGTATATGCATATATATATGTATATGTATATGTATATATATATATATATATATATATATATATATATATATATATATATATATATATATATATATATATATATATATATATATATATATATATATATATATATATATAGTGATCAAATTTTTAATGAGTCAAATTGTCTCGGTCCATAAATCTAGTGTTAAAGAATTAAATATAAAAAAAATCTTATTTTAGTTTGATTTGTATTACTACACTAACAGTTTTGGAAATACCATTTGTGGCAACTGTGGCAGTTCAAAATGTTTATGTAAGTATGAAATTTATCGTCTAAATGCACCGCCGGCTTATTTTAATTTTAAAAACATACATGCATTTGAGGCCCTCCTTTCATCACTTGATACCTCATATGAGGTTTTTCGAAATTATTTTTTTCTACATAAACCAAAATATCATTTTAAGCAACCAATTCCCAAAATGATTTTTTCACTGATTCCCATATAATAAATGACTGAGAGAGTTATTTTTCTTAACTAAAAATAACATTAAAAATTATAATGTTAAAAGAAAATTTTTTTTAAAGAAGTTTAAAAGCAAAAATCTTAGCAAGGTGGAAAAAATTAACACTTGTTCATAACTATTTGTCGTTATTGCAGATCCCGCTGTGGAAGATGCAAATATCTTTTTAAAAGTTGCGAGCCTAACATATATAAAGTTAATATACCATTAGTTCTCATGAATCAGAACCATCTGGTTTTAATGAGGCTATATTCAAGCTCACATTAAGATTGACTTAGTGCTAAATAGTCCTGCTATTAGCGCAATTGCTAATGCCTTTCATGATATGTTCCAATTCCCTCGTGCTTCGAGTTCGTGATTATGAATTACCGGCAAACAGCAGCAAGAGAATATTTCCGAGAACATTTTACCTGCTTTTTCTGTTAGGAAATTAATAACTCGATTAATTTTTTAATGCGAAAGAAATGATACTTCATGGTTCTAGTCTTCTTAAATGTCAAAATGGTAACATGACTGTTAAAACTTCAAAAAACTAAATCCTTTTTTTTAAATTTTTGAAACAGTCAATAAACTAGTGGAAGATAATACCGCCTAGTATTAAAAGATTATTTTTTAATTAATTGTAAAAAAAAATCATTTATGATAAATCTGAAATGAAATCTGATGTTTTTTTTATTAATTTTAATCTTCACAAATTGCTTATTAAATGAACTGACGCAAAAGGTCTTTCCTTCTAAAGGTCAAAATTACATAAAATTCCTTTTTATTTACAAACTTTTAAAAAGATTTCATTATTTTTTTAAGTTTTAATGTACAAAGTATTCTATTCTTTCTCATTAAAACAGCGTTCACAGAATCTTAGACCCATAATAAAGTTATGTTGTGAGTAGGATGAACGTGGGCGTAAACTTGCCAAGAACATTGGTGACTATTACTCTCCTTTACTTTGAAGTGTAACGTCACAGCTCTAAAATAGGTAACGTTGGTAGCGTTATGGTAGAGCAGAGTTCTTCAAAGGCCTCATGAGGATAACACATCGAACACAAGCGAGATGGAGAAGAAAGAAGAATTTATTCTGGGATATACAAATATTTACATCATTTACACATCTCGTCACGGCGCATTCATCCTCGCCCGCTGGACAACAACTCTCAGAGTCTTCTCCCATACCAAACGATGCTTGGCCCTCATGACGTCACTCGAAATCCCCCACACTCCTCTCTCTGTCTTTTCTAGGGGAGAGGTTAGGGAGGAGAGAATGGAGGCATGGGGACCCCCCAGACAACACCTCCTAAAAGAGCCTAAAATTTTATGTATTATTATGATACTTAAAAATGCTTTGGTAGAGAGAAACAGCCGAAAAATAATTCGTGGAAAAATCAGGAATGTGATATAACGCATTCTTTTGAAGACGTAGGCCTAGGTACGTGACGTCACATTTCTCGTACTACGGCTTGATCCTTTAGGAGGTGTTGCCCCAGATAACAAAAAACACGTTCGACTGATGTCAGAGAGAGCCGTAATACACAAATTAGAGTTTAAAATAGTTTTCAGTAGCGTGATGCTACAGAAGTCAACCAACATCAAAGGGTGAACAACGCCACTGATTTCACATTAGTTCATTCAGCAATGAATACAATGGTCAATGAATGTTTGTAGAGTATCATATTTAATTGATGAAAGTTGAACGATGGCTGAATGGGTAGAGCTGTGCTTTGTGGTAACGGTTTTCCAAGTTTGAACCCCGATGCTGGTATGGATGTTCGGTCTCGTTAGCCTTTTTGTAGCAAACTACAAACCGCAGAGCTCCAAACCAAAAGATAAAAGATAATTTTTTTAATTATATATCATAAGTCCCTAACCTCTTTTTAACACACAATCTTCTTTTCAGAAAAAAAATCTTGCTGATTCATGTTCTTGAAATCAGTCGACGTGTAAACTGTAACTTTTCTACTTTTAAACACATATTCCACCTTTTTTAGCAGTGATTCTATGACGTCCCCCTATAAAGTCAAGTACAATATAAAAAAACATACAAGATCAAAGATAGATTTTTGAAATTACTTTATGGAAAATTATGAACAATACTGGTGTAAAATATGTTGTCAAAATATCAATCTTTTTTGAGCCTGGTACGATAGCAGAGAATTTTGAATTTTGGTGTCAAATTGATCATCAACAAACTTGAATTGTTGGGTGCGAATTTAACGAAATCATTTAGAAAAATTTGTTGAAAAATTCGTTCGATTATTTTTAATATTGATTCACTCAATACTAGTACTAACTCAATACTAGTCTAGTTGCCCAGAGGAGTGTTGGTTAGTTTTCAACGCCTATATTTGTCTAAGGTTAAAAAAATCCCTTAGTTCTCTTTATCTCCCACAGGTGGGCGGTACCTTTACTGCTGGAAACCTCTACATTAGAGAAACTATAATATTTTCTATTAGCTAACGTTTAGGAGAAATTTATTAATATGAAGTGTATTTGTTATTCGGCGATGCAGAAAGTGCTATTTTTTGCCCCCAAATTACAGTTTCCGACATTCTGTGAAACAGTCAAAATTTTATGCTATCTGGATGAGCCTAATAAGTACATTCGTGTAGTCAACATCGAGTGGAAAGGAAACATATCGTTTTGTAAAATATTATATCTATCATTATTTATAGAAAAAAAAATTAATGAAAGTCACACTTTTTCCGACCTACAATTTAACATATATTAAGCAAAAAAATATTATCTCTAATCCAGGTGGAATCAACGGTTATATTTTTAAATAGTTGGTAGCAGGGAAGTGGAACAGTAATTTTTTAAGCTTGTAGATTGTCAATGAATACCAAGGGTTAACAACTTTATTTAGAAGGATTTGTTAACGACAGGTACAGAGGATAAAGCTAAATTTTTATCACTCTCCAAGCAAAATTCTTAAGCCTTTAAAATTGCAACACATGCTAAGGTAATTTTTTTTTTTTTTAACAGGAAGTATGGCAAATATTCTAAACATTTTAACAAACGTTCTAAATGTTTTACAAATTGAATCTATAATAGCTCCCTTTATAATCTACGGACTGGATATTACCAGAGGTTCTAGTAAGAAAGGAATATTTCAATACAGTAAATAAATAAATTAGCATTTTATATATAATATAGCTGCTTGATGAATTTTTAAAGTCAACAGCTCGTTTATGGAAATAGAAAACATATACATTTGTTCAAAGGTTTGTTTGCCGAGCGATGGCCGAATGGTTAGGGTGCTGGCCTTCGGAACCGGAATTCGTGGGTTCCAATCCCACTACGGCATGGATGTTCGTAGTTTTTCAGAATCAGTTTCAAGCAGTAGGTCCCGGTCTCATTAGCCCTCGTGTTGCAAAAAGTAGACCGTAGCACTCCAAAACCAAACCAAAAGAAAGGCTTGTTGCAATCCACCAAAATTCAGCTTGCGACTCACAGTTTAAGAAATCCTGATATATGGTTTGTGTGTTTATATGCGTGGTTCAGTTGTGTTTTTTAATTTTTATTCAACTTTTATATTTAAACAAAGGTTTAAAATTGAATGCTCGTATATAAAAGCTTTACACTCATTCACAAAAAAAATTATTGTTTCTTCATAGCATTGTCTTCGCTTTCTCCAACGAGATAATTTCAACATCGTGCTTCGAGCTAGCCTTTCGCGTAAAGTTTAAAAAACGAACAAAGGGATATAAAAGCTATTTAATAACCGATATCCTTTCAAGAAGAAATGGCTCTATCCGTGCATAAACCTTAGGTGCCGTTTCCAACGCAAATCATCACCGACGTCAGCTAAAAGCAGGGGGGAGAGAATATCTAACTCGGTGATTCTCACGATGAAGCCTTTAAACTGGTAGCTCGTGAGTGCACTGTATTTCAGGAAACCGAGGGGAGGGAATAAGTCTATTTTTATGTCCCACGTATGCACACTCTTAACTTGATATTCCGCGTGTCGGGACATTCAGGCTCGCTAACGTCTGCTGGGATGACATCGGTTTGATCTGCAGTGAAGTGAAACGCTTATTGGGGGAGGTTTATTTATTATTATTATTTGTGTATGTTTAGCTGCATTTGACTGCGAATGGCAACGAGTAGTAATCGAATGGAATATTTAGTATTATTCCTGACTGGATTAACTTTATCATGTAAGTACAGGAATTATCTATAAAATATAAAATGTTTTGTATTTAAACCTTAGTTAACCACTTTATGAATTACTTATAATAAATATTATATGAATTGGGAAATACTTTTATAAATTTATCTATTGCATATTGATCACGTGTACTTCTATTAATATAATAAGGGTTTTGTTTCATATTCACCACATCAAGGTTTATATACATATATGTATAATTACTAGTACATACGTCTT
>CM063504.1:83091343-83121343 GCA_032207245.1 Pardosa pseudoannulata
GTTACTTAACCAGTAAATAAATAATAATTTGAATTTAAAAAACGCTATATCCTAAAACTATTTGAACATGACTATATTTAAAAAAAAAATTCTTTATTCTTACAGTAAACTCGCTAACTGAAAAATCCACTACATAGGAACAGGAAATATTTGTGACACTGCAATAAAATCCTAAACATAGGAAGCTACAAGAAGATGTTTATAAAACTTCCAAACTCTGCCATCTTACTAGTCTACAATCATGAGGACAAGTTCTCTAGTTACACGTTTAAGTGAAATGCCAGGTTATTACCAAAGAAAAACTCAGAAATAGAAACAAAATGTATCTTGCTGAACGAGATACATTTAAAATTAACTGATGCTCCTCCCGTAGTCTTTAGTTCTTTCAGTTTGGTGGAACAAGCTTTAGAAAAATGGGGTCCAAGAACAACTGTTTAGCTATACGAGAGCTAATGAAACCGGGACCTACAGTTAGATCCGGATTGTACAATTATTTTTTCGGTACCTAAAGAGAACGATGTGTGAAAAGCATTACAGAAGTTACTTAACCAGTAAATAAATAATAATTTGAATTTAAAAAACGCTACATCCTAAAACTATTTGAACATGGCTATATTTTAAAAAAATCCTTTATTCTTACAGCAAACTCGTTAACTGAAAAAGCCACTAGATAGGAACAGGAAATATTTGTAACACTGCAATAAAATTCTAAACATAGGAAGCTATAAGAAGATGTTTATAACACTTCCAAACTCTGCCATCTTACTAGTCTACAATCATGGGGACAAGTTCTCTAGTTACACGTTTAAGTGAAATGCCAGGTTATTACCAAAGAAAAAACTCAGAAATAGGAACAAAATGTATCTTGCTGAACGAGATACATTTAAAATCAACTGATGCTCCTCCCGTAGTCTTTAGTTCTTTCAGTTTGGTGGAACAAGCTTTAGAAAAATGGGGTCCAAGAACAACTGTTTAGCTATACGAGAGCTAATGAAACCGGAACCTACAGTTAGATCCGGATTGTACAATTATTTGTTCGGTACCTAAAAAGAACGATGTGTGAAAAACAGGACAGAAGTTACTTAACCAGTAAATAAATAATAATTTGAATTTAAAAAAACTCTATATCCTAAAATTATTTGAACATGACTATATTTAAAAAAATCCTTTATTCTCGTCAAATTCGTCAATTGAAAAATCCACTAGATAGGAACAGGAAATATTTGTGACACCGTAATAAAATCATAAACATAGGAAGCTATAAGATGTTTATAAAACTTCCAAACTCTGCTATCAACAATTATGTCTACAATCATGAGGACAAGTTCTCTAGTTACACGTTTAAGTGAAATGCCATGTTATTACCAAAGAAAAACTCAGAAATAGAAACAAAATGTATCTTGCTGAACGAGATACATTTAAAATCAACTGATGCTCCTGCCATAGTCTTTAGTTCTTTTAGTATGTTGGAACAAGCTTTAGAAAAATGGGGTCCAAGAACATCGAACAGACTTTGGAACATCGCCCAAGAGGAATGGAATAAAACTGACAATTAGAGTTTTAAACCGGCATCGAGACTTTTAGATAGAAGCATAGCATTGCAAAAAATACATTATGTGCACATATAAAGATTAATTACCTAATTACGTCTAACAATATATATTATTCCTTTGTATTAACCTCTAACTAAAGGACACTCCGAATAGTGTACAATAAATTTAGCCGGAAAAGTTAAATAGCGAACTGTCTCGTACAAAATGAAATGTTACTTTCATTTCATTTGACATCTTTATTTGCAGCACGCTGTATGTTTTCTATTACTACGTTAAATTAAACCATTTCGTAAAAGTCAAAAATGTTATCTATATTTCTTAAAAATGAGCGTTTTGTGTCACACTGATACAGTAATACTTCGTTTGTCTAGACACTTTAGGTAGCCTCGACTTCCTAAAAGAGACCCGGAAAGTAATTAAAAAATATTTTTTCAACTCCATGTCTTAAGAATTTGGTTTTTATTAAAAATACTTTAAGGGTACATGATTTAAATACGTATATATAATATATATATATATATATATATATATTATATAAATATATATGAAAATATATATATAAATATATATATATGTTACTGTGAAAGACCGAAATCTGGAGAATGTCGACTTTCACCGGTGAATGTCAACATTCACGTAGTCGTTTGGTGTATGTCCGAAATATTTGCTAAATACCCTTATTTCTGACTTACACTGGTAAATGTCGACATTCACCATGCACTAATGGTGAATGTCGAACATGTCGGATATTTATATATTTCTTCTTCATAATACAGTCAAATTTATAGTAATAGCACATGTAACTGTTGAACATAAAACAAACCGAACACTCTTAGAACAGAAAATAATACCAATAATTAACTTAATTATGTGATTGACGTTATATTATCTTATTTGTTGCAACAATTTATACTACTATAGCAATTTGAATTGCACAAGAGTCCCTTACATTTATTAATGGCATTTAGTAACTAAACATTTCTTTTTGCAATGACAGCGTTTATAGCCATGCCCTCCACGTCCCAAATTAGCTTCAGCGGCTTCTCTCAGTGCGATATTTCTTGAGAAGAAATCTCATCTATGGAGAGTAACTTTTCTTTACAAAAATATAAACTGGTTATTGGTATAAAGCTGCTTGAGCGAACCATTTTTGTTTACTTATTTATAAAAGTCGGAGTCTTCTATTCCAACAACAACCGCCAATACATTTCGAGCATCTGTATGACCACGGTCGACATCAGGGACTTGTATTCACACAGTGTCATCCATTTGAGCAGGACGAAATTTTCTTTTTGATGTCTGTAACATTTTAGTTGCATGCATTAGATTATCTTTTGCGGCGCTTTTAATATAGAAATAAACTTCTGCTGTTTAGTCATGGCTTGATAGAAGGTGTAATAGGTTGAAGCTCTTCTGTATTTTCCTTTGGAATGGATGCAGAAACTTTGGAGTATTCCTTCATGGTAATTGCTATTTTAACATATATATGTTTTAATAATAAAGTATGATTTAAAAACGTAAAAAAAAAATATTTTTCAACATTCACCATCAATGCATACGGATTGTCGACATACACCGGTGATAGTCCGAATATGTAAGAATATAATCAAACATTCTGTCTTTCACCGAGGTATTTGGTGTATGTCGACATTCACCGGTGAATGTCGACATTCTCCAATTTCGGGCATTCACAGTAACATATATATATGTTACTGTGAATGCCCGAAATTAAATGATATATACATTCATAATTAATTCATTGTATATATGTTACTACTGGAGAATGTCGACATTCACCGTGATGTCGACATACTGAAAGACAGAATATTTGATTATATTCTTACATATTCGGACTATCACCGGTGTATGTCGACAATCCGTATGCATTGATGGTGAATGTTGAAAAATATTTTTTTTTACGTTTTTAAATCATACTTTATTATTAAAACATATATATGTTAAAATAGCAATTACCATGAAGGAATACTCCAAAGTTTCTGCATCCATTCCAAAGGAAAATACAGAAGAGCTTCAACCTATTACACCTTCTATCAAGCCATGACTAAACAGCAGAAGTTTATTTCTATTAAAAAAGCGGCAGCAAAAGATAATCTAATGCATGCAACTAAAATGTTACAGACATAAAAAAGAAAACTTCCTCCTGCTCAAATGGATGACACTGTGTGAATACAAGTCCCTGATGTCGACCGTGGTCGAACAGATGCCCGAAATGTATTGGCGGTTGTTGTTGGAATAGAAGACTCCGACTTTTATAAATAAGTAAACAAAAATGGTTCACTCAAGCAGCTTGATATCCGTAATCAGTTTATATTTTGTAAAGAAAAGTTGCTCTCCATAGATGAGATTTCTTCTCAAGAAATGTCAAACTGAGAGAAGCCGCTGAAGCTAATTCGAGACGTGGATGGCATGGCTATAAACGCTGTCATTGCAAAAAGAAATGTTTAGTTACTAAATGCCATTAATAAATGCAAGGGACTCTTGTGCAATTCAAATTGCTATAGCAGTATAAATTGTTGCAACAAATAAGATAATATAACGTCAATCACATAATTAAGTTAATTATTGGTATTATTTTCTGTTCTAAGAGTGTTCGGTTTGTTTTATGTTCAACAGTTACATGTGCTATTACTATAAATTTGACTGTATTATGAAGAAGAAAATATAAATATCCGACATGTTCAACATTCACCATTAGTGCATGGTGAATGTCGACATTTACCAGTGTAAGTCAGAAATAAGAATATTTAAAATATTTCGGACATACACCAAACGACTACGTGAATGTTGACATTCATGAAAGTCGACATTAGAATTTCGGTCTTTCACATAAAATATATATATAAATATATATATATATATATTATTATATATATATATAACATATAAACATTTTATATATATAATTATATATATTTATACACATATGTATATACATATTACAGGATGTTAAGAAAATTTAAAATTTTTATAATATTTTGTAATTTTTTAAATCTTTAATATCTTAAATATAAGGCCGAATATGTTTTTTTTAAATTTATTAAAATTATATGATTATTTTTATTAAAGTAGAAAAAAAATTTTTTTTAAAAAATGGATATAAAAATAATATATTACATACATTAATGTCAGATATTGTCATAAATTATTAAATAAAAGAAAAAATCACTAAAGAGATATTGGAATGTATAATATTATAATCGAAATCCATATGACATTGCATTATTGATTTTAACATAAAATGGAATATTTGTATAGGTAGATATATTCTAAAACATATATTATAAATATAGATGGTTTTTATTATATTAGATTTTTGAAAACATTGATCTACATATAATATGTAACTATTTAATTAATACATCATACAGAATTTTATAAATATATATAAAAATATTATGTATAGCAGAAAATGTATTCACATCATTCTATATTTTTTCTAATGTTGAAAAATTACGATGTATTGGTTAAAATATAAATGACATGCTTCTTGCGTAATATAAAATGTATACTGCACATTATATTGAAAAAATCTTGTAGTAACTTATTATTATGTGATTTCCTTATGTTATTCTCTTTATACAACAAAGTAAAAAACTTTTTTTGCTCTAGTGAAAAAAATTTACAGAAAAAAATTTACTTTATTTTGTTTAAATATTTAAAAATATTGTATTAATATAAAAAAATAACAATAATAACAATTCTAAAAACAAGTTAATTGTATTATGCAAATTTAGCGTTATATAAATTTGATTTTATCGTAAATAAATAAATTGCTTTATTATTATAATTATATTTAAGATAACATTCATACGCTATTATATAAACATAATATGTTTCTTCCCTTAATATTCATTATTTAAATTGTCATAATTATTTCGGTATAAATATATAATATAAATATATATAATATATATATATATATTATAAAATATATAGATATATATATATAGAATAAAACATATATATTAATATATATTAAATAAAATTTTATAATAAATATTTATTTTTTTAATTTATTTCATAAGATTAGTAAAAATTTGTTTTTAAACAAATTAAATCGACGTATTGTTTTTTAGTTACATATGTAGTAGAATTGTATCTTATGGATAGTTATTCAGACACTTCTTATAAATAATAAAAAACAATTGTTTAATAATAAAGTTTATTTTTTCTGAATATTTAGTAAAATTAAATATATTGATTTTCATGTTATAATTTCTGAAAATATTAATAAATCAAAACAAAAATTACATTACTTAATAGTAGATGAATAATTTTTGTGACAGTTTTTATTTTAAACAAAAAATCTTATATCAATTTTATTAATAACTGAATTTATAATTTCAGTATAAATTTATGAAAATTTTTAAAATTATCTTATGTTAACTTCAGAAATTTAATTGGCATTTGATTTGTATTCTGTTTAAAATTAATAATAAATTTAATGTTTTATTGTACTAAACAAAGTTTTGTTATAATCTCTTTTATTTATAACTTCTATATTATGTATTTGTTTTACAATGATTTTATATCACTATATACCATAATTAATATTTCTTATATTACAAATATTTAAACAGTAATTGCTTTTAGTAATGCTAAAAAAAATTTAATATTTTAAATATCCTTAATAAACAGGCACTTTAAATATTGTTTTAAAAAATATTACATAAAAATATAATTCTTCTAATATATTTTATTGATAAAATTATTCTTTAATATAAAAATATTTTTGTAATTGTTTTGCAAAAAAATTTCCTTTATCTAGTTTTTAAAATAATTAATTATACGTTGAAATTTAAAATTAAAATTGAAAGCACTTATAGTTCCTTAATGTACTTCATTATATTCATTATAAAAATTTTCTTTCTAAATTAGAATTTTTATCTATAGGTAGATTTGTATTCTCTTTCCGGAGTTATTTCAAGTATTATACATGTAAATATTTCTTAAAAAAATATAGTGCACAAAATAAACGTTTTCTTAGGAATATTTCGATGAGTTTATTCGGAATGAAAACAGACTTTAAAATTTAATTTCTTGTAGATTAAGAGCCGGTCTCACGAAAGTTGTTTAACGAATAACCACGATTAACCTATGCTGGCAACCAATGATGGGACGCAATTCTCCGTTTAAACAGAGATTATAATCGCGGTTAGTTGTTAAACGACTTTGGTGAGACTGACCCTAAACTTCTAAAAAATTGTATTTGTACTAAATCCTTAGTAACTTTATAATTGATTACTATCTTCTTTCTTATATTCTAAGACAATGATATTTGTCACGAAAGGATAAAATTAGCAATTTGTTTATGGTCAATCATTACTGCTTACAATCCTTCTATTGGAAAATTTAGTATCTCGGATTAACTTATAGTTGTTTTTAAGTAAATTTTATAAGAAATTTCTTTTGTCTTTCATGAAGCTATTTATTTGAAATCTGGGAATGAAAATAGAGGATTTATAGA
This sequence comes from Pardosa pseudoannulata, assembly GCA_032207245.1. NCBI lineage: Eukaryota > Metazoa > Arthropoda > Arachnida > Araneae > Lycosidae > Pardosa > Pardosa pseudoannulata. Next base: position 83,098,385 of record CM063504.1, read on the forward strand.
AAATGTTAATATCCGTCTGTACTATCTGTATTTCTGAAAATTTCTCTAATTATAAATAAGTAAATATTCCAAAAGTTCTTCATGGTGTTAATTGCTTAAAATTGAGAGAAAATTAGAATTTTACTATCTGTAGGTAGATTTGTATTCTCTTTCCGGAGTTATTTCAAGTATTATTCATGTAAAAAAAATTAAAAAATTGTGCACAATTTAAAGTTATCTTAGCAATATTTCTATGAGTTTATGCGGAATGAAAACAGACTTTAAAATTTAATTTCTTGGAGATTGAGGAACTGTCTCACCAAAGTTGTTTAACGACTAACCACGATTAACCCATAGTGCCAATCAATGATGGGACGCAATTCTCCGTTTAAACAGAGATTATAATCGCGGTTAGCCGTTAAACGACTTTGGTGAGACTGATACTAAACGTCTAAAAATTTGTATTTGTACTAAATCCTTAATCACTTTATAATTGACTACTATCTTCACTTTCCTGTCCTAAGACAATGATTGTGGTCAGGACCACTGGATAATAATAGCAGTTATTTCGTTACAGTGTCATCATGTAGCGTAGTACGAAGTTTCTTAGTCTTCTTATTGGAAAATTTAGTATCTCGTATTAACTAATACAAATCATACAGTTGTTTTTAAGTAAATTTTACAAGAAACGTCTTTTGTCTTTCATGAAGCTATTTATTTGAAATCTGGGAATGAAAATAGATGACTTATAGAAAATGTTAATATCCGTCTGTACTATCTATATTTCTGAAAATTTCTCTAATTATAAATAAGTAAATATTCCAAAAGTTCTTCATGGTGTTAATTGCTTAAAATTGAGAGAAAATTAGAATTTTACTATCTGTAGGTAGATTTGTATTCTCTTTCCGGAGTTATTTCAAGTATTATTCATGTAAAAAAATTTTAAAAAATGTGCACAATTTAAAGTTATCTTAGCAATATTTCTATGCGTTTATGCGGAATGCAACCAGACTTTAAAATTTAAATTCTTGTAGATTAACGGTCGGTCTCACCAAAGTTGTTTAACGACTAACCATGATTAACCCATGGTGCCAACCAATGGTGAGATGCAATTCTTCGTTTAAACAGAGATTATAATCGAGGTGAGCCGTTAAATGACTTTGGCGAGACTGACCCTAAATGTCTAAAAATTTGTATTTGTACTAAATCCTTAGTTATTTTATAATTGACTAATATCTTCACTTTCCTATTCTAAGACAATGATTGTGGTCACGAACACTGGATAATAATAGTAATTATTTCGTTACGGTGTCATCAGGGTAGCGTAGTAAGAAGTCTCTATTGGAAAATTTAGTATGTCAGATTAACTTATGAATATCATTCAGTTGTTTTTAAGTAAATTTTACAAGAAATTTCTTTTGTCTTTCATGACGCTATTTATTTCAAATCTGGGAATAAAAATAGAGGATTTATAGAAAATGTTAATATCCATCTGTAATATCTGTATATCTGAAAATTTCTCTAATTTTAAACAAGTAAATTTTCCAAAAGTTCTTCATGGTCTTTTGCGTAAAATTGAAAAAAAATTAGAAATTTTTCTATTTCTTACAGATTTTATTCTCTTTCCATTAATTCAAGTATTATTCATGTAAAAAAAATTAAAAAAATTTGCACAATTTAAAGTTATTTAGCAATATTCTATGAGTTTATGCGGAAATGAAAACAGAACAATACTTTAAAATTTAATTTCTTGGAGATTGAGGAACTGTCTCACCAAAGTTGTTTAACGACTAACACGATTAACCATGGTGCCAAATAATTGATCAATTCTCCGTTTAAACAGAGATTATAATCGAGTGAGAGCCGTTTGACTTTGGTGAGACTGACAACAAAGTCTAAAAATTTGTATTTGTATACTAATCACTTGTTAATAATTACTAATATCTTCACTTTCCTGTCCTAAGACAATGATTGTGGTCAGGACCACTGGATAATAATAGCAGTTATTTCGTTACAGTGTCATCATGTAGCGTAGTAGAAGTTTCTAGGACTTAAAAAAAGTATACTTATTCCAGGAAGAATTTAGGTGCAGCTGTTGACTTCGAGTTTTAGGGACCCCTGATGAGGAGTTATAGATCACGGAATGACACAAGCATAACGGTTCAGATCTCACAGAGATGTAACCGTGAGTTATTGGAGCAGAGGCTAAAAAATGTCAGCTTGCACAAAAGGGGCTATTTTAATGAGTCCCTTTTGTGAACCTCCCTAAGGGGTGCAGATGTAGGAAAATTTCGCCAACAAACGATTAGCAAAGAAAGAAAAGGGGCGTTAAAACCAACGCTATTTATTTCAAATCTGGGAATAAAAATAGAGGATTTATAGAAAATGTTAATATCCATCTGTAATATCTGTATATCTGAAAATTTCTCTAATTTTAAACAAGTAAATTTTCCAAAAGTTCTTCATGGTGTTAATTGCATAAAATTGAGAGAAAAAATTTATTTCAGAAAAAAATTATAATGATCTCCTTCACAACCATTTTTAAAAAAAATCAAGTTTAAAAATTTTTTCCTGTGTTTAGAATATGCTCGAGTATTTAAATATATACAGTAATGTCTTCGTCATAGATCCAGTTATACGAAATCAGTGTTAAAATAGATTACAGGATTGAGCTAATAGCATGAAATTAGAAAAATTAAAAATCTTAACCCTGTGCCTGTCTTGTTTGCAAGATATACACTTTCTATGCTTTATACGCCTGTATATCACATGTGATACTTATTGAACTATATTTTATACATAAGATTTTATACATTTATATTTTATATAATTGTGTATTACATGTGATATACAATCGTATAAAGCCTTAAATGTGCATATCATATGTTATGTAAGACAACTAATGGATGAAATACTACATGAATACTTTTATTTCTTTTCCTAAACAAAATTTCTTTGCTTTATACGAAGTAGATACACCTTTTCCTTAGTAAAGAAGTACGAACTCTTTTAATTTATTTCTTTACTAGAGAATCCTGACACCTTGTTTGTTTTAATGAAATCAATACACAGTTGAAGAAACATCCTTTAATTTGAACATTCAAATTCAAATTATTTCCTCAACGTGTATTGATATAATTTAAATCAATGTATTGATATCATTGAAACACTTTCATAGGCCTTTTCTATCTAGTTTTTAAAAGTAGAAGATTACAATCTGATAAATGAAAAAAAGCAAATCTGAAGAGTGTAAAATTTTAGAAATCAGTAATGGAAATTATAAGTAATAACACATAAAAAGTGATTTACACCAATAGTAAATGATAAAAACTGTTAGATAGGAAAAAATATTCATAGAGAAAATATTCAGTATTTAGAAGAAGCATCTGTAAAACTGAATCGAAGATATGTATTAATGCGTGAATGAATTTAATTGAATATTTTTTAATATTATTTTGCCATTTTATGAAATTAGGATATTTTCATATTCCATAAAGCTCGGTAAACACATTCCTTTGCTTTTTATGTGGAAGGCATAAAAACTGCAAAATGATTCTTCATAAGCATCACTAGGTTTCAATTAGAAGAGAATTTCTTTATAAAAACTAGAAACTCATATTTTATTCTAATTTTGTTTCTTTTTAAGGACATATACGGGCGTCTAAAAACTGTTTATTTCTTTTATTCTGGTTCATTACTATAGCTGTTGATCTCATAAAACTTGCAGTTTTGGGGTAAACAGTCATCGAAGGTGACGATGCTTTCAATATACAAAAGATTACTTTGCATAAAAGTCTAAAAAAATATTTTTACTGGAATTTTTGACATGTAGGAATTTTTTTTCGAAGAAACTCTCAACGTTTAAAGATCTTTCTGCCTCAACATTATTAACATAAAAGTTGGCGAAGATCATGACTCAAAACTAGTTTGACTGGATAAGCCTGTTTCTTAACATCGTGATCTGATTTCGAATTCTCTTTGTGGATCTTGGTATGATGCCAAGCCTCCTCAGCGATGTAAATCCTTTCACCTCCACGACAGACATTAGACATCCTGTTGCTAAAACTTCTTAATGATATCCGCTGGTCTTGAAGCACATTTTCATATTTTTCTCCAAAACATTTTTGTTGTTGTTCTTGTTCGCTTTCTGGGGAGGATATTAGACAAAAATAACTTTTTATACTGTTTTGAAATGCTGAACATAAGTTTTAGGATATTTAAAATAAATGGCTACACTTGTGAATGATTTAATTATCTAAACACATGACAATTTATTAAGAAGAATAAATCTTGAGTTCAACTGTCAGAAAGGGTATTTCTTATTTTTGCAAGCTTAAGCTTGCCTCTTTCATTTAAAGTTATTTGGAGGTAAGCTTTACATTTTTCGCTTTCTTTAGTAGTTTTATTTAACACAGTGTCTGAGGGACACGTACTAGTACGTTTTCTGACAATTGATACTTGAGCGCGGGATACGTACTAGTACGTTTTCTGATGATTGATACTTGAGAGAAGGTCACGTACTTGTAGGGGTTAGGGTAACAACATGGTGTGTGGGTACAAAAATAACGGTATATACAAGGAAACGAAGTCGAATGTTCTTGTCTACTACATAACTCAGGAAAAATTAGACAAATACAAACTAGTTTTTACATCAGTCGATGCGGAACCACAGAACGGGAAGGTTTATTAAAAATTTATTAAAAAGAATAAATCTTGAGTTCAACTGTCAGAAAGGGTATTTCTTATTTTTGCAAATTTAAGCTTGCCTCTTTCATTTAAAGTTATTTGGAAGTAAGCTTTACAATTTTCGCTTTCTTTAGTAGTTTTGTTTAACACATTGTATGTGGAACACGTACTAGTACGTATTCTGACGGTTGATACCTGAGCACAAAACGTAACTGGTACTTTTGACGATTGATATAGTTACGTAGTAGTACAACATACGTAGTACCATGTTGTTACACTAATCAACATACGTAGATTAGTGTAACAACGTGGTTTGTTTGTGGGTACAAAAATAACGGTATATACAGGAAAACGAAGCCGAATGCTCTTGTCTACTACATAGATTCTCTAAAAATTTAGACAAATAAAAACTAGTTTTTACATCAGTTGATGCGGAACCACAGAATGGGAAGGTTGATTAAAAAAATCAATTTAGATTTAAAATTAACTTTTTATTTACCTTTGCGAAATGAGTGAATTTAAGGAAGATAATTATGATGTAAATCCTTTCACCTCCCCGCAAACATTAGACATCCTGTTGCTAAAACTTCTTAATGATATCTGCTGGTCTTGAAGCACATTATCCTATTTTTCCCCAAAACATTTTTTTTCGTTGTTCTTGTTCGCTTTCTGGAGAGGATATTAGACAAAAATAACTTACCTTTATACTCTTTTGAAATGTTGAACATAAGTTCGAGGATATTTAAAATAAACGGTTAGACTTGTGAATTATTTAATTATCTAAACACATGACAATTTATTAAGAAGAATAAATCTTGAGTTCAACTGTCAAAAAGGGTATTTCTTATTTCTGCAAACTTAAGCTTGCCTCTTTCCTTTAAAGTTATTTGGAGGTAAGCTTTACATTTTTCGCCTTCTTTAGTAGTTTTATTTAACACATTGTATGCGGGACACGTACTAGTACTGAAAAAATTAGACAAAGAAAAACTAGTTTTTACATCAGTCGACGCGGAACCACAGAACGAGAAGGTTGATTAAAAAAATCAATTTAGATATAAAATTAACTTTTTATTTATCCTTGCTAAAATGAGTGAATTTTACCCAGATAATTATGATGTAGATCCTTTCATCTCTACGACAGACATTAGACATCCTGTTGCTAAAACTTCTTAATGAGATCCGCTGGTCTTGAACCACATTTTCATATTTTTCCAAAAACATTTTTTGTTGCTCTTGTTCGCTTTCTGGGGAGGATATTAGGCAAAAATAACTTACATTTGTACTCTTTTGAAATATTGAAATAAGTTCGAGGATATTTAAATTAAATGGCTAGACTTGTGAATGATTTAATTATCTAAACACATGACAATTTATTAAGAAGAGAAATATTAAGTTTAACTGTCAGAAAGGATATTTCTTATTTCTACAACTTAAGCTTGAATCTTTCATTTAAAGTTGTATTTGGAGATAGGCTTTACATTTTTCGCTTTCTTTAGTACTTTTATTTAACACATATGTGGGACACGTACTAGTACTTTTTTTATGATTGATACTTGAGCGCGAGACACCTACTAGTACGTTTTCTGATGATTGATACTTGAGCGCCGGTCACGTACTAGTACGGGTTAGTGTAACAACATGGTTTGTTTGTGGGTACAAAAATAACGGTATATACAGGAAAACGAAGCCGAACGTTCTTGTCTACTACATGGATTCTAGAAAAATTTAGACAAACAAAAACTAGATTTTACATCAGTCAATTCGGAACCATAGAACGGGAAGGTTGATTAAAAAATCAATTTAGATTTAAAATTCAATTTATTTATCCTTGCGAAAATGAGTGAATTTAACGAAGATAATTATGATGAAATCTTCGCTGACGCATTATCAGATGTTTCGTGTAATAATGACATCGAAAGTGAAGAGATCGATGATGAAGAGCTTATTCCACGCCCTCGAACTATCAATCGCAGAGCTATTAGTACCAGTTCTGAAACACGTTCTGATGAAGAAGCAGAAGAATGGTCGTGATACCATTTGATTTTTCATATTTATGATACTATTATAAATTTATCCACAAAAATATATTTTTGTTTGCAAAAAACTTATCATTATTATTTATATAGTTCTGTTTATATATTGTTTATATATTTCAATATAAAATAAGAAAATTGGGTTTATCCCCTAAAAAAATATTTTTTGTGTACAAAAATCTTATGGTTTATATTTATATATTTCTATTTATATATTTGTTTACATATTTTAATATAAATACGAAAAGTGGGTTAAAAATTAAATAATTTTCGATATATTAACTGAATAAATAAATTCACACTCGAAACTGCAGCTTCCGGTACAATTCCGCAGCGAAATGTACCAGCACATAATGTGTTAATATAAACATACGTTATTTTAATGGAAAAGGCTTTATACTTAAGTATGATACGGATACCTCTTTACACTAGTCAAAACGAATTTAACGTATTAATTTGCAGAAAATACAGTAATTCCTCACTCTTCCGCAATCCACTTGGGCAATTTAATTATGAGTACGTACGTAGGCGGGGGTGGGTGAGACCATTCTTTCCCAGGTAAAACCTCCTACCTTCAAAACGGTGTTTCACCAAAAGAAATAATAGTATTTTTAGTAAGTTTCTCGTACCTTTCGCTTTTTTCGAATTGATCCGTCATTTTCTTCGTTTAATTTTCTCTCTCAAGAGTTATTTTAGGATCAAACGGCATAAAGATTAGTTATTGCGTGCATTTTTATAACAGCGAGCTGAAATAAAAAGGATTCTAGCCTAGAAAAAAATTCAAATTTTAGGATCTATTATTAGTATTTTTTTTCAAATTAATAATTATGAATCTTTTTTTTTTATTGGCTCTTAGAGTACAGGATGCCCAAATATTTGAGTATAAAGCCTATAAATTGCATTTTAGAGGGGAAATAATGATTTTTTAAAAAATAACAGTACTGAAGTTTTTAAACTTTCCGTATATAAGTGTCATTTTCCCCCAAACAGGTGATGATGAAAAGATAGGTTGCAATAAAGAAAAACCAGGTCTGTGTATAACTTCGCAGGTTTTACCGCTGTGCTAAGTCAATGGTCAGCATAACGTTGCTTGGAAACTGCATGACTCCCTTTGCATTGGCTCTCTACAATTACAAACACACACACACACACACACACACACACACACATATATATATATATATATATATATATATATATATGTAAGGAAAATTCTCAGGGGTTTTCAAAACTTGAATCAAGGGTAAAAATTCCCGCGTCATTTTCCATTCCCCTTTTTAACCCCTAACCTAAATTGACCACTGGGGCTACAGGTTACGCCCTCAGAGAAGGGGCCTGGCCAATTATAAACCTACATGGCCCTACGGACAATTTAGGAAATTTCCAAATAATAAGGAGATACACGCTAGCGGAGACAGATTTTCTAGAGTTATTTTCCACAGATGTTGACCCAGGTGTTAATGGTCTTGTAAATAGAACTTTATGCTAGCTGACCCTTCAGTTGTCCCTATGATGAAGTGGAACCCGTCCTTCAAAGTGTCTAATAAAGGTCTATAGCTGAAAGTATCTTTTATGGCCATGACTGCAACACCCCATCGAGAAGTCAGTCTCATTACATATATATATATATATATATATATGTTTATATGTATATATAATATATATATATGGGTATGTATGTATAATGTATGCATATAAACATGTATGTATATATATATATATATATATAATATATAAAAATATATATATATTGTGCTTCAATATTCTCAAGTGAGAGTAACGTTAAGTCAAATATAATATTGGTTACTTTTATTCTGATTAACAACGTTATTTACAAAGGGATGTTAATTCCCAAATCATGTAGAACTGCAAAGGTTTGGTTTGGTTTGGAGTGCTACGGTCTACTTTTGCAACACGACTAATGAGACCGGGACCTACAGCATAGCTGATTCGAACGCTACGAACATCCATGCCACTATGGGATTCGAACCCACGAAAACAGACCGAAGGCCAGCACCCTAACCAATCGGCCACCGTTCGGGTGTAGAACTGCAAAATGGTTGCCGGTATAACTTCCTCACGACGATCACAGTCGAAAGAAAAATGAAATTTAATAATCTCTTACAAGTGGGTAGGCTTTTCAGAGTGCAATCAAACATTATCGCCGTTCGGTATCCGAGAACTGCCTTTCTATATGAGCGACTTTACGAATCTCCCGAACTAGAAAAATGGCTTCGGTAACAAAACGCGAAAGCCTCCACCAGGTCAAAGCACCTACATAAAAAAATGACGAAAAGCCCTGAGTCGAAAATTTTAGGCTTTTTATATCTGGTTGGTCAGTTACGGTAACGCCAATGTGTTTGGGGTCAGTTAAGATCCCAGTTACTGAGTACTCCAGCTAAATTTACAGTTAGATTTTTTAGCTGAATTCTCATTCGCTGGCTGTCCCTTTCCTAATTTCCGAGCATTCATTAACGAGATCCATCAGGGCGTATTCGTCTATTCAATGATTGTCAAGATCCCAGACTCTGCGATGACACGCTATTGTCCTGGTAAACAGGTCTCGATTAGCTGTTTTGGCACGTGCTACAAAGGGGAGTCTTCGTATATAATATATATATATATATATATATATATATATATATATATATATATATATATATATATATATATATATATATATATATTTATATATATATAATATATATATGTAGATATTTATGTATATGTATATATATATATGAATACTACATATATATATATATATATATATATATATATATATGATATATATGTAAATATATATATATATATATATATATATAAATATAAATATATACATATATATATATATATATATATATATGTAGGCTACTGTTTTCAAAAAATCTTCAAACTCTGCTCCGAAATAATTTATTAAGACATTTTGAGGGAGCACAAACATAAAATACATAATCATTTTAAAACATCATGGCGCGAGCTTCGAAAAAAGTTCTCATACACCGAATACGTCAACAGTCGTCGCAACTCTATCTTCTGTGGGGGACTCGCGGCAAAAAGGTCTCTGAGACCAGCGCCACTGGCATCGCCGTGTCTGAGAAGCGCGACGAGCTCACACTTCGGCCGTCCTGGGCAGCAGTGCCCTATCGCAGGTCTGTTAACATCACATCAGTCTTCACACTTGTCCGTCGTCAGCAGGTCAATCCTTTTAACTCCGGAAGACTTCTGGAGAAGTTCTGGAGACTTCCGGAGGTTCCTGAAGAATCTGAACGCGTTGTGGGTATTTTACGTAATCGGCAATTTCTAAAAAAGAAAAAGAAGAAAAAAGAAAGCGACAGAGAATAAAAATAAAGAGTAGTTTCCGTCTTAATTTCTGCACTGTTCAAAACTGACAGAATTTTCCAACGGGGCATGACGAATACGATACACACATAAGAGTAGAGGCCTGAGATATATTAAAGTTACTAATTAATTTTCTATTATTCAGACAACCAAATTTTACTTTAATTTACAATTAATGCATACTTTTAGTCATTCTGACTTGTTTAGCTGCTGCTTTCATAAAATATTTATTTACGAGTTCTTCGCACCATATCTCTGTTATAAATAATTTTATTTTACGTGTTTCATTCAATTATGTAATTATTTTTAGGCCTACATTTATTTAGCATTTATTAAATTATGAATACGCATATAAAATTATCACTTCTTAATATATATTTCACAATCTTCTTCGAAAGAAAGATACTATGACTAACAGTAAACTGTGTATTTCATTTAAGTTATTTGTTAAAAAAAGCTTTAACGCTTATTTATTTTCATAAATGATTCGAAAAGGAAGAATAAAAATTATAAAAGAATAAAAAGATAGATAGATCGATATGAGAAAACAATGCTTGACATCATTTTTTGGACTTTCCTTTTGAAGCTTATCTATTGTTCTCGAATAGATTCACATCGAAGCCTAGACGAGACTCTCTGTCACTAAGCTATGCTTTAAGCCTTTATGTTTTAAGAACAACAATAAATGGTTTTCTTTTGAATTTCAGATACTAACTTGTTCCTCTAATGCTTTCATCTTAAGAACATCTTTCAGATACAAGGAAGAAGATTCTTTTGTATTTTGTAGCACAAATGCATGATACCCTTGTTATTTTTTTACATAAATTACATCTGATACATTAATTGATGCATTGAATTTTTTGCGCTGTAGAAACCAATATAGTTATATTTATTATTTTATGTACATGAATATATATATATATATATATATATATATATATATATATATATATATATATATATATATATATATATATATATATATATATATATATATATATATATGTGTGTGTGTGTGTGTGTGTGTATATATATATATATATATATATATATATATATATATATATAGCCAAACGATGGTCTATTGGTTAGGGATCTGGCCTTCGGTACCAGAGTTCGTGGGTTCAAATCCCACAGTGGCATGGATGTTCGTAGATGTTCGGAATCGGCTTTAAGCTGTAGGTCCCGGTCTCATTAGCCCTCGTGTTGCAAAAAGTAGACAGTAGCACTTCAAACCAAACCAAACCAAAATGTATATATAGAGATGTGTGTATGTGTGTGTGTGGAGGGGGGGTGTATGCTTATAAAATATACTAGAAAAACTGAAATAAAATTAAATAAGAACAAATGTGAAAACTGCACTAATTTAAGATGCATCAGTTGTAGCATTTTATTTATAACAGCTCAAATAAGTCAAAACATCTTTATTTATATCTTACAAACTTATATATAATTAAGAGTTACGAATTCTGTTTTAGAGCGAGTCAAAATCTGATTTGGACAATGGCTTAATTGGTAGAGAGAGGCCTTTTGGAACAGGAGTCCATATGGGCTTGAAATCCATGAATGTTCTTAGAGGTTTGAGTTTGACTTACTTTAAACAGTAGATACCAGTGTTTGGATGCAAATACTGACCGTAGCGATGCAGACCAAATTGACTTGAAGTAAATTTTTGAAGTTTGAAGCAAACGAACGTTATTTTAAAAAAATCTTAACACAACAAAAATACTGGAGTACTCATTCTCCAAACAACAAACAGTAACAAAAGTAATCTACTTATAGCCTGCAAATCAGCTACCTTATCAATCGCAAAGTGATATACTCTGACTCTTTTGATTGGTACTGACTCCTTTTGTACTCTATATTCTCCTTTTATACTTTCTGTTGGAAGTAGTAGTACATACTGGAAAGTTCTGGTTCTACAGCCTTCTGGAAGTTCTTTTGACATATAAGAACTTTGCCGTCAAAAGTTACCAATTCTATCACTAAATGGGGGATAATTCAATAAGCATAGTAGCCATGCCACACACAATATTTTTAGGGTTGCCAGAAAAAACACATGATTGCACGTAGGTTTCTTCTCTAATCTAGGTCATTTGACCACTATAAACCATTCTTGACGTTTTCATAAATGTATATTTTGAACAATAACTATATTTGCTCCTTAAAACTATTTCTTATAAGAAATATGATTTAAAAAAATGCTTAATACTCTAATGTAGTGTAAACATGATTTTAAAAATATTTTAAATTTCAATTAATTCTCTAGAAATCTATTTAATAATTTCAGAAGCAATCTTTATTACATAATAACTTTCTTGAATAGCTTTATTTTAAGAAATATCGTTAACCACTTTTTACGACACTTTTTCCGAAAAATATTTCCAAACACTTTAAAATATTCAACTGCTAATGACTGATAAAGAACCTACGGGCAACAGCGTCGTTTCCTCCTTCGCGTCCTGTTTACCTTTGAAATACATTACACGCTTAGTTGTGTAACCATTATTTAGTTAAGAAAGATGGGCAAACATCTCGAGAGAATACATTGTAATGCTGCATCTCCAACCGTCTGATATAACTGCCTCGGAGAATTACCGGCAATTCATTTCTGAGTCCCAATGCACATCGTTAATTGCACACGGGGGATTCTGTGATTAAGTGTTACTATCTTGACGTTCGCATGATGTTATAGTTCGTAGTTTCATTAAAGAGTTTGTCTCTTCAATTACGAACTTCTTATCATATTAATTCACTCTCAGAACAACTAAGCTCTTAGCTCTCGACTGGTGCATTGCGTAGCTATGTTAAAAACTTACGCATTAAACTACTCACAATTTAATCTCTCGTCTAGTTCATATTTACGGTTGATTGGGTATATTGTTTTTAAGAATTCATATTAAAGTTTAGGAAAACTTTTATACTAAGAGTTTATTGGAAACAGTATGTTGCCATTCTAATATTACATATTATAATATGTTCAATAAGTATATGAACGAATATATATTACATAAAATATAAAGCGGGGACTATCATAATTTAAAACTTTTGTTACCAAAAAAGACATAATAAAGAAATATAAAATTATAATTACAGAAGAGCCTCGATTATTTAAAGTAACCGGGACTGAACCTACTTTAAATAATCGAAATTTTCAGATAATCGAGAATTCATCAATAATCATCTAGTTTAATATGCAGTATCGTCATTGGTGTAATAACATTCGATTGTTCTGGGACTCGGCAGTATTACCTTCCAAATTTTTTAAATACGGTGTGTTTTTGTTTAGAACAGGGATGTTTGAAAGTGGGAGAGAGTACGCTCCTACATTCATCAATAAACATCTAGTTTAATATGCAGTATCGTCATTGGTGTAATAACATTCGATTGTTCTGGGACTCGGCAGTATGACCTTCCAAACTTTTTAAATACGGTGTGTTTTTGTTTAGAACAGGGATGTTTGAAAGTGGGAGAGAGTACGCTCCTACATTCATCAATAAACATCTAGTTTAATATGCAGTATCGTCATTGGTGTAATAACATTCGATTGTTCTGGGACTCGGCAGTATGACCTTCCAAATTTTTTAAATACGGTGTGTTTTTGTTTAGAACAGGGATGTTTGAAAGTGGGAGAGAGTAGATTCCTACCAAAAATTGTGCTTGCGAGAAAGAATTCTAAAAATGGGAATTCCAAAATATTTGTCTGCACTCGTAGTTTGGAAAGGACGGCTTAAATAGGAAAGGAATGTGGGGAAAAAAACTTCAAAAATAGATGTTTGTAAAGAGAAAATTTTGGATGATAGTAGAAAGTGAAAAAAAAAGTAGTTAAAAAGAAACCGTCTTCGGTTAATGGAGTGTTTCGGTTAATCGAGGTTCTACTCTACTTTGAGAAAATTAACCTGAAACATCAAAAAGCGAGTGGGTAAAATATGCGTTATTAACACTATCTCGCTTAAATAAAAATCAAAGAAGTAAAAAATTTGTAAACTGTTATTACCTAAAATGCTATCGTAAATTACGTAGGGATGAATAATTTGTTCAGCATTATACTATTACGTAAAATTCAGGGAGCCTCATAAACCGGTTAAATGACTGGAAAGAATACAGATAAAATATAACATAAAAATTAATTAATATAGTTTGTTCATTTAGAGGATAAATTATATATTTACATAAATATATTACAGTGCTACAAGTGGTTTATCAAAACGTTATTAGTTGTAAATAAAATTTTTATATATAAAATAAAATTTTATAGTAGGGTGGTTACACAAATATTTTAATAAAATACCATATTTAATTAAATTGTGTTTAACATGTATTCAAATCCAATATGGTACTGATTTGATATACTATACTTACCGCTGTTTTTGTCGCCAGACTTAGCGACTTTTCGGGCGATGTCTGACGTTGCTGGAGACTTTTGGCGACTTTAAGCTTTCCAAGCTTTTTGGAGCTTTGTAGTGGCAACCCTGGTTCGTAATGGTTCGTTAACAGATGAACATTTAATTTCGTGTCTACGCATTGCAATAAGCTCGTGCCAGCCACAATATGATAAACTTGTCGTAGATATACAGTGCCAAATTTCAACTAAACGAAGTGAATAGGATGGTCAATTTTGATATATTTTAGAAAAATTAGATAATTTACTATTTTTTCTTGTTACCGAAAATAAATATATAAACATGTACGTTACGTTAATTTAGCTCTGTCACTGGTAGACCGCCTTCGATTTTTTTAAATGTGGAGTAGACCACGGATCCCAAAAGTTTGGCTACCCCTGCTGTAGACATTACGGAAGGAGTCAATTTATCCAATTAGATATTGGTTGCGCTTCTGAAATAAATATTCCCCGAAGTGAGGACTAATGTAGGCGCACATTATCGTGTTAACAGTATCCATGTTTCTTCTAAAAAACATTACTATAATAAGACGAACTTGGGCAGAAACGGATTTTAGATATATTTAGACAGTCACGTGTTGTTTTATGAGAGCAAGGAACCAAAATAGGGCAGGAAAATATGTCTAAAACCCACTTTTGTCCTGCACTAGTCTTGAAGACTTATTGCAATATATTTGGCGGCGCGCTTGTGTTTGTTTCTGATTAACACTCTACCATCTGCTAAGTATTTATAGGTCCATGGTATTTATATTTTCTATTAGTCTTGAGCTTCAAAAACATTCTCTTCTAACTAAAGATACTAAAGTACGTTAGAGACTTGGGGGCTTTTTAGACATCTTTCAAAGCAGTTACGGGAAAGACACCGATAAAATTGTTCTCATATTACATATTATTAAGTTTGACAACGCAACAGAGGGTGTTTGTTCACACAGTATTCAAATGTTTCACAATATTTAATAAATAAACAAATTTCAGATTTTCATTTCATTAATTGTTGTTTAATTTATGATTATATATATATATATATATATATATATATATATATATATATATATATATATATATATATATATATGTCAGGATTTAAATTGTAGATTAATTTTAAAAGATTTTAATTAAGGGTTCTTTACTGAGAGTGACACGGCGTGAGGAGTTAGCTACATAAATACGGCTCATACGCAGTGATCTGCATCGGAGAGCAGTGTGCTCATTCTACGGACAGAGCTGTGGCTACCCGAAGCAGATAAGCCTGTCTTTGTTAGAAGTTGGGCGCCAATGTGCGACGCCATTGAAGATGATTGATGAGTAATGTGCTGTGAGATTTGAATAAAGGATTAAAACGATGTCAGGACTCTTAGTGTCGTTTAGTGGAACGTGTCACGTATATATATATATATATATATATATATATATATATATATATATATATATATATATATATATATATATATATATATATATTATATATAAACAAATGTAAGAATTTTATTTTCAAATAGGTTCAATTTGATAGTCTTTATGTTGAACTATAATACTGCATCTTGATTTCCTAAGTAACAGAGCATTTATTAAAATATCAATGCTGATTTGGTTCCACTTTATTTTTCAATTTCAAGAGTCCATTCGATGTTTTGGGATGTAACTTATAAAGAGTTTGTTTTAAAAGTCCCAATGCATAGTAATCCATAGGAAACACGTTAGGGGTATTGGTAAGATTAATTTAATGGGAGTAACTTCAAGTTTGATTTCATTTCTCTTCTAAAAAAATAAACCAGTAGAGTTAGATGTTTGACTTTTAGATCCTGATGGAACTTAACGCAGTGAAAAATGGTTTGAGTAAAGGTATGGAATTTCTTCTTTGAAATTAGGTGTTAAAACATGTTCCTGAGAGTAATCCGAGTTAGTTTTGACATTTTTATACTTTCCTTATTTTAGGTCTTCCGTATTTTAAGTTTTACTTATTTTAAGCTTTCCGAGAATCTAGATGTAGCCATAAAATATCTAGCATAACTTTCTTTGCTTCCTATGAACCAAAATTTTCAGTCTTTTTCTCCTCTTTTTTGGTTGTAAATCGATCTTTTTTTATTGCAATCAAATAATTCCAAGACTCATCAACTGCAACTGTATATTTCCATTTCAACCATGCCAAATAGTTTTCATACAGATCTGCACATAGTTTTACACTTAGAAACACGTTTCGGCATTAGGCGGTATATACCATGGGTAACAAAGCTTCTTGATAGTCCGAGCCATTTTTCAAAATTTGAAATTTTTCGCGAGCCACAATTAAATACGTATTTTAAAAGGTATGCAAAAAAGGTATTAATTTTTTTTTTACTGAAATTATATTTATTGAATGTTATTTGAAAATTCTTCGTCCTTTATCTTTCCAGAAAATTTTTGAATTGTCGATGATTTTTTGCTTTAGTAATTTTTTGCTTTAGTAGTTTGGCGACTGTAATTTATAATGTGTTACACTGTTTTCATAACATCAGGATATTTTAAATATTTTGTAACGAGATGTTCTCGGTGAATTATGTAGTGAATCGATATGAATTGTGGAATTTCAGAATCATCGCTTAAAAGCCCAATAAGACCGTTTTTGCCGGAGCTCCATGAGTTATAATATTTTTTAAAAATATAATAACACAAAAATGAAAAGGGAAGTCGAGTACATTTATCAAGAGCCACAAATAATCCTTCAAAGAGCCGCATGGTCTAGCGAGCCGCCAGTTGCCCCCCCCCCCCTAGCATATAGCATGTTACTACTATTATTATATCGTGCTTGGTTTGAGCAAGTGGCATCAGAAACAACAACATCACTTTTATTATTATTTTTATTGTTTTTGTTGTTGTTAGCTTCAAATCAGATTTTATAAAATTGTTCAGTTTTGGATTTATGGGGTTGCAAAGACAGTTTTTGGGAACATTTATCGGGTACATTTATCTAGAGCCACAAATAATCCTTCAAAATACCGCATGTGGCTAGAGAGCCGCCAGTTGCCCCCCCCTAGCATATAGCATGTTACTACTATTATTATATCGTGCTTGGTTTGAGCAAGTGGCATCAGAAACAACAACATCACTTTTATTATTATTTTTATTGTTTTTGTTGTTGTTAGCTTCAAATCAGATTTTATAAAATAATTCAGTTTTAGATTTATGGGGGTTGCAAAGACAGTTTTTGGGAACATTTATCGGGTACATTTATCTAGAGCCACAAATAATCCTTCAAAATACCGCATGTGGCTCGCGAGCCGCCAGTTGCCCCCCCCCCTAGCATATAGCATGTTACTACTATTATTATATCGTGCTTGGTTTGTCCAAGTGGCATCAGAAACCACACCAACACTTTTATTATTATTGTTATTTTTGCTGTTGTTGTTAGCTTCAAAAAATTAATAATATTGTTCCCATTTGCATTTATGGGGGTTGCAAAGATAGTTTTTTGGGAACATTTATCGGGTACATTTATCTAGAGCCACAAATAATCCTTCAAAATACCACATGTGGCTAGCGAGCCAGCCAGTTGCCCCCCCTAGCATATAGTATGTTACTACTATTATTATATCGTGCTTGGTTTGAGCAAGTGGCACCAGAAACAACAACATCACTTTTATTATTATTTTTATTGTTTTTGTTGTTGTTAGCTTCAAATCAGATTTTATAAAATTGTTCAGTTTTGGATTTATGGGGTTGCAAAGACAGTTTTTGGGAACATTTATCGGGTACATTTATCAAGGCCACAAATAATTTCAAAATACCGCATGTCAAAGCCGCCAGTTTAGTTTAAGCATGTATTTATATTATATCGTGCTTGGTTTAAAAGTGGCATCAGAAACAACAACAACACTTTTATTATTATTTTTATTGTTTTTGTTGTTGTTAGCTTCAAATCAGATTTATAAAATAATTCATTTTAGATTTATGGGGTTGCAAAGACAGTTTTTGGGAACATTTATCGGGTACATTTATCTAGAGCCACAAATAATCCTTCAAAATACCACATGTGGCTAGCGAGCCAGCCAGTTGCTAGCATATAGTATGTTACTACTATTATTATATCTGCATGTTTGAGCAAGTGGCAAGAAACAACAACATCACTTTTATTATTATTTTTATTGTTTTTTGTTGTTGTTAGCTTCAAATCAGATTTTATAAAAATGTTCTTTTGATTTATTTTTGCAAAGACAGTTTTTGGGAACATTTAAGGGTACATTATCTAGCCACAAATAATCCTTCAAATACCAACTAGCGAGCCAGCCATGTCATATAGTATTACTACTTTATTATCTCGTGCTTGGTTTGAGCAATTGGACAGAAACAACAACATCACTTTTATTATTATTTTTATTGTTTTTGTTGTTGTTAGCTTCAAATCAGATTTTATAAAATTGTTCAGTTTTGGATTTATTGCAAAACAGTTTTTAACATTTATCGTACATTTATCTAAGCCACAAATAAACCTTAAAATACCGCATGTGACTGGTTGCCGGTTGTGCATATAGCATGTTACTACTATTATTTTCGTGCTTGGTTGCAAGTGGCAAAGAAACAACATCACTTTATTATTATTTATATTGTTTTTGTTGTTGTTAGTAATCAGATTTTATAAAATTGTTCGTTTTGGATTTATGGTTGGCTGGAACAGAAATTTTTTGTAACTGTTTTCTTTTAAAAAAATCATTAAGGATTGAAAATTTGATTAAAAGTAAGAGTTATTTGTGGTATACATTTTTTTTCGCCAGTCGTATGTAAACTTTGGAGTTCCTTTCCTTTTTTATTTATTATTTCACTTATTTTATATGAAGACATTTTAAATCCCTTTTTCCCACTTTTCTTAAATATCGAGTACGAGTATTTTTCTTCGGAAAAAGCAAAAATATAGTCTTCATTCCATTGTTTCAATTTCAGTGACATTTTGAAGCACAGACTATTTTTAAGGCTTCAGATTATATTTAAATCCTATTCCAACTTAATGCCAGTCAAGTTTTTATTTTAACATTCAAATTTAGTTTCATGGAGAAATTAAAAATCTTTTTAAAACATGAATTAACGGTCTTTTGATCGTTAATACAGAGATCCTTGGTTAACAGTTTTCATTTATAATTCTACTGCTTTTAAAAAAATAAAAGACATCGGAATCTATCGATAAAAATATATGAATGTATAAATGGTTTTCAAATACAGACACATGAATGTTCCTATAATCGAATTCCAAGCTCTTCATGTGGACATCCAGTTAGTAATTTTTAAAAGTGTTAAGTCTGATTCCAAACAGTCGAAACCTAAGTTTAGGTTCCATCTTTTTGGTTTTGCCAAAGGTCTAGTAAAGTTTTTGTTACAATCTTTGTCCATTAAAGATGCATTTATTCTCTGAATCCTTATATATTGCACTATATCTAGATCGTTAAAGGATTTATAGAGTTCAGAGTTAGTTCTTCTTCTCAAGATATTACTATGTTTTATGCCACCAAAAAAACTTCTCAAAATTCTTCTTTCAAAAACCGAAATTATATTTTTTACTTTTTCTGTCATTCAGATTATAAAAAGTAAGAATTCTATTAACACTAAATATATCAACACTTAATACATACCTTTTTTTTAATATCAAATGAATTATTTTTTATTATAAATGTATAAAATATAAATTGGAAGAAATAAAATAAATTAATTATAATTAACAAAATTGTATATTGTCAATTTTTATGTATTGCAAACACAAAGAATAAGAATTTTCCCACATTTCCCATCGCATTTTTTACATAAACCTTATGGGTCATTTGACCCGTTATATGGCATGTTTTGTGTTAAGCTCGGTGTATATAGGTTCAGTGTATAATTACCAGTAGTATTTCATTGTTGTGGTTGCTATTTTGTTCAACAGATGGCATCACTAGTCTTTTTGTATTATATTCTTTCTGATTTTGCTGAAAAAAATTTAGTTATGATGGAAGTTCTTTGTTGTAAGTGGAAGATGTGTTAAGGTATCGTTTAGTAATTCTATTTTTGGTATTTGTGTGAAATATTCTTCACCCTGTGTTGGCTGGAGACAGAAATTATTTGTAACTGTTGTCTGTTGGTCATTAAAGAAAATCATTAAAAAGGATTCATTGAAAATTATTGATTAAACAAGCAAGAGTTTAAGTTTTGGTTTGGAAATCTACATGAATAAATAGTGTTTTACTCAGAAAATGTTTTCAGTTAGTAGTTCTTTATATTCTAAAAACAGCAAGAGTTGGTATTTTGCAACAACGTCTTACATCCTAAAAATTAGAATCACAGTTTGTTTCCAGAGATAGAAACTTTACCTTATTTTTATTAGGTTCATGATTTACTTAGTTAACCCTTAATTTGACAAGATGTTTTTTCAAATATCGATTAAAAATATATTTAAATAAATAATAATAACAATAATAATAATAATTTAAATAATAATAATAACAATAATAATAATAATTTAAATAATAATAATAATAATTAATAATAATAATAACAATAATAATAATAATTTAAATAATAATAATAATAATAATAATATATAATATATTTAATATATTATATATTATCGATAAAAATATATATTTATTATAAAGATTTTATTCATTCGATTGTTCGTTATAGCGGACTTAACCAAATTAAGGGCTAAATGTTAGAGAAAAAATTAAGCTTTTCCCAAAGACAAGGTAAAAATTTTTATTCCATAAATAAAAGCAGCATAAAAATACAAGCATTTAGAGAGCGTAGAAATAAATATCCATGAAGAAATACATCGAGGAAAAAATAATAGGAGAATATCTTTATTTGCAGAAATTTTACTGATATCAGAACTTTCTTATTAGTTTTTATGTTCTCTAATTATCAATAATCAGTCCAATTTCATTATTACACAAATTACAACCTCTCAAATTTTAACCAAATTTTCATTTATATATATTTAAATTTTTCTAACACTTATCGCGTTGTTTTGGCTTCTTTTTTTCAAGCTCTTTCAATAATCCCTTTCGTATCTATCGATCATTTTTTGTGTTGCTAACAAATCGATGTCTTCCTGGGAAAACAAATGTAGGCCGTTGGAGGGTTGTAGTTTTTAAATCTAACAAGATTCGTGACATTTTTTATCTTATTTCTCTATGCAAGTGTTTCGGGAAATTTAGCTTTAGTTCTGCACATCTGTCTGCCCGGAAAAGGTTAAACTTTTTCTGAATAAAATAACTGTAATCGTAGGTCTGGAATGTCTCTATTTCATTATAAGTAGTATATAGTGCATGATAATGAGTATACTTTCGCTCTAATATGACTACGTCAGCTAATTTTACTTCAATCCGGTTGTAGTTCCACTTCTCTAAGGACGAGTGGAGGATAACACACGGGAATTCTTATCTAATGGAATAAAATGTGATTTAAATGGATTTCGGCTGAGTCTTTTCGATTCTGAAATTTGACGTAAATTTAATGAATTACTGAGGTTTCATTCGATTTGCCGAATCTAGTCTTGACAAATCATATATGGCCTGCTTTTCTTTAACAGTTATTTACATGCATAAAAAAATAGACATGTGTCACATACACTCATATATATATATATATATATATATATATATATATATATATATATATATATATATATATATATATATAAAATATATACATATGCATAAAATATATAATCAGTAAAATTTTAATATCAGAACTGTTAAGCAATGAATAATAAAATGGTTTTTCTTTTTCTGAGAATTATCTTTTCACTCTCTATTTTATCGTCAATTCAGAGTCTGACTGAATAGAGATGGAATTTTTAGTCAAACCATGTTTATGTATAACAAACAAACAAACTTCTTAATTTCCAAATATATATAAATTAAAATAGATATTTATATTATTATATAATAGTTTATTGTTATATATAATTTTCTACACACAAATAATCGATGATTGAATTTAAAATTATCATTTATATTAATCTATTATTTAAGTCAAATATAAAAGAAAAAATTTTTTAATATGTAATTCAGCGATATACTTATGATAATGCACGCGTATTAAAAAATTTAAAACAAGAATGTAATGAGATGTTAAAGATATCATAATCTAGAAAAAAAATGTTATTTTTTATTTATTATTACTGAATATTGATAAATTTAATCGTGTAGAGATCCATTCCAGTACAACCGAAAAATTTTGACAGACATTAGGCTATTATTATAACATTATCATAAAATACATATACAAATATGATATATATACATATATATACATATATATACATAAATCAATATATATATATATATATAAATATATATATATATATATATAATATATATATACATATATATATATATATATATAATATATATATATAAATATATATATATATAAATATATATATATATATATATATATAATATTATATATATATATATATATATATAAAATATATATATATATGTCAGGTCTAAAAAGGAGGTAGTTGGAAATTGATCTCTTTTTTAATTATGTATGCAACTCTAATGTTTT
>CM063504.1:83126343-83143843 GCA_032207245.1 Pardosa pseudoannulata
GTTTCAATGATGAAAATTAATGCGACATATGACTAATTTGAGTTAGAGCTCTTACGGATTTAATTAACCTCGTAACTTAAAGCATCATTGTGCAACTTTCTGTCCGACCTTCATTTTTTATAAACAAGAGGTTTTTAATTCATGCCATTTGATACTAATGCATTTAATTTTCACAGGGGCCATTCTTTTGGGAGACCACAGTGTAATATATGAAGGGGAATCGGATGTAAACGAAGGAGATGCATTCCAGATTTCTTGTAAACTCCCACTCAGAGATCCACCTCTTTGGACAGTTAATAGCTCAGTGATTATCAATGAAGAAAACTCTTTCGGGTACATATTGACGGAAGGGGAAGAAGGTTCCTTCCGACAGGAACTAATATTACAAGTGAACTACGCCCAATTATATCAAGAGGGTGAATACAGATGCAACAAGAACAGCAGAGACTTCCATTACATCAATATTATTCCAGCTCTCGCTGATGGTAAGAACAGTTTGTTTTAATATTCTGACTAGCTTTTATTTTCTTCCTTTCTATTCTGATGCACTTGTATATATTGTTGTGTTGCTAAGTTTTTTTATTTGTTAGCGACAAGCTTAAGCTAGTTAATTGAGAAGTAAAAAATGGTTTTATATGGTTGCGGTGTGTTAAATATTTTCTTAAGATCCACCCCGATCTTATGAAGAGACAGCCAACAAAATTATTAAAACAATTGAGTTATTTATTTACAAGAAATTTATAATTTACATGCATGTTAATTTATACAAAAAAATTAATAATCGTTTGTCATTCATTTAATTGATTGAATGTATTTTACTGTTAGATTCGGGAGTGAGTCAAATATATGTTAATAAATTAAGATATTAGTGACGACCTGAAATAATTAAAAAATGCAAAAATACGCACCTAATTTGAAGATTAGCTTAAAGAGTAATGGTGATGGGATCTTGAGAGGCAAGAAGAGATGTTTGGAAGAGGAGTCACTACACTAGGAGATCCACTTTAATGATGAGGGATTATTTATCATCTGGACAACTTTTCTTGAATGACTGGCGCGGTTTCACTTTCCATGTATTCAGGTCCCCAGGCACACTTCTCCTTTAGGAGTGTACGGGCTTCACGAACTTGGAGTGCCTGAATGATCTTTCTCTCTGCCTCTTCCCTGGTAGACCAGAATTTGCCTCTGTAGTGCTTGTTCCTAATTGGGGTTGACCACATTAGCTTCAAACCATGGCAGACCTCGCGTAGCTCAGCTGCAGCTCTATAGCTGTTGTGGTTGCTGTCTTGGTGACTCGTCATTCAGTTTTCAACTGCTGTATGGGCAAATAGTCTGGGTCAGTGTAAGAATTCTCTTACCATGTATTCAGACTTGCCGTTTTATGTCTCTAGCACCAAAATTCTTTTTCTACTCCTCTCACTATCTCTTCTGCTGCTTTTTCAATAAGTTTATGTTAAAGAGGGCTAAAGCATTAAGAATATCACGTGACTACACATAAGTTTGTTTCGTGTGGATTACCAACCACAGCCAATCGTCATGATAATAAAGTGCCGTATATTTTGGTCAGAATGTTTCACTACAAAATAACGTGACATATACCACACTCTCTATATGAACCTGTTTTGCATCATAAAGTTTCTGTTTCTTTTTACAACTCTGCCGAACGATGGCCGATTGGTTAGGGTGCTGGCCTTCGGTACCAGAGTTCGGGGTCTCATTAGCCCTCGTGTTTCAAAAAGTAGACCTATCACTTCAAACCAAACCAAACCTTTTCACAGATCAAGGAATCAATAAAGGGCACTCATTCCTAGAAACAATGCATGTAGAAGTGCTAATAAGACGATTTTAAAACAAATTCAACAAAAAAGGGGGGATTTATACGTGTACTTAACAAGGAAACAGAACGTTGGAACAAATGAAATGCATCTCATTGTAGTTACTTCGGACTATACTACGTAAATTATGACAGTTAATGGATCTCTGTTTTATTACAAATGTAGTATTATTATTAAATAAAAAGGCTTTTGTATATTGAATGCATTTGATCTGAAAACTACTTGTGCTTTTCGTCGTAATTTTGATCTTATTTTGAATTCATATACTCTATTTTTATAATCCATTTTCTTTTTAAACCACCTGTTTAATAAGATGTTTCTTCTATGATTTAGAATAACCCTTGAGATACAAACACAAATATAAGAAAAAAATGCTATCTCTACTTCAAGTGCATAACTATAATCTGAAATATATTTCAAGCAGTTTATACCACTTGTAATTTGAAATTATTGCAAAGAAACCTGAAGAATGCAAACACGAGTAGCATTCCAATAGCTCTTTATGCATTTAAAAATGAAAAGATACAAAAAATTGATTATTTTGCATGATAAAACATTATAAATAGTACGTTTAAATCCCCAGCACAATTTAAAATACAATTACATATTCAGGATTACTAGTAGGCTGAAAATCGTACTTATCTTTAGTACTTTCGTGCATACATTGTGAAAGGGCAATTGAAATCCCCATTGCATAATTTCAAGAGAAGTTATACTACCGAGGTTATTTTTAACTCGGATTCCGCTTCCTCTTCCGAGAAGATGAAAACGAATAAACAAATTTCTATTACCTCTCTCCCACACACAAAAAGAAAGTTGTAAGCATAATGCGCGTTCTCATACACGGCAGCATTCAATTAGACCGATTTTCCACTTGGCGCTCACTGTATAGTAGAATTATTTCATTTTATGTTTATCCTGCTGCGAACCGAATTTCCTTCGAGAAATTGCTCCAAATAAGACTAGCTGTAGTCATAGGATTCGCTTCTTTTTTTTTTATCAAGTTATTCGAAAGCATCTCCTTTTTACTCATTCAGAAAATATCACTGATCTTCTGCAAATATACGCACATAATATTTAGTAATATTTGTCTATACTACTACTAGCAAAAAGACTATCGCAAAAGTTTATGCATCCATCTAAAATATAATACTAAGTTTGCAAATGGTAGTATGAATTCGTTTAAAATATCACTCATCTATTCTTAATTATTGTTTTAAAATATCATTTTAGGTTTTTTTCTTTGCAATTTTAAAAATTAATATAAGCCAAAGTTAATATAATTTATGAAAAGGGATATATTTATGGAATAATATAGAGTTATAACTGAAAGGAAACTAAAATTGAGTTTCACAGTAGTAGAATGCATGTATTCATCCAAGGAACGAATCATTTTAAAACTAGCAAGTGAGGAATGGTTCATTTTTTTTTATTATTTCAGCAAGGACCTCCAAAATATTACCTGTGTTGATTCAGGCTGGCAATAAATACAATGCAAAAATAAGAAATTTTGCGAGGGTGGATAACCTGGAAGCATTTTTGAGAGAGATACAAAGACTATTATAACAAGTGATGAAGGGATCTCAGGAATTTCAAACTACTACTTTGCAATGTAAATTCGCTCTGATTTCCACTTCCTATAAGCTAAAATTATTTATAGGAAGTATCAGAAGAGATCAGATTTCTAGAAGCTGAACCTCAAAGAAAAGAGAGGGGATCTGCGGGCAGTGCAGTGCAGAGGGGAGTCACGGAGAACCTTCAACCAGAACAGATCTCTCGTTAGGGAGGGATTTTCTAGCTTACGGAGCAAGAGGAAGCAACGCGTGTTTTTTATGCGTGGATTTCGCTCGTCCACCTGATCATGGTTGCGGTTAAATCAGGTCCTGGACACGAAATATGTTTTTGTTCTACCTTTAAATTTTTTCAATCTTGTAAATAAACTTTACTTCTTGTCGGAAGTAATTT
Organism: Pardosa pseudoannulata; assembly: GCA_032207245.1. Classification (NCBI taxonomy): domain Eukaryota; kingdom Metazoa; phylum Arthropoda; class Arachnida; order Araneae; family Lycosidae; genus Pardosa; species Pardosa pseudoannulata. The sequence continues at coordinate 83,130,144 of CM063504.1, forward strand.
TATGCATTCCAGCTATAACCTACGAACATAAAGCATACCTGTCCGAATTAAGGGCAGGTCACACGCTAGCATGGTACAGCAGTGGTGCTATAACACACACCATTTAATAGGTCCCGGAACCTGATTATCCGCAACAATAATTCATGGGTGAGCGGCTTCAAAAATGTAGAACAACATAAAACGTTAGGTTGCATTTTTTTCTCTGTAAAGGAAAAATCCCCTCACAAGCGAAAGACGTTAATCCAAGGTTCGCCGAACGATGGTCGAATGGTTAGGGCATTGATCTTTGATACCAGACTTCATGGGTTCGAATCCCAATGGGCATGTATGTTCCTAACTGTTCGTAATGGACTTTAAACAATAGGTTCAGAGCTCATTAGACCTCGTATTGAAAAAAGTAGACCGTAGTGCTCCAAATTAAACTAAACCAGACCAAACCGCCCAAAGCTCACGGTAACCTCTTTCTCACCTATCTGCTCTGCCCCATTCTCTGTGCTCCAATCTTCGTAATCTGATCTCCTAAAAAGGGGATCGTCCCCCTTAGAAATCATCCCCTTGTTTTGGAGTTTTGCCGGAAACACTTGCACCAGTATCTCTTTTACAACCGTCGTCGGAAAATGTCACGTCCGAAGACTTTATGAGCGTAGTAGATGGATGGTTATATGCCGGAAAAACGCAGGGTGGCGGTAGTCGAGGGATCGACTCCCTCAAATTGGAAGGGGTGCACATCTGCAAAACTGGTCATGGGTCCCAATCTCTTACAACCCATATACGACGTAACTTGCAAATTAAAATATATTTGTGGTTTTACAAATTAAAGGAAAACTAGGCAGCTAAAAGAAAACATCTTCTCATGGGAAAAAATGAGACATTTTATTTTTTACTATGGAACGTAATAAAACCATAATAATGCTTACAATAGTGAAGTATAAATTTTGTAAATTAAATCCATTCTTCCACTCATCTGTACTTTTTTTTAAGTCAAACAGATCAGTAACGTTTTCATTACATTCAGATATATCATTTAACATGATTTTCAACTGAAAACACGATTAGAGCACTAATTCTATCCTCGTTTATAGTGCTTCTTTATATATGTCTTTAAAATATGTTAAGATATTTGAGTTGAGAAGCATCTGTAAGCTGTAGAATTATTAATTAGAATAGTAGAAATAAATAGTAACATTTTTAGAGTTTCGAAATTGTAACATCTCAGTTGTTTTCTACAATAAACTGTAGAAAACTAATGGTAGGAGTCATAATTATAGAATCATTATTTTTTTAACACCTAATTTCTAATAATTTAATTTTTACTTCAAAAAACAATATTGAAATATGTAATGGCTTCAATTCCAAAACACTGATTTTATTAAGGAACATCTTAAGTATTTACACTTGTTTGTAAGAAATGTATATCGAAAAATGATAACTATAAAAATATAAGAAGATAATGGAAAAAGTAATTAAATGAATATAGCAAATCATCGGAGAAATTTGAACGAGTTAACTGCAAACAATGCGACATATAACACCCTGAAAATGAGCGAATGGAATCGTATCATCGTTCTTTTTCCCCTTCCTGTATTCTATTCGCATCTATCTCATAGCATAGTTTGTCATGAACATTAATTTGATCGAAAAAAGATCAGAAACGATATGTGGTATAGTAACCCACAATACAGTACGTTAACTACATCTTAACATATCTAAAAATTTGGGGGGGGGATTCCCTCCTTGAAATTGATAAAAATCTGAAAATCCAGGATCAAATCCCCATTCAAGAGATGTAGGAATTTTAATTTATTCTAATTACGTTCGTGATGACTGTACGCATGGGAGCGTCAAGTATTTTAAAGTAATTTTTATTCATTACTTTTTCATCAAAACAGTCCAATTCATAATTTATTTATAAATATTCTATAATTTTTGGATTTACAGCATTAAAACAGGACAAGTCTGTCGGTTCGTCTAGTATATCTATCTATCTATCTATCTATCTATATATATATATATATATATATATATATATATATATATATATATATATATATATATATATATATATATATATATATATGTAATGAGACTGACTTCTCGATGGGGGGTTGCAGTCATGGCCATAAAAATGATACCGTTTCAGCTAAAAACCTTTATTAAGATAACGTTGAAGGATGGGTTCCCACTTCATCATAGGGACAGGACAAACTGAAGGGTCAGCTAGCATGAAGTTATATGTACAAGACACGTAACACCTGGGTCAACATCTGTGGGAAAATATCTCTAGCAAATCTGTCTCCGACAGCGTGTATCTCCTTTTTATTTGGAAATTTCCTAAATTGTCCTCTAGTCCCATGTAGGTTTATAATTGGACAGGCCCCTTTCTCCGAGGGCGTAACCTGTAGCCCCAGTGGTCAATTTAGGTTAGGGGTTAAAAAGGGGAATGGAAAATGACGCGGGAATTTTTACCCTTGATTTAAGTTTTGAAAACCCCTGAGAATTTTCCTTACATACATATATATACGAGGCATGTTTTTTAAGTAAGTACCGTTTTGGAATTAAAAAAAGACGTGCAAAGATATCGCAATAATTTTATTTTTACATGAAAGCCTGTACCTTAATCTACTTTTCTACATAATTTCCATGAATATTGAGGCACTTGTCATAACGTGGCACCAGTTTTTGAATACCCTCCTCATAAAATTCTGCCGCCTGACTTGTTAACCACTGTATCACAAATATTTTGACTTCGTTATAGTCTTGAAGACGCTGACCACCCAGGTGTTTCTTCAAGTGCAGGAACAAATGGTAGTCGCTGGGTGCCAGATCAGGGTTGTATGGAGGATGATCTAGAGTTTCCCATTTAAAAGATTTGTTGAGATCTTTGGTCCGATTAGCCACATGAAGGACGCCCACTCTGTTCTTCATCATGCACATTTGTGCTGACATCTTTAAATGCTCTCGCCCATTTCCTTACCATTCCATCACTCATAATGTTTTGTCCGTAAACTTCACAGATCTCACGATGAATATCGATCGGTTTTACGCCTTTAGCACTAAGAAATCGTATAACAGCCCGTACTTCACAATCGGCGGGACTCATGATTGTCGGAGATAACTTAAACACTCAGTAAACAACGTATACAATGAAGAATCAAACTGTAATGGCGTCAGTGCGTAGACAAGAGATGTAGGTAACCAGCCCGCATGCGCGGAACGCCGATCGTAGCGCTGCGGCGGCAGAATCGCAAAACGGTACTTACTTAAAAAACATGCCTCGTATATATATATATATATATATTTAAAGAGAGGGAGAAATATATATATATATATATATATATATATATATATTTAAAGAGAGGGAGAAATATATATATATATATATATATAATATATATCCGTAGTATAATGACTTTTGAGCCAAACCATATATTTAAATGGGAGTTTAGTTGGCACAATCACTCTCCATAATTACATTTGTAATAACTTTAGTTAATATTTAATACCTATATTCTGTAAACGCTCTATCATAATAGAAACAACTTCCTTTATATTTCGTATTAGCCATTGTATTTATATTTTTACCCTTTCTTCTCTCATTGTTCTACAGTGCACGAAGTGGAGGACGACGACGATGATTTGGACGATGACGATGACGACGACGATGAAACTTCCAGGCCATCTTATGAATACAAAATGGAATTAAACGAAACTTATGAATTTTCTTGCACCACCGCGAAAGACGAAGACACCCCAGTCACTTGGTGAGTGTGTATGAATATCCATTAGTCTTTGAATACTTTGACTCTTTATTCATAATTTTTATTTGAATTAATCAATGTACTGAATAATATTCCGTATTCTAAAATAATTTAACAAATTAGATTTATCATGAGGTACTTAAAGTGGATACGTGTCAAACATTTTGAACTCCTTTAACTCAATTGTAATTAGAAAAATATACCGATTGGTTTTGTTCAAGTTCATGCCGACAGCTGGCGTTGTTGTCAGTATAAGTTTCAATAAAAAAAGAAATTCTGTGCTCGAGAAGTGATGCCCAATGTATTGAGATGGTGTTCTAAGCTGTTACAGTCAACAAATACAAAAAAAATGTAAAATAAACTATTGTTTACAAGACAAGTGTGGGGCCACGGTAGACTCGTTATTAGTGCATCAGTCTCGTAACCGAAAGGTGGCGAGTTCTGTCCTCGTCTCGGCCAAAGACCGCCGTGTTGCTAATGTCAGTTGGGATCACGTTAAACATGTCGTGACTACAAATTTCTCCAAGTTCCCATAAGAAATTATACCTCTGGGTGTACTGAATCAGGGATGTGTCGGTTTCTGGTTTGGATTTAAATTCTGACTTGCGGATGGATGGATGAATGAGTGTATGAATGAGTTCGTCCGGCCCCTAAGAAGGTTGTGTTGCATGTGTTCGAGCTAAGTCATACTTTCACCTTAACGGTGCTCGTTAAGAACGAAAGGCACACACTTCTGTCTTAATTCGAAAGAGCAGAGCTCATTTGGGTTTGGTATGACCAAGTGCCCCCCCCCACAAGACAAGAGTAGTTATTTGTGTGACATTCGACAGGTTTCTTGACTCTTAAGACATCAAACAAACAAGAATAAACTTGTACCATGTGAGTGAGCTGACAATTGAATAAGTTTATGTAACCACTTTAAACTTTGAAACAACCAGAAAAATATATTCAATTTTAAATAATTTCTGAACATTTCACTATGCTTTTTTTTAAATCTCAAATACAAGCATTTTATTGACATAATTTTTGAAAAAGAATAAAACATTCCCTTCCATTGTGTCAGGTGGTAAGCTTGTTTATCACGTTTAACGTAATAGTGTCCCTTTCCCGTCTTTGGATAAACTTTTGGTACATGTCACACCAATCGTATTAACAGCAACTTCCTCAGTAAGCAGAAGGTTCGTAGAACTATAGCACCAAACTCAGCAGAAAGTCAAACCGGTGACAATGGAGTAAAGGACCGTTCGTGTAGCAAAATAAAACGGAGCGGATCCCAAAAGCGTTTTAAATAGATACAAGAATGCGCAAAACGATATTGCTAGGTAATCCCTGAGCAATCGAACTACCCTGAAACAAAGGTTGCGCAGTGCGTTATGTTGACTGCTCGATAATAACACTTAACTAAATCTCAGGTGACGATGGGGTGATCGGACCTCACGGATCGATTCCATCGATCATCAGCACGATCATTTTCCTGAGCCCCGCACGAAACCATCGCGACTAATTCACAAAGACCTTGAATGCGTACCGCTTGGGAACCTATCAGGAATTGTCTTCTGTAATTCACTAAAGTGGCCTCAGTGAAAGATCATACGGTTGATGGCACCTTGTTCATCATTCAATGGACATAGCCAGTTCTTAATTTTAATTGATCTGCGGGTATGATAGCATGACCAACTAGGAAACGATTCAGATAGAAATTTTATCTCGCACACCTTGTGTCTCACACACTGAAAGAGTGAGTTTACCATGTAAAAACATCTTTAAATTCAAACTATCAGTAATAGAATTATTATTGTTTCCATAATTTGATATTGAACTAAATGAACTCAGAATTTTCGAAATCTTACCTTAGTAATACCTGTATTCACTTTTATTTTCAAAGCAATGGAATTTCAATTGTTTTTAAAATATAAACTATCTCCGCTTCTGTTTCTTTATTTACATTGACCAGTTAGACATTTATAATTCTCTTTTGCGTAAAACAATCTACAAATCACAATACATTATTGCTATTATTACATTAAATTACTTTATCATCATCTGTTTGTCCCTATATTTTTTATACTTTCTCTTTTTTGAACTATACATAAGCAAAATATTATTTTAAGGGAACATTGAAATATTTTAGAATATTATTGTTTTAGGCCTCTCTTAAAATTAAAATTAATTTTTGTTTTCATTTTCTGGAACATTTATTGAAACCACGTTTAAAACAATATAGCAGTACAGACAAAATGAAAGAGAAGTTCCTATACGAATAAAAGACAATAAAGTAAAAAAAAAACCTATAACCAAGGACTCCTCAAACGAAATTAGTCTATCTCACTTTTAAACTTTTTTTCTCTTTGTTTGTAAGATCTTACTTAAATTGAAAAGACTTTTCTTGGTATCTTAATTGGTTCGTGCCCATTCGTTTAAGGATCTCAGAGTTAAATCTCGAGGGCATATGAAGAAGTGTTAAATTGAAAAGACTTTTCTTGGTATCTTAATTGGTTCGTGCCCATTCGTTTAAGGATCTCAGAGTTAAATCTCGAGGGCATATGAAATTGAAAAGACTTTTCTTGGTATCTTAATTGGTTCGTGCCCATTCGTTTAAGGATCTCAGGGTTAAATCTCGAGGGCATATGAAATTGAAAAGACTTTTCTTGGTATCTTAATTGGTTCGTGCCCATTTGTTTAAGGATCTCATAGTTAAATTTAGAGGGCATATAAAGAAGTGTTAGTGATTTCATATGAAGAAGTGTTATGATGTTCTTGTAACATCAAGACCGAAGACATAAATGGAATCAAACTTAGAGTGATAGTGTTAATGGGTTGGTTCACTAGAGATGAAGTTTATAAAAATCTGAACAGTTACGATATAAAGAAGTGTGTGATATACTTATCGGCTTAAATAGAAAATTTTAAAAATGCCTACAGAAAATGAGAGTTAAAAACTTATTATATTTATTCGCTGGTTTCTCTACTTTACAAAGTTGTTCTGTTTGTGTTCGAAATTCTTTTAACCGTATTTTGATTCGTCATAGTACACCACAGCTAAAAACTGATTGTTAATTACTTCTTAAATCTAAAATCATTGTTTCTTGATACAAAACCTGCCATTCTTTCATTACTGGGAAATCTTTATTTATTTCTGCTTTTAAAATTTATGCTCAAAATGATTCCAAACCAGATGTTTTTTAAACATTAAAAAAAATATTTCACTCTTATTAATACTGCTATTAATATTTTTGGCTTCTTGTTAATAACAAATAACTTAAAAGCTGGTTTCAGCTCCTTGGCTTACTTCCAATGTTTATGGAACGACTTGGCTCAGAATCAATATTAGAATGCAACGTTAAAAACTAGGAACAGACACCCACGAAATAGAAAAATAAAATTTTGTAGGTATAAGTAGTAAAAAGAGTAAACGAAATTATATGTCCCTCAAATCTTCACTCCCTTTTGCTTTTTCTTATATATCTGGAAACTATAGCAGTTTGACTACTCTTTTATGATTTAATGTACAATTTTAATTGTATGGTAGATGAAATAAATTGATAATAAGTCAAGAAAAAAGGTGCTGAGTTCTCAGGCTAAAATCTCCGATACAAAGATCATTATTTCCATTTAATTATATATATTTGTAAAGTAAAAAAGAAGAAAGCGTTCAGTCAGACTATTTTCATTATTCTTAAAGTCATTCCAATTTTACAGAATATTTTTTGGTCAGTGTGTTTAGTTATGCTTTTTTAATTTTGTTTATACATTGACATAATTTATTTTTGCTTTACGTACTTTTTAGTTATTTTTTTCAATTAGATTATTGTATTTTAAGCATACAACATACTCATTACTATCATTTAGATATAAAGTACTGTCCGAAAAATCTCGCTTTCATTATCTGAAATATTTTGGGACAACTGTAGACGAACCCGTTAAGGCACTATTTTACAGATTGCAGGCCGGTTTGTGGCAACACCCCCTAGAGAAGTGGTTCTCAACCTTTTTAAGCTACCGCCCCACCCTTACGGATCCGAAGCGAGCTCAACGCTCCCCATGTAGCAGAAATATGTTCGACGACCCCTTTGCAAATGTCCCGTAATTTAAAATAGTAGGGTACTACTACTACGTACTAGGGTAGAAGAAGTACTTTATTATAAAAGACAAAATGTTTAAGTAATTTTCTTCAATATAGTTTAAAATCATTTTTTTGTTACTGAGACACGCTGAAGCAAAGCTCAAACGAATGGTTAGTGTAAACTCGCCGAGCGGTTTGCGAAGTTTCTATTTCCGATTGTAAGTCATACCCTAGTCATTTGGATATGATTTCGCATGGGCCTCGTATAAGGAGCAGATATGGAGACGCAATAATCAGCCGTAGAGGATTAAACTTAACAATGTTGATTTATTACAACAAAAAAAAAATCATTTAAAGAAATATATATGTAAAGTCGTCCAGAGGGGATATTACTCTAGACCACCTGCTCATCTCAAAGTTCAGCCGGGAGTCCCTTCCCGTTTCTTCTTTTCCAGACAGGACACCTCGTTTTTAGGGGAGATCGACACCCCTCCCCCTTTGACCTTTGTCCTTCGAGTAGCCGAAACCGCCCTTTGGTGCCCAGTCGACGCGATCACACAAAGCACAGTTTCTTTTCTCTGTCGGTACGTTGACAAAATCGGCATACTTGACACTTTAATCACCCGTGCGTCAAAAGGATTATTACTGGTACAATACTGCCGTTTTCAATTGTTCAAAAGAATAAAAGTTCGTCCGACCGCCGACAGAGATGGATGCGACTCTTACAGTTAGGGCGCTGATCTTCGGTTCCGTAGATCGTGTGTTCTAAACCCACTGGGGCTAAGATGTTCGTAGCCGTTCGTAGTCGGCTTTAAGTATTTCGTTCCGGTCTCAATAGCCCTCCTGTTGAAAAAGAGCACACCGTAGCTCTCCAAACGAATGCTGTTAATTTAATGTATTTTTTTTTATGTCGGCCCAATTTCACGCAGATGTCTACTGAAACCAGAAGAAACAGAAGTTTGTTTACCAATGTAGCCTACCTAAATTTAACGTAATTTTCAAAAAATCGTTTGGATAGGCTACGGCTTAGATTCCTGGCCAAATTAATTGAGGGAGCTACCAGAGGATTGCTTGGTTTCTGTGATGTTTCGTATGATATTAAGACAAGCTCGCAAATCATGTAAAAGTAAACTAGGAAATCGAATTCTAGCCTTCCAATAACTTAATATAATGTTATCACAATTGACAAAATGTAATTTCAAATTTTAAGACCATTTCCAAATTAAATATTTTGACAAACAAACTACTTCCACTCCAAAAGTAATTATTAAAGAACTTATTAATTTATGAACTGAAATAAAAATATATATAACAATTAAATGTACTAAAACATTTTCGGAATTCTTTCTTGAAAGATCAAATGCTATCCATTAATTATCAGGTTCTAAATAATATATAAACTTTATATTTAAAATTATAAATTTTATATTTAAATGATGAAAAATGAGAAATCTAAAGCAAGATTTAACTACATAAATAAATCTAACATCAGTATTTAGTTGAAAACCATTTGAAATGGAAAAAAATGTTTTATTGTAATTTATAAAAGAAAACGCTGAATGTATTAGAATATGTCCTCCTAATACTAATTAACTGTGAAAAACTTTCGAAGAGATTTTTTTAATTTTATGGAAAGAGAGAAAAGCTACATTTTTGAGAAAATATCAGCATAGATAAACAAACTATAAGTGGCACATACAATCTACTCTATAACTCGCGTTCTATAAAAAATTTTTCACTGCAGATTTTATTTTAAGTATCAAGATCTGTATAAATATAATTCTTTATAAAAAAATCTTCTGAGATTGTAAATATTTAGAGTGTTTGAGACTTCTTATACAGAATTTCTTTTTCTTCAAATAATTCATACTTACGAATCTTAAAATGTCCAAAGAATTATTGCAGAATAAATGGATTTGCATTTTAAGAATTATTTTATTTTATTATACTTTTTGAGGTAATTTATAAAATTGTCATTACATCCAAATGTTATTCTAAATAAATACTTAGCATTATTATCCAAATGTTTCTTACCCATTTAATTGGTACGTAAGACTTCAGTATAAACAACATAATTATTTGCATATCTAATTCCGAATATACACTTTATATCTTTTTCAAAATAGTGTTTTCTTTGATAAATTATGGCAAAAAATTAAGGGTAGAAAATTCATTTCTTAGATAGGAATCTTTTAAAGTTTATGCATACTTTTTTTCTTGGGTTTTAAACAAAATTAACTTATGAATGTTAGTATATTAACACTGCGTAAATATATAGCATTATCCATAAGTTAAAATTTCTGTACCACCATGATAGAGGGATCGAACATCGACATTATAGATCAAAGATTTTTGCATATTAATATTAGTATAGTACATTTGATAATATATTTATTTCTTTTCACTCATACACATGTAGAGGCAAACACATGTATACATACTTATATGCATTTATGTATGAATGAATGTATATATTGTACTTAAATCACCTAATACTGGTTAACTGAGCTATGAATATTGTTTCTGCTATGTTTAAATATTGAAGCTTTTTTAAATATTTTGAATAATTTAGTTAACAAAATTCGGACCTTAAAAGAGCTGCGTTAAATTCCTTACATGAGATATGAGTCTTAGAAATGTATTAAGAATTGTCGAAGGGAAACTACTCTTTCTTAATATAACATGTTGTTTTATTTATAACTTTTCGTTCTAAATATTAATTAAGCATCATATCCATGTTACAGTAAACTACAAAACAAAATTATTTTTCCCATACCATTTATAAGCATTTGTTGAATAAAAATAAATTAATTAGGAGATAAAATCGCTAATTTAGATAGTATAATGAATATTTTACTTAATGTAATATATGATATATTTTCTTTTTTTTATATTTTATATTTAAAAATGATTGTATGTTCTTAATAGTTTAGTTGTACAGATTTATTATTGAAAAACATGTATTTAAAAGATATATTATTTTTAAAAATGCTCTAAAAATAAATCATAGCATAGTTTATTTTAAATAAAATAAATATACACTTCATATCTTAATCTACTCTATAACTCGCGTTCTATAAAAAATTTTTCACTGCAGATTTTATTTTATGTATCAAGATCTGCAGAAAAATAATTCTTTATAAAAAAAACTTCTGAGATTATAAATATTTAGAGTGCTTGAGACTTCTTATACAGAATTTCTTTTCCTTCAAATACTTACGAATCTTAAAATATCCAAAGAATTATTGCAGAATAAATGGATTAGCATTTTAAAAATTATGTAATTAAGAATTATTAATATTATTAGAATTATGTTGTGTATGTTGTGTATTAAGCTCACAATTCTGTTTTAAAGTTTTATTTATTTGCTGATATAGCGCTTCAATCCAAAACGCACAAGTTACATGCACTCTCAGCTTCCTGTAATAATATATCATAGTTTATTATCATTAACTATACATACATATTTAATTTTTTTTCTCTCATATGAGTAGTTTTTTATTTTATTTGGAGATTTGAAGAAAAATAATATCTTTAACAAAAAACATTATATTTAGAATTTTTTTTGGTTTATTTTCTTAACAGTTAGAATATTTTAAAATAAATCAAAAAAAAATTATCCAAATTTTAAAATGCTTCTTAACAAATTTTTAGTTTTTTTCGACTTCTGAAAAATGTTAGCGATTCATGTATTTTTTATTTAAGTTTTATTATTATTTAGTATTATCATATATTTATAACAGAAAACAATACCTATTTTTTTAGTAAATTGTGTAATAATATTTTAAATATATTGTATTTTTATAAAATTAATATTGTTAGAATTTATTTTAAAAATTAAGATAAAAAATTTAGTACATATTATATGTTTTGTTTTTGAGATATTGTCATTTTATTTTAGAATACTTATTTTTTAATGTGATTTATTGATCAGTAAGATCGCAAAATAATTTTCATTACAGTAATTTATAAACCATTTTAGCTTTTTAATTCCGTATTAACAAATCGATTATCTATTTAGCATTTTTAAAATTTTAAAAATATTTTACTATAATCTTTGTTAAACAATATGTTCATTTTCCGATTTTGCTCTTTGGCGATTTATTTTAACATAATTAAAAATAAAATTAAACTTAGTAAATTATTATATCAGAAAACAAGTATGTAGTATACGATTATGCATTTTGGTTAGAAAATAAAATAAATATCTAATCTATTTTTAGATTATTATTTAGCATTTTTTTTTTAAATAGTATTTTTACTATAATTCTTTGCATAAATATATGTTATTTTGCTTATTTAGCTCTTTAATATGGATTGTATCACTAATGTTTTAAATGAATTTATAAAAGGTCTAATATCGGAAAAAATTCGTCATTGTAGTATCATTACATTTTGGTTAAAAAATTTTATTAACGTATGAACTATCTAACATTTTTGTTATTATTTAGCATTTTTTTTTAAATTTAAATAGTATTTTTGGCACTATAATTGCTTTGCATCAAACAATATGTTCATTTTGCTGATTTAGCTCTTTGGCGAATATGGATTGTATCAACATAATGTCAACAAATTCGAGGAAAATGAAACTTTGAGTAAAAGGTTAATATATCAGGAAACATTCGTACCCTTGTAGTATACGATTATGCATTTTGGTTTGAAAAATTTTATAGGAACAGATGAACTATCTAATCTACTTTTTAGATTAGAGCTGTTCAACCCAAAAGACTTTAAAGATACATTTTATTTTGAGCTTTTTTTAATTACGTTTTATAAAAAAACTTTTAATTGGTGTCATATTAAATGCGTTTTATTAACATTAAATTGTAAAATTATATTGTCTTTTTTTTATAGTTTCAAGAATGTTTTAAATTCGTCATTTTAAATTTTTACATTAGAATGATATTTAAATAAAATTTAATACGTTTATAAAACATTTCATTGATTTAATAAAAATCAATAAAGGAAAATATAATTTTTTTTTTAATTTCAAAACTTCTGATGGGCTAAACGTCCGCAATAACCTCTTTTATACTTTCAATTTTCATAAAATAGTTATTATAAAATGTTTTAATGCATTTTTATGTACATAACTAAAACTGTAAAATTATAAATTCATAAATATCCAAAAAGTTTAAGTCTAGACTTGGCCTGAATGCTGGAATAAAATATACTGCAGTGAGCTCTTTTATATATGAAAATTTTGATGCTAAATTATATATATATTATCGAATAAATGTCTGAAATAAATTTTTTATAATTTTAATTTTAATAAAAATTATTATAAAATGTTTATTGCTTTTTTATATACATAATGAAAACTATAAATTAAAATTATGAATTTATAATTTATCCTAAATATCCAAAAAGTTTAAGTCTAGACTTGGCCTGAATGTGGGAATAAAATATACTGCAGTAAGCTTTTTTATATATGAAAATTTTGATGCTACATTATAAATTATTTATGATTGACTAAAGGTCCGCAATAACCTCTTTTATAATTTTAATTAAAAAAAATTTTATAAAATGTTTTATTGCTTTTTTATGAACATAATGAAAACTGTAAAATTATAAATTCATAAATATCCCAAAAGTATAAGTCTAGGCTTGGCCTGAATGTGGGAATAAAATATACTGCAGTAAGCTTTTTTATATAGGAAAATTTTGATGCTAAATTATAAATTATTTGTTATCGACTAAAGGTCCGCAATAACCTCTTTTATAATTTTAATTTAAAAAAAATTATTATAAAATGTTTTATTGCTTTTTTATGTACATAATGAAAACTGTAAAATTATAAATTCATAAATATCCAAAAAGTATAAGTCTAGACTTGGCCTGAATGTGGGAATAAAATATACTGCAGTAAGCTTTTTTAT
>CM063504.1:83151343-83161343 GCA_032207245.1 Pardosa pseudoannulata
ATGAGCTTCTTAGATAAAACTGTCGACAATCAACAATTGATCAATTTTTTATTATGTATACAATTCTTATGTTTTAAAGGGCAATATACAATACATAAATATAAGATGTGTTTTTTCATTTTGTTTTGAAATTTAGTACGTGTGAATTAAAGGGGTGGGTAAATTTATCTAATTTTTCTATCGTTTATTGTTATCAATCGGTTATTGCTATCAAAATCACGGTGTCCCAAACTTATTACATTAAGTGGAGCCCACTGTATATATATATTTTTTTTATTTTTTATGAATGAAATTTAGTGGTCTATGAAATGCTGTCTGAGTAATATTGAGGAGAGGCTGTAATACTCAAAGTTGCTTAAATTTCATATTTTTTCTCTACTTTTAGGAATATATAAAAACTTAGATTTCTGAAATGTACCACTACATATTTAGAAGATATTAGTCGCTTGTTAATGGATTAAAATAAAGTCGGGTATTAAACCATATATAATTATCGTTATTCATATGGTATGTAAGTGGATCTAAATGACGCATATTCTTCTATATTTGTTCAGTGTAAAAAATAAATAAATAAATCTATTTGAAATAAGAACTATTTTGTAAAGAGTAAAAGGATTCTTGTTCTTAAATAATTTAAGAGAACATAAAGCTCTTAAGTGCAAGGCAGAAAAAACACATTAAATGAATTTAAATATTTTATAATATCTCTTCATGCTATTCCTGTAAATGCTTACTTTTTGTTTATTTTTCTCCCTTTATTTTGTTTTATTGACTAACATTTTTTGTTGACATACATTTAAATAAAGTCTTTACACTTAAAAAGAGTATCTCTTGCTAATGGTTATTTCCCAAAAATATTCCAAAGAAATAAAAGATTTTACTGCATAAATACGATCTATAAATATGCTTTTAACCTCTACCAAAATGAATTTATTTTGGAGCTTGATTCTATTTTTAATGCATAGTTACATTTAGCTAACCCAAAATTAGACAAATTTTAAACTCCTCCTTTGCTTGAACCTTATATGAGTGTCTTAATTTAAGTAATAAAAGAAGTTTTAAGTAGCTTTTCAACATATTTTTATATTTAATATGTTGAAATTAAATTGAAATCAAATTTAAAGCCCTAAATCTAATATGTAAGAAGTGACACTTCTTACATATTAGATTCAACGTGGCTTTAAATTTGATTTAGCTCGCAATTTCAAGCACAAAATAAACAACTAATGCTCAAATCGTTTGGGGACAAACTTTAAACAATTTTTTAGCTAAAAGTTTAAAATTTATCCAAAATTGGATAAATTTCAAACCACTTGCTTGCTTGAACCTTAAATGAGTGTCCTAATTTAAGTAATAAAAATAGTTTTGAATAGCTTTACATTATATTTTTATATTTAGTGATATTTCTCACATATAAGACTCAGCATGGCTTTAAATTCACTTTAGTTCGCAATTTCAAGCCCAAAATAAACAACTGATCCCCATATTGTTTGGATACAGACTTTAAAAATTTGGAAAAGCTTTAAATAGCTTTTCAACATATTTTTATATTTAGGGACATTTCTTATATATAAGACTCAGCGTGGCTTTAAATTTGATTTAGTTTGAAATTTCAAGCACAAAATAAACAACTGATCCTCAATTTGTTTGGACACAGACTTTAAACAATTTTTTTAGCTAGAGATTTAAAATTCATCCAAAATTGGACAAATTTTAAACCTCTCGCTTGCTTGCACCTTACATGAGTGTCTTAATTTAAGCAATAAAAAGAGTTTTGAATAGCTTTTCAACATATTTTTATATTTAGTAACACTTTTTACATATAAGACTCAACGTGGCTTTAAATTTGATTTAGTTCGCAATTTCAAGCACAAACTAAACAACTGATCCTCAAATTGTTTGGAGACAGACTTTAAACAAGTTTTTTAGCTAGAGATTTAAAATTTATCCAAAATTGGACAAATTTTAAACCTCTCGCTTGCTTGAACCGTATATTAGTGTTCTAATTAAAGTAACAAAAATAATTTTAAATAGCTTTTCAACATATCTTTATATTTAGTGACACTTTTTACATATAAGACTCAACATGGCTTTAAATTTCATTTAATTCACAATTTCAAACCCAAAATAAACAACTGATCCTCATATTGTTTGGAGACAGATTTTAAACATTTTTTTTAGCTAGAGATTTAAAATTTATCCAAAATTGTACAAATTTTAAACCTCTCGCTTGCTTGAACCTTATATGAGTGTCCTAATTTAAGTAATAAAAATAATTTTAAATAGCTTTTCAACATATCTTTATATTTAGTGACACTTCTTATATATAAGACTCAACATGGCTTTAAATTTGATTTAGTTCTCGATATCAAACTTAAAATAAACAACTGATCTCTCAGATTGTCTCAACACGCACATGTGCACACAACAAAAGCTTCTTAATTAATACAGAAAAAATACTCAAAAAGAAATGTGCACCAACAAATTATCTATTTATCATAAAATTTAATAATACAAGTAGAAAACTAAAAAAGAAAGATGCAAAAACTTACTTTTTTGCTGTTTGTAAAGAAGGGAATTTTTTGTTGATAGACAGTTGAAAAAAATATGACTGGAATAACAGCCCATTACATTACCACCAGAGGTACTGTTTTTTGATGTTTTTTAAAATATTTGCAGTGGTACTATTTTAGAAACGGTACAGGTCCAATTACAAAGTACAGTGTAGAATTTTTAGGCTTTCTGGGAATGATTTTTTCTTTCGGCACGAGAAGATGAAGTACTTTGTAATTGGACCTGTACCGTTGCTTAAGTAGTCCCATTGCAAATATTTTAAATAAAGCATCAAAAAACAGTACCTTTGGTGGTAATGTATTGTGCTGTTAATCCAGTCATATTTTTTTTCAACTGTCTATCCACAAAAAACTCCCTTCTTTACAAACAGCAAAAAAGTAAGTTTTTGCTTTAGATGAAAATATTATAAATAATCCCCTGAATTTTCAAGTAATTATTAATAATAATTTTATTAATAATTACTATTATTAATAATAATTTTATCATTTATTAATATTTATTTTTATAATTATAATTATAATTTATTTTTATAATTTTATCTATTATTTATAATTTTATCATTTGGATCCGCATTTTAAGATTTTTCGAGCGTTTCATAGAAATTTACTTTTACGAATACAACTGATATCAAGAATTATTACAATATATATCAACTATAAAATCTCATGTTACAGTACTATGCTGAGATATAATGACAAATATTTTATGGCGCTGTTTTTTATAAATAACCCCATATCATATTTAAACTTTATTATAACTAATGAAAACAGGTTATAATATTCAAAGTTGATTAAATTTCATGCTGCATTTACTCTCAGGAATTCATAATGACCTAGATTTAAGATACTCATCAATATATATTCGACATAAATGATGCTAGTATTAATGGGCTAAGCAACCTCCACCAAAAGTATCAGGCTAAGAAAATTTTTCTACGTAATCTAAAATGCCATTTAAAGTATAGAATTTCACAAAAAGATTTTCTTTATTTCCGTATAATAAGTAAGCAAGAGAGTTAAAAAAAGAAAATAATACATTGGTTATTTGGAGAAAATATTAAAAACACCTTAAGAAAAAATTATGTAGAGAAAATCAATATTGCACTCTGTGTAGCATCGAATCAATCATTCTTTGGACATCTCCTTTAAATCAATTTTTGGGCGTCTTTCACTTTTGTGTATTTAAATTGTTGAAATATTAGAGTTATTTCAGGCGAATTCCTTTATAAAGTGATATGTAAAAGGCTAAATGCTTCGAAGACATACATCCGTTATGTGCTTGTTATATCTTCCTGACATACATGTGCTTGTTAATCTCTTCCTGAATTCATAAATGGTTTAAATCTATTAACATAAAAAAGATAAGATTTTACTTTGTAAGATTGATTTGTTAAAATAACACATTTCGATATAGCAAAAGCCATCTATTTATACGATTGTTTATACGTTTGTATATTATACGATTGTTTGAAACTTCTTCAAGCGTCCAATAGGAAATACAAAAACATGCAGATGAATACAGTACTCAATTTGTGTCCTGGCTCCAGAAAGAAGTGTTAAACGCGTGCTTTTTCTTTCATTTTTAGAAATTAATGACGAATAAAGTTTATATAGTACTAGCAGAAATTTCTACGGAATAAAATTTTTATTTATCAGATTTAAATGATGTATCATGATTCGCGTGCATGCGTATAAACAGGTAACTCAATTATGCAGCAAATTTAATTTCATAAAGTACATTCTTTTTTTAAATTGTTTCTCGGTTGTTGGTTCCATTGTTAATTACAGATAATCGCCGATTATAAGTATTCTGTATATTCAAGGTAGTTAATTGTAAAGTATCAGTAGTGGATGGTTAAGACCAGCTAAAGTTTTCCTCCGTACAATGTTAAATTAAGTTAATCATCAATTAACGGATATATAATTTTTTATATATATTAACTATAGATTTACTACTATATAATTATCTTTTCCAATGCAATGCTTCAAAAAAGTAACTCACTTGAAGTTTCGCAGTTATGTTTCAGAACGTCAACTTGGATTTCTGCAGCAATGTGTTATATCACATCCCGGCTATTTAAATATTTGCTTAACCTTTCTAATGGATACCGAAATTTTCTACCGAATTACTTCCCTTTCCTCTCCTTATTTCATACTCTTTAGGATATCTTTTCAATATTTCGTAGTTCCACTGTCACAAATTTAGAAAATTCAGTGCCGGTCTCACCAAAGTTGTTTAACGGCTAACCACGATTAATCTCTGTTTAAACGGAGAAATGTGTCACACCATTGGTTAATCGTCGTTAGCCGTTAAACGACTTGGTGAGACCGATCCTAAGGTTCTTGCGCTATAGCTAACCTTTATATACATTCTGGTGGGGGTTTTTTTAAGTGTGAGATACTTGCCAGTATTTTACCATACAATTCGCTGATTTATGTTATCCTTTTAATTATGGGAGGACCAATGAATCATGTATCAATTTAATTATGGTAGGGCAACATCATTCCCTATGGGGACAACACGAATGCCTCCAAAGCTAACTCGGAAAATCAAATCAAATCCATCGAGTTGGAGCACAATGAGTAATCACTACACAATCTGGGTGATACATTCTGGGGTCGCATTACACTTTATGCAAATAACACAAATTTTAGTGCAATGCAAGTTAGATTTTTTAAATTTACAGATTCATACAATATTTCAAAATTCATCCATTTCGAAGTACTGTTATTCTTTTCAGGTATAAAAACGGGGCCCGTATCATCGATACACCCGATTCCAATATCGAAATTGCCGGAAGAGTACTGTTGATTATAGACGCTCAAGAAGATGATGCTGGTGAATATATGTGCATAGTGGAACCTCGATACGACTCTGGCTATCTTGGAGAAGGAAGGATATTTAGACTTATCAGTAAGTAATGCTGTGTGATATAATTTAGTTTATGAGTATAAATGTAATCTTTCGATCTGTTCCTTAATCATAATATTCTCCATTATATTATTTTAAAACATGTTTCTTTATAGCAGGTCTATTTAAATTGTGAGCTACAATACCAATGTTGCAACCAAATGTTAAAGACGCGAAAATTAAATTTTGAAACATTAAAATTCAAAAACACATTAGTCAGTTTCACCGTATTATCGTTTATATATTTTTGGTACAGCGTAATCATAAATTTGTAATCAAGCTGAGCAGCAGATTACTTTCAGGAATGAAAAATACAACGATTGGTTGTAGCAATTGTAATCTCCTATTGCAGGCAACTAGGCACAATAGCAGTGATACGAAGTACTTTCAAAGCACAAAATAAGAACATACTATCCATCATCTGTTACACTCCGTGTAGATCCACTTTATTTGCATATGAAGTCCTTTATCTAATTGTTAAACGTTAAGAGCCATTCCCCATTAAGTATATTTTTCTCTGTCTGAAAAAATACGACAGTTGTGGCCGATCTCACCAAAGCGGTTTAACGGCTAACCGCAATTAATCTCTGTTTAAACAGAGAATTGCGTCTCACCATTGGTTAGCCACGGGTTAATCGCGGTTAGCAGTTAAACGACTTTGGTGAGACCGACTCTTAATTAGTTTTCCTTTAATAGTGATTATTACCATGGCCGGGATTAACCACCGTGAGACGCAATGCATTTGTCCCAACGTTCTATCATTTTCTGAAACACGTGAATGTTTGCTTTTTGAGAGTTGTTCCAAAGCCATCTCCACATTTTTACTCATATTTTGTTGTCTTCGAAATAGCTGTCTCTTAGTGGTTCCTTGATCCGAAGAAACAGCCAGAAATCCCACGTGGAGAGATTAGAGGCCCTTACTCTGGGCGTTGCAGTTCGTTTCGAACCTTCGTTGTGACTTCATTTTGACTCCAGCTTGTGGACATTATTCTAGCAAATGAGCAAGCTGACGTCAAAGTGATGTCACAACTACCGTTCGATCCGACTCGCAACGTCCAGAGTAAGAGAGACTATTTGGAGGGTGTGATATGAATCTGCTGTTTTTTCTTAAACCGTCGAGTTCTTAACGAGCAATTCCATTATTGGGCTGCTATGAGAAGTCCTCCTTCAGCAATGGACACCTCTTTTTGGCTTGCAGTAATTGATCATTGTATCTGGGATGAACATTGAGATCCTTTTATAATTTTCCGATGCTGCCTTTTGAGCACGAATGCAAAATTCAATCACTTATAGCTTAACAAACACAGGTGTGCAATTCAGAAAATTCATTTGTCAAAAGATATTATCAAAAAACAATTTTAGAAACTAGCTAAGATCAATTCCAACAACTCATTATAAGACTTAAAGAGAGTCTTCGTTCAGCTGAACAAATCAAGATTTCAGAAATATTTCTCAGCTTTCAACTTAACAGAATATTTTTAAAGGAAACATCACTGAAGAATTGTTATTTTTATATCCTTTAGAACAGAACTGTTTTAGTTTGGTTCAGTTAGATTTGGTTAGTTTGAAGCAAATTTAGTCTATTGTTTTGCTATACAAGGTGTAATGAGACCCAGACTAATTAAAGCCAATTTCGAATGGCTACGAACTTCCATACCCGTAATAGTATTCGAATCCACGAAATTCAGAGCCAAAAAGCAGCCATTCAATCATCATCGGACAGTACAGAGGAAGATGTACATCGTAAAGTTGAAAAAATATTGGTTTGATATAGTAGTATCAAGGGGTTAAATTATAGAGTGAAAACACAGACAATTAGTAGCATAAATTAATAAAAGACGTTTAATTAACGTCAAGCACACTCAAATATACTTCATTTGTATCTTGTTAGATTTATATGTTTCCTCAGGAGAAATCTTGAGTGACTCTCAAAACCCTTCATTGGTGGTTCTTAAATTCCCAGAACTTGTCCGTTTCTAAATGAGCCATACCTTGAGTGCTTTCATATGAACAAGTTTTATAGTGTGAAAAGTATATCCAAATTACTTTAATCAGAGAATCATGTAAGTTAATTCGAAATTTATGAGATTTATAGTATTATTTTGTATACATTTTATTGGGGTTTGGAATGTAGGAAAGGTATTAACGGTTAAAAATATTTTACTTCGTTGTACATAGAAGGGTAAACGTAGAGTAAAAAAAATAAAATCGGGAGAGTAAAACAAAAGACATTTATCAAATGTCAAGTACACAAAATTATCCTTCATTTGGATCACCTGAATTAAAATTTGCTGTTTCGGAAGGAATCTCAAGTAACTCTCAGTAACCCAACCTTTAGTGGATGGTTCTTTAATTTCTCGGAAAACTAAAGCTTTTGATGAACCTGATAAGTTTTTTAGATGGATGTAAGTAACTTAGACGAGAGTTACAACACTAGATGAAAACTTAAACATCTTTATTAAGGCTCAACAGCATGACGGCTGAGAGACACACCGAACCATAAACTAAAAGCACATGGTCAAGACCATCACAGTTACAGTTACAAAAACTTAATACATGGTACATAACAGAACTTATCTTTCTTGCTTTGAAATGAATAAGTTTTGGGACATTAAAAATATCTTTGTAATATATAAGTCAGAGAATGATGTAAATAAAACTGAACTTTTTAAGTTTCATATTGGTACTCGACATGCAGTTTTTTTCAGTTTGGAATGTAGATAGATATAAAAACTTTTATAAAGAATTCGATCTTTATGAGGTCGTGGGTTCGAATCCCACAATGGCATGGATGTTCGTAGCTGTTCGGAATCGGCTTTAAGCAGTAGGTCCCGGTTTCATTAGCCCTCGTGTTGCAATAAGTAGTACACAAAAGCATTCCAAAACCAAACCAAACCAAACAAATTGGGTCTGAAACGTTACTGATCTACGCAGGGGAAGATTAATAGAATTTCAAAATTTCGAAACAAAGACAAAACCTAGATGATTGCCATATCGATATAATAATGGTTGTGTAAAAGCTAATGAAACACGTTGTATGATCCATCGATAGACCTATTGTAGCAGAAAACTGTCTAAACAGTTGAATTTTTATGAGTTCTGTACTGTCGTTAACCGTTTGGCGATATAATTTATGAC
This sequence comes from Pardosa pseudoannulata, assembly GCA_032207245.1. Lineage (NCBI taxonomy): Eukaryota > Metazoa > Arthropoda > Arachnida > Araneae > Lycosidae > Pardosa > Pardosa pseudoannulata. The sequence goes on from CM063504.1 coordinate 83,159,966, forward strand.
CTTTCACAACTTTTAAACAAGATAAACCATAGTCGATTGCCCCGTGAATAAAATCATGATTCTAAAAAACTAATGGAATGTGTTTTATTAGCCATCGATACACCTTTGTAGCAAAAACATTAGTAAGGAGATAAATAATGTTCTTTAGGATGATGTCTAAATCAAAATCTTTAAATTTTTAAAAATCTCTGTAAAAATACTTTTTTCAAATACAAAAACATTTTATTAGACGCAAAGGTAGGGTTATTGTCAAGAGAGCATAGCCTAAACAAGTTAATGTTTTCAAAACATAAAATTCTTATTATTTATTTTGACAAATAAAATTATGATCTTGCTATTTTCAAATAGGGAATTATGGCCTTCAAAACTATATAATTTCTCAGACATTTTTGGAAAACTAAAAGACCAAAATCTATTTCTTCAAAGAACAAATATTGATATAGATTCTTTGAGAGATAAAAGTAAATGTTTCGTTTAAAACCCAAGATTTAGTAGAATAGAAATGAAAGCTTACCCTTCTAAAATGTTACCGTTTACTGATAGTTTTATAAATGAATAGATAAAAGTTATTGCAAAGATTTGATTACAAAAGTTTTCAAGGTCCACTTAAAAGACTGTGTTGCTAGTACTTTTCGGTGAATTTTGAATTTAAAATTTTTTTTAGATTAAAAATACATTTTTTTAATTAATAGGTCTGATAACCTATGAAATAAAACTAAAAGAAATTATTGGTCAAGTTATCTAAAACCTCAAATTTAAATCTTTAGTTTCTATGAAATTTCTTTGCTGAACTTTGTATATAGTTTGAAAAAATTAAATTATCCAGCAATATTTTGAAAAGCTTTAAATTAATTGCCTAAATATTAGGAATAACTTTATGTATTATACTATTCTTTACAATATTTCTATACTGAATGATTTGATTCTATACTGAACACTAACGTTTCTTAAATCAAAATATCCTTAACGCATACTGGAAAAAAACCTCCGAAGACGCTGTACGGCCTGCCATATCAAATGATTGACTTGAATTCAATTTTGTTATGCAGATTTAAAAGAAAAACCACTAAGTTTTGGTTTTTATTTATATGTATTCTTTAAAACTATATTTTATTCCAGTGTATATCGTTTATTAATGGAATAAAGAATAGATTTATGCTATGAGATTCTTCCAGAGAGTGAGTCCCCACATCAGTAAAAGATTGCGCTGCAAAAGGCGCAAGCTGATTAGATTGTGGTTGGGTCTATCGTATGTGACAGTTGTAAATTACACTACATCTATTGCTCACATTAAAGTTGTTGCCTAAGATCCGCAGGTTCGTTAAAGGTGACTGGGGCACGTGAAATATGTTTGTCTTCCCAATATCCTCCAAGTTCT
>CM063504.1:83166343-83198843 GCA_032207245.1 Pardosa pseudoannulata
TTCAATAGAATTAAAACTGGACGAGGGTTACAAAGTAAATTATAAATTCTCATTAGTTTCGAAATATCAACATAATCATTGAGAGTGGTTTATCATTCATAAATTTAAAGTCAAAGTCTAAAGCACCTGAATACAAAAGCGTTTAGGTTATATCACTTCAATACCAGGCACCGATTACACTACCACCGAAGAATCTAAAGGAAAGGTTTATCGTCATTTTATTTTTTCTCCGCAATACATTTTTGCCCTCCTATCGATAATGTTATTGGTGATTGCGTTGGTATAATATAGTATAACTTTTCAACGGGTAACATACCAGCTAGAAACATTATTGAATCGGTTCTCTTTCAAGTGACTCTTAACTGTAAATTCATAGCATTAGTGTCCCTTTTTCGGGATTTCTGCTCCACTACAAACGGTTGCTGCGTTGATGCAGCTCCACTAACAAGACTTAGCAATTAATTACCTTGTAGAATAGCCTAGCTACTTTAAAATCAGAAGTCTACAACTATTTTGAAGTTAATTTACAGTCATTGGTGCTCTCTGATACTGAACAATTTTAGAGTGTAAAATTATACAGTAGCTATTGTAATAGCTACTGCATAATTTTTATAATAGTGGTTTTCATAAACGACCACCTTCTTACTAAAAAATTGAGTAGTAGAATGTTTATCAAAAATATCTCAGATAAGAGAAAGGAATACGAAAATTCTTACCGGTCTGAAGTAGTCCGTATATACTCCACGACTTATTTCTCATTTTCCCGGATTAGAAAAGTTTAAATTAAATCTCTATTTTGTAGTGTTGGATTTAATATATTAGAAACATAAAATAGTAACAGATATTTTAATCAATGCTAAAACATTATAATTGCTCCATAAATAAATATTAACTTAAAAACATTATACCAAACTGTTCCTAAACAGTAACTGTAGCTTCAGTCTCTTCGTGAGCTTCTGTTGAGTTGTCCTTTTTCCACTGCTGAAAAAAAATCCATGGAGTCGCTCTTTCGCGGCTCAACACAACATCCCTCCAACATTTCGAACGTTGTACTTGAATACTGAAAATATGTTCCTTTCTGGAAAACTAGGGAAACCATTTAGCTAAGTAGCTATAATCCTCTAATAGCACTTTCCTCTAATTATTCTATTATATTTAAAATTACTTAAATAGAAAGTAACTTAATGAACATTCTCATAATTCTACGAACGATTACAATTTAGGAGAAAAATACTACTTCTATCACTCAGGGATCTTATTGGACGCCATCCCTCAAATAATTCAAAATATTTAGTGCTCAGCTTGTTTTAGTTCCTTGGTTTTTAGTTTGAAAATTATTTAGTTTAGTTTTCAAGGTATTGAAAAATATTGATGCTTCTAATGTGTTGTCTACCTACGCAACGTTACAAATTTTAAAAAGTATTCTAAAAAACTTGTTTAACCACACACTGCACGATTTTTTTCTTTTATGACTATATTTTCTACACATATTTGGGACCAGTCAATGTTTTAAAAAATATTTAAAAAATCGTTTTTGAATTTTTGTATTGTCTTTAACGAAAATCTATGTTTGCTGCATATATAAATTCAATATCAGTTATAAATACCCTTGATAAATATATGAGAAATATTGATATAAAATTAAACTAAATATCTTCTTTAATTAAAGAAAAAAATCCTTGGTTTAAGTGTTAAAAATTGCAAACATAATGTATAATGTAAATATATCAAAATGATGAACATGTTCTATACCCAAATAAAGTATAATATCAAAGATTACTCAATGCTCAATTTTTCGAATCTGGAGGAGATAAGAGTGAAATGAACAAAAAGATTGGCTGATATACAAACAAATGTGAAATAAATGCAAACTCTTTTTACATAGATGTAGTACAGTATAAAACTTTAATTGATTCATATATGCATAACTATTCAGTATACAGTAAAATTTATATTTTTATATCATTTTAACTTATATATGTTTCACAGAGAATCTGAAATTTTGGTTTGAGTTGTATCTCTAGTATTAAAATATATTTACAGACATGCGAACTACTCTGGTTTCTCCGGAGAAATGAGAAAATTTGATAACTCCTGAAACTCCTCAGATTGCTCCAGAAAATAACAAAACTTTTGAACAGCTAAAAGATTACAATTCAGCAATTAAATATAAAGTTTTGCAAAAAATAATGCTGAATATTAGTCTTTTCACACAGCATGTTAAAAGTTTTCAGTATTGTGTGGAAAAAGCAAACTGATTTTAGGTCAAATTTGAGTAGACAAACTCTAGAATCCCTGATGACAGAAAAATGAAAATATTTGAATCAGGGTCAATACTGCTACAAGAAACATTGTTCTGAAAATAAGTTGTTAAAGCTAAAAAAGCTACTCATAAATTTTAAAATTCATAAATTTTAATTTACTTTTTACAATTTACTTCCTTCCTTCCTCAGTGGCATGACAGCCCAGGATGGGCCTTAGCCTTCTCTAGAATTCCATACCAGGCAGTCCTATCTTTGGCCCTGGATTTCCAATTTGAAATTTTCAAGGATCTTATGTCGTTCTCAATGCAGTCTAACCATCTAAGTTTTGGTCGTCCTCTCATTCGGGTTCCTATTGGTTTGGACGTAAAATCTTTTTTTGTGGATCTATTGTCATTAAGTTGAACTAGGTGTCCGACCCATTTTAATCTTTGTATGCTAATAAAATTAATTATATCTGGGTTTTTATATGTTCTGTATAATTCAATATTTGTTCTTCTTCTCCATATACCATTTACACTAATTCCCCCAAAAATACTTCTCAATATTTTTCTCTCAAAAACTACTAGGTAGCTAACTCTTTACAATTTACTACTGCGTAAATATTTTAAATTTAATTTTAAATTAGAAACCAATAAGATATGTACTTGTGTATAACCTGCATGCTAAAATTTCAAACAATGTTGTTGCTCCGGCCACAAGTGCCTGAATGTTGGCATGTCTGTATTTATGTAAAGTAAATCATACATTTTTTATTCGCAACTAAGACTATAATTTGACTTCAGTAAGAAAGTTAAAGTCTAAAACATTATTTTATTTTATCTCTCGTCAATCTTCTTTTTCGCAATCACTGCAGCATGTTACAAACCAAGGCTGTCTCTCCAATTCTCCTCTACCTGATTCTATTCGGCACAATAGCCCTTCATTGGTTGATTACAATTAGCTTATGGTCTTTCTAGTCATTTGGTAGGCGGTCTACCTTTTTCCCTTACTCCCTCTAATCTAGAGTAGGTTATCTTTTTTGCTGGGAATGAATTAGCTTATCTAAGCAAATGTCCTATCCATCTGAGAAAGGGTGATTTTATTTGAACTTTGACAATATCAATCCCTCTATATTTTTCATATTTCTTGTAAAATTCCATGATTGTAGAACATTTTCCTAACGTTAGTGTTCATATTAGAAGAAAATATTTTCATCGGGATTTTTCTTTTAAATATTTCTTCATCTGCTTTGTTGAGTGAACAGCATTCACTTCACTTTTATCTTTCTGTATATAAATAAAACCTGATTAACTGTATCAGTTTTTTGGTAACTATAGATACTATCGATATGAAGACTGTTAGTATCATTAAGATCATAATAGCATATTGAAGCATGCAAAAAGATTGTTCAGTCACCTATATAAATCCAATTTTTGTTCTACACTGGTACCATTTATTTTACCATATTTTCTCTCCTTTTTTTTCATCCAATCAATACTGAAAATAGGTTTCAAACAACTCGTAATGATCCATTTCAAGCTGCTTGATCATTCAGGGCAGTGTGCCAGTTTGCTACACAATTTAGTGGAGTAAAAGATACCAATAATTGAACTGCAAAACATAAAGAATGAAGCGCAGTTTTCTATTATCCATTCTCATTGACCATTAACATACCCATAAAAAGAAGAGTTCGGTATTTAAATTAGTAAAAATTGCTCCTCTGGGACTGCACGTAGCACTAAATAAACGGGCATAAAGATGAGTACTGATGATACTACTGCGTATGAATTTGATATTCTAATATAGTTTACTGTGTCAATTTACACTCGGAACGAATGCTTTAACGCAACTCATTTTATTAAAGTATTATTATTTCAACAGCTCTGCTTTTCTAGAGCGCATGAATTTTACAATAATTCGCAAGTCTTAACTTTCCTATGAGTTTTATGATCTTCTGGAAATATCTAGTGAGAATTATTAAATGGATTTTGTTTTGCTGTTTTTATTTCTTGTTTAGCATTCAATGCGGAAAAATGATAGATGCTGAAAATGATTATAGAAATTAGATAAAATGCATTGATGTGAATCAACTAATTACGAGAGTTAGAGCATAAGTCATGGCAACATTTTTTGTAGACATGTGAGCGGATTACAAACGTATATGTGTCGTGTGGAGTTCTGCAGGCATAGTGTGTATGTAGAACAACAGATGGCTCTGTAACAGCTGGTAGTAGCACAACGAGGGCTGGGAAAGCAGTCAGTTGGTGAGTGTCGTGCGAGATGGAAGTAACCCGTGTTGAGCAGCGCGCTTACATCAAAATAGCCGTTATCCGAGGAAGAAATGTGATGGAATGTCACAGTTAATTATATATATATATATATATATATATATATGTGTGTGTGTGTGTGTGTGTGTGTGTGTGTGTGTGTCAGGTCTAAAAAAAGGGTAGTTGGAAATTATGTAAGTTAAAAACGATTTTAAAAAGAGAACTCTTTTATAATAATAAAATAAATGAAAAAGACCCACTCTCGCGTAAGATTTCAGGATAATCCGGTCAGGCGGAAGCATTTCTGAGCTATTTGATGAGTTTGCAAACAGATAAGTTTGATATTGGCGCGTGGACATGGAGCGATAACACCTTCACGCATAGCTCCGCCACGAACAATGAAAATGGCGCATGTTGCTTTCCATAAGAACGATGAGTTAATAAAACTTATTATTATCAAGAAGACTGTTTTCCATTCGCCTTAACTCTGGATCACGACTTATTATATATATATATATATATATATATATATATATATATATATATATATATATATATATATATATATATATATATATATATATATATATAATATATATATATATATATTTATATAAATATATATATTATATATATACATATATGTATATATATACATATATGTATATATATAATATATATAATATATATTTATAAGTATATATTTATATATATATACATATATGTATTTATATATATATACACACATATATAAATTATATATATATATGTGTGTGTGTGTGTGTGTGTGTGTACATATACATGTACATCGAATGTAACGGGCACTATGTCAAAATTTTCAAACTTTACAGGAGAGCATAATTAAGATTTCTATGTGTTGGACCATTTTTAGCTCTTTCAACGTCTTTGAAGTAGTAATAGGGAAGACATAGTGCCTGTAAAATTCAAATGGTCGTCTTTATCTAGAAATCATGTTGGTTCATAGTGTCTAAATTTTCTTCAATTTTCTAAATCTTTCCGCTTCTTTAAGTAAAGGTAAAGATTTTATTTAAGTGTTCATATAAAAGGGGAAAACGAATCATACACTGTTATACAAAAATCTTAATCTCTAAAAAGAAGGACGTCGTGCTCATTGCTTCCTTTACTTCCTTATGTAAGGACACCACACCGTAGTGCCCTTACATAGCTGAGATGTAATTTATTAAAATTTCGGCCGTACAAATCTTATCTAATACATGCTTTATGATTTTATTTATTACCTTTCTTTTTAATCTTAAAAAACTATCAAGCGTAATTAGCGAGAAAGAAATTATCTGGCTACAAGCCTAAATACTACTACCATAATATTGATTGTTAATCTTTGATCAAATTGTTCGTCTATCACTGAAATGCCTAAAGAATCCCGCTTCTAAAACTATAACTTCGATAGTAAGGGAGAGACGACGCTATTTGTACAAGTTTTACATCCTTGACCTACTAAAAGGATCACTTAAAGTTCATCGCCAATCGATTAGCAAAAGTGGACGGCAAGAGAAAATATTTAATTTTTGATAACAGGGAGCGGAAGGAGAGTTTTGCATTTTCCTCCTCTCTACCCCTCCCTGGCTCTTTAATCTGCGGTTCCCGGGATCTAAAGTAATGCAGAAAGTTGTTTTTATGGCTGCTGCTAAATTGCAAGCAAGAACCTTCAGCTGGACGTTTGATGTCGAAAAGAAAGTTCGTGATATAATATTTATAGAAGATGTCGTGGTTAATAAGTTTTTCTAAACTCTTTGGACTTTAATGCGCAGAAACTTTTATTTTTTTGGCAGTACATTTATTGGTACAAGAGGCGGAGTATTTTTCTATATTCGGGATATATTAGAAGGGCTGCATAAATATTTAATATATAAGTGTGATAAATAAAGATCCCCAAAGTTAATTTAACAAAAATGAACTAACACGAAACATTAACATTTACACACAAAACAGAAATATAAACATAATGGCACGGAAATTCTACAGTACATGACTATACCGGTCGACAGCAAGCCTCGAACTCGGTACTCTCTTGGTATACCCTATAGAGGGCGCTGTAAACTACGTCACACTCTAGACTTATTTATTGCAAAAGTATATATTTTTAAATTAGCCGCTTCACGCCCAGCTTTCGATCTCGGAAATTAAGATTCTCAAATGAAAGTTTTATTTATTTAAAGATTCAAATCAATTTTTAGATTATATTGCACAACAATGTCATTATTATTATTAGTAATACTATTACAATACAAGCAAACAATATCATAACAGATTGGCAATTTATTTCGTATCATTCTATAATACATATCAACTTGATTATGTTTATAAATAATTTTGCTAAAATAATTTGGTAAATTTTGATTAATGCCAAAATTTTTCGGACCATAATTTGCCTAAAACTTACTATGTATTGGATTCATGTAACTAAAAATTAAAATGAATTCTAGTCTTATTAGACAAAGCGCTATAGATACAGCTTTAGTATAGGACTATGTTGGTGAGTTTTTCCATTTGTGGCCTTTTTACTTTTGCATTTATTTCAAGAAATTATAATAGAAATGGGGCAGATTTCAAAATTTCCATGAATTTCAATTACAACTTTTGGATTTAAAACTTCACGTCATCTTCCCTATTGTAATATATTTTAGTTTGAATCTCACAAAATTAAATTTCTATATAATTTATAAGCTGTTAAAATTGTGTGGCTAGGCAACAAATAAGTTGCCAATGTAAAATGTCGTTGATTAAATGTCAAGAGTTCATATATCCATGTATATATAATATACCCTTCATTTAAATACAAAATACAGCAATAAAGAATTTTAATGCTTTAAAGAATCAACCAATATAATTTACGAAATAAATCTTAAAATTTCTTACTGTGCATTTTAGAAAAGGACAAAAATAAAAAATACAAACACTATTTCATTATTCATTTTCATTATTCTTCATCGTCCATTTTTTTTTATCTTGTTATTCCTTACATATTCTATTCTATTTTTAATATGAAATAATTTACTATATAAGTATTTACTTTTGGATTAGCCACTCCACACCCACCTTTTGGTCTGGGAAATTAAGGTTCCCAAATCAAAGTTATATTTATTTAAAGATTCAAATCAATTTTTAGATTATATTACACAACAATATCATTATTATTTTTAGTACTATTACAATACAAGCAAACAATATCATAACAGACTGACAATTTATTTCGCATTATTCTATAATACTTATCGACTTGATTATGTTTGTAAATAATCTTTGCGAAAATAATTAAAATTTGGTAAATTTTGCTTAACGCCAAAATTTTTCGGGACATTGAGTATTGGATTCATGTAACTAAAAATTAGAATGAATTTTAGTCTCCTTAAGAAAAAAATCACTATAGATACAGCTTTAGTATAGGAATATATTGGTGAGTATTTCTATTTGGGGCTTTTTTATTTTTGCATTTATTTCAAGAAATTATAATAAAAATGGGGCAGACTTCAAAATTTCCATGAAATTCCACTACAACTTTTGGATCTAAAATTTCACGTCATCTTCTCTTTTATATTATTATATTTTAGTTTATATTTTACAAATTTAAATTCCTATATAATTTATACGCTGTTAAAATTGTGTGGGTAGGCAACAAATAAGTTGCCAATGTAAAATGTCGCCAATGAGTTCCTATATCCTTGTATATATAATATAGCCTTCATTTAAATACAAAACACAGCCGTAAAGAATTTTAATATTATAAAGAATCAACCAATATAATTTCTGAAATAATTCTTAAAATTTCTTACTGTGAATTTTAGCAAAGGACAAAAATAAATAGTACAAGCATTTTTTTAAAATTCTTCGTCATCCACTTTTTTGTTTATTTTGTTATTTTTCACATATACTATTCTATTTTTAATATTAAATCGGTTTTACTTTACCACAGTTTAAAAGAAGAATTCAAACGCTTTTAATTAATCGAAATTGTTATAATTGTATCAGTATTCTCATCATGAAATAAAACCGATACAATAATTAATCAAATACATATAAAACTACGTGTAAAAGTTCACGATGTAATATACATAAGAGGAAATATCGTAGTTAAAGCGTTTTATTAAAGATTCAGTGGACATTACGTAACGTAATGTCCACTGTGTCTTGTAATATATATAAGAGGAAATATCTTAGTTAAAGAGTTTTATTAAAGATTCAGTGGACATTACAAAACGTTTGTATAAATTATTAACTTAGAATCTTGAAACTTTGCACATTAAAGAATAACTAAATTAATTCCATCAAAAACAATTTTTAATCAAAACATTTTTCTTAAAAATTCAATTTTTGAAATATGTTGTTGATTTTTAAAATGTTTGTTGCACATTAATTTTCGATTTCCTTCTGTTTTTATCTTACTATTACTTAAAAATAGCTTATGAACATTTTGGGTAGTATTTTGTTGGTAGATTGAATAGTTAATTTGTCAGGTAATACTTTTGCGTGTGTACGTTAGATTTTGCTTAAAAATTTATAAAGTTTTCTAAATCTTTAGAATTTATAAAAAGATATCCACCACCCACAAACTCTAACATTTGGTAAAAAAAGAAGAGCACGTATAGAAATGGTAGACTTGCAAGTTTAACACTAGATTTACGGATCGAGCCAATTTGACTCATTAAAAATTTGATCACTATATATATTAAACTTTAATATCACTTTTCAAAAACATACGTTGGTTTTTAGTTAAGAAATAAAATATATGTGAACTTTCATTCCTCTTCCCCGCAGACCCCTTCATTTCGCATTATCAAATATGGTATACGTATTTTCACGGTTGTGAGCCAATTTGACTCAGAGAATGTATATGAAAATAAATAAATATAGTAATAAATATAGTGTAAAGTAAATATAAAGTATAAAGTATATAAAGTATACTATAAAGTAAATATAAAGAAGAAGTCGAGAACACTTACATTCCAATGACAGAAATTCATGCTACTGACGCACGGAAGAATTGTCAAGTTCAAAAATCATGCAACAAAAGAAAGAGATGTAGAAACCATTGTGTTAAATGTAATAAAAAAAAGTTTGTGGAAAATGTGTCTCAAAAACAGATTTTATATGTAAAAAATGTTTTTCATGGACTTTTATTATAATAAACATTTTATTTAAATTAATTTAGAACTATTGTCTTTGCCAAAAACTTCAATTTTCTTGTATGAGTCAAATTCGCTCACTTCAGTAAAAATAGGTATATGATCAACATCCGTAAATTTAATGTTAACTGTTTGTTTTTCATAGGGGAGTTGAAAAACTATGTGTTTTTTTAAAGACAGAAGTGAACCGTATGTATAATTAGGGATAGAAGTTACAATTTGGTAGATGGAGGCCGTAATATTTAAGTTTATACAAAAATGTATGTGTGTGTGTGTGTGCTTTCAAGAATCCAAAAATTCCAAATAATTTTTTAGTATATATAAATAATTAAACATTGCCTTAGAAACTACGTAGCAAATCATTTAAGATCCTTAAGAATGATTGAAAAACATTATAAAAATCAATACACCTTTACATTACTTTCTTTTTACCCTTTTGACTAAAGCTATTTTTCAATTTCCTTCAACAGAAACGCAATACGAAGAATTTTATTGGATCAGAATTAGCTAAAGATTTAATGAAATGAATTCGCCTTTAATGGATTTTCAGAAAATTTAATAATTAAGTTTTTTTGCAGAATGAAAAAATTCATTTTCTTTTTCGTTTATTTTCTTTTTGATTTTTAAACAAAACACATGAAGTTTGAATTTTAGAATCAATTAAATGAAATTCAAAAGGTAACACGGACTTCCACTATCTATTGTGCTATTAAATATTCACGCTTGAAACTATTATAACACCTTAAATATTGTCATCTGGATATTAACACTTGTGTTATTCCGCATTACTACCTGAATTTTACATTGAACGATTAAAAATTACATTTTAACACATTTTGGGAAATATTAACCCCTTGTCTGTGACTCCCGAATTCAGCTCGGGCAACGCAAATGAGTCAATTTTGGATTGCCTGACCTGAGAGAGAAAACAGTATTTCAAAGCCCGAAATCGGTTCATCTAATGGATAATATTTAATTTGCCATTTTCCCAACAGATAGAGTTACATTTCCGCGAAAAGTTCAGCAATTTTGAGCCATTTGTCGCTATTTCTCAAATACTGTAAAGGATTTGCGAAATTCAGAGGATTCTATGGGACATGGCCATTAATATAGATAATAATATTGTTGTATTAGTTAATTATATTTATCCAGAAAAGTATGTCATTTGATTTATTTTGCTGTAATTTGAACAAAAATTACTGTAATCCATTAACAATTCTCCTATATGTGAAAATATGGAAAATAGTGGTTATTTTGTTCAATTTTTTTTTTCGAAAAAAAAACTATTTCTAACATTTTGAGGATAATAACGAACAAAATTAAAGAGAAATTTTTTTCTATTTTTGGCACTTTTCCTGAAATATATTCCACAGGCAAATGATTAAAGTTGTAGCATGCAACTTTAATATTCACTGTAGTTGCACTTTGCAATGAATGATTCGCACTGCAATATTTTCCAATAAATGATACTATAGATGCAATTGCACATAGGCCGAACGATGGCCAAATGGTTAGGGTGCTGGCCTTCGGAATCGGAGTTTGTGGGTTCGAATCCCACTATGGATGGCATGGATATTCGTAGCCGTTCGGAATCGGCTTTAAGCAGTAGGTCCCGGTCTCATTAGCCCTCGTGTTGCAAAAGTAGACCGTAGCGCTCCAAAAACCAAACCAAACCAATTGCACATAGCAATGAATGACTCACACAGCAATTATTTTGCAATACATGATACAATCGATGCAGTTGCACATTGTAATGAATGATACACACTGAAATTATTTTCCAATAAATGATACTATCGATGCAGTTGCACTTTGCCATGAATGATTCACACTACAATTATTTTGCAATACATGATACTATCGATGCAGTTGAACGTTGTAATGAATGATACACACTGAGTATTACCGCTTGAATGTATTACCAAGAAGGGGCCTTCCCCCATAGAAGTTACATATTAAAACAAAAAAAAAGCTGAATTAAGGAGGTAATGAAAATATTTTATTAAACTTATGTTTAATGGTTCACTAAAATTAGAGGATCTGTTTGTCTGATGTCTTAATCATATTTGCCAAAACATAGCCGAGTGATTCTCATGTTGCACCACAAAAGCTTTGTATGTGAAAAGTGCTGGGATTCTCTCCCTGTTCACACTCTCTGACGAACCAGGTTTTGTGTTGTCTCTTCGATCCTAGCGGGAATAAGTCTTAAATCACATAAAGAAATCTCACCCACCTGACAGCCTTCTCTTAGAAGATGCCCCTCGTGTTGGCTTTCTATTACTATTAACAAAATTCATAATATCTTGACTAGTGTAAGAACCCATATCCTTCAGTCTGTAAGCGTTATGCGCTAACACCTAAACCAAAGAATTAATAATTACAATTAAAAGTATTAGAATTTATAATAAGAATTAATAATTACAGTTAATAAATAATTTTGAAAAAATATACCCTACTGTCAGTTTGTGGCTAGACGAGAGCTAATTAGTCCAGGACCCTATGGATTAAATCCAAATCTGAATGGCGACCAACATCCAAGCCAGAGGACTCGAAAGACAGCGTCCTACCATCATCCGTGGAACCTCGCTGTAGCCCCCCCTTCTCCCGAAACTTTGAAGTTTACTGTATTGCCTTTAATATCGAAATAAAAGTACATTTTCAAACATATTTTTTACTGAATATTTAATCTAAATTTAATTTTAAAAAAAGTTTTTCAATTTTTAATATCTCCTTTTTCAATTTCAATATTTTGGTTCCAAATTATTTTATACATTTAATGCAACCTATTGCACAAGATTGTGCATGAACTGTTTGATCTATATAACATTACATTTTATATAATTTTTTAACATAATTACTAAATTCTATTTAACTTTTTACTGCATTTTAGGTTTCTTCAGAGAATATATATATATATATATATATATATATATATATATATATATATATATATATATATATATATATATACATATATATACATATATATACATATATATACATATATATACATATATATACATATATATACATATATATATATACATACATATATATATATATATATATATATATATAGGGAGGGGGGTTCAGTCCATTTAGAGTCCACCCCCAAAAATAACTCCTGTCAAATGGCCGTTGTCTGACTAATCGTATTTTTTTTAACTTCCATTATGTTATTGTGATACTTTTTCACAGAAAAAGATACATAAATTTTATTTATATATAGAAAATATTATATATAATATTATATATAAATACATATTTAAATTATTAATAATATTATAAATTATAATATTATATATAATATTGTACATTATAATATTATATATAATATTATACTTTTTATTTATATATAATTTATATTAATTTTTTATTTATAATTTATATAATTTTTTCTCACAATATTAAGTATTAATGTCAAATATTAATGCTAAATTTTATATAACTATTTACTGCATTTTAGGATTTTCGAGAGAAAAAAAAATAAACGTTGAGGGGTGAAGTCTTAGTCCATTTTGAGTCCTCTCCCGAAACTAAATTCTGGCTATGACCGTTGTCTGACTAATAATATTTTTTTAACTTCTTTTATGTTATTGTGACCTTTCTCTGTGATAAAATATTGTATTATAATTTTATAATATAAATTTTTGTACGCACCAATAGTTTAGATTTCTTGTAAATACTCTTTGGCTAGCTAAAGAAACACCTTTTAATTTTTTTTTTCGAAAAATTTGTTGTAGTGATCAATATTCTTAAAAATACAAACTGCTGGAATTATTATAAAATAATTCTTTTAGCTACGAACAGTTTACTTTTATTCAAAATGCAAATTACTGCTCAAAACACGAAGCATTTATATTTTCTACAAGAGAAATTTTAGAGTTAAATTCATTTGTTTTCTTTGTACGCAGCCTTTGTGTTTATAATAAATTATTTAAGAAATGCAGAATTAGAGCATGAAAATTGCAACTCGTCTACTAAACGAAAAGCAACGATTTTTGTAGAGCTTTCCAAGATTCTTGTTTTTAAGATGAAATTTTAAATTAACTGCGAGGTTAAGATAGGAAGAATTTTTCGGGTGAGGTAACTGAATTTTAGAGCACTTTTAAATATTTTTATTATTCTTAATGTACGTTATGTTATCATATGGCAATTCTTTTCTTGCAGTATACATTAAAATAACTTATTTCAGCAACTACACTAATGTAATTATGATCTCATTAGCAAAACAATTAAAAAATATTGATATACGATGAACAAAATATCCTAGTATAGTTTTAAAATATATGTGATCCCCTTTGGCATTATTCATCACTTATGAACAACTAAGGCATTTTAAAAATTTGGTTACTATATATTTCTACGGTATTAATAAGATGTCCTAGATAATACCCTCAAGCAAATACAGTGGGCTCCTCTTAATGTGATCAGTTTGGGTTTGGTTTGGTTTGGTTTGGAGCGCTACGGTCTACTGTTTTGCACACGAGGGCTAATGAGACCGGGACCTACAGCTTAAAGCCGATTCCGAACAGCTACAAACAACCATGCCCGCAGCGGGATGATCAGTTTGGGACACCGTGATTTTGATAACTATAACCGATTGATAACAATACGATATACAAAATCATATAAATTTACTCCCCCCCCAACTTTAATTTACACGTAGGGGAGATCGGGGCACCTTGGGACACTTTTCAGTTAAATATTTTTATGAATTTTTTTTAAAGCTAATTGAAAAAAATAAGTATGCATGCATATATTGTCATCATATCTGCTTCTTATAAACATTAAACCTACTTAATATCTCATTTAGTTAAAGAGTAATAAAAGAAATAAAATACCTTTCCAATGTCCCAACCTGCCCCACTGTATGGGGTAGGTTGGGACACTAAACAACAAATACAAAATACTGTTCAAATTATTTTTATTAACTGTTATAAAACAGAAATAGCTGAAAATTGTTCAAGTTAATACATTTTTAACAAATCTTATATTTGCAGCTGATTCAAGCATATTAGCATTTACAGCAGAATACTTTCTGTTTGTTTTTCTTGTTCTCACCATTTTTTTTCTGAAAAAAAAAGATTAATAAATTAATATTTTGACATGTTAAATCAATTAAAAATTAGGCACCAAAATATTAATTATTTTGCTTGAATTGATATTTGTTTACACTTTTTAAAATGTCCCAAGGTGCCCCATCTATGTGTGTCCCAACCTGCCCCATTTTACATAGTATCTTTTGGTAACTACTATACAGTTAGGCTGAACAATACAATTTATTTATTAGCATAGAAATAATAGTAAATGAATTTTCTTTCATAACAATACAATTTTTTAAATATTTTAATTTTTTTTTCAAAAAAAAATTACTTTTTAAAATGATCATTGATGTAATTTGGGGTTCCAAAACAAAGAAAATGAAATTGTTCCTTACCTATAAGCACTATTTTCATCAAAATTCTTTGAGAAATGAAGAGGAAGGCCATCTATCAATACACATGAGAACTAATTCCTGGATGCAAATTAAAGCCTGAAAATAAAGGTGTCCTAAGGTGGGCTATGTCCCAAGGTGCCCCATTCTCCCCTACTACATTTCAAAATAAAATGAAAAAAACTCACCTTATATTTATGTACTGTATATTATCCTTTACGACATAAGAATTGTTTACATAATAAAAATAATTGATCAGATTTTGACTATCTACAATTCTTTCTAAGAAGCTCATTGATAAATCAGTTGTAATCATAATGTTTTTTAAAGTCATCCCAGCGGTGTTGTACTGTACGTTTCAACACTTTCAATGCAATTCAGAAGCTGAGAAATGTTTAACTGCGATGACTCATATTTGGTAACCTGTCATGACGACTTAAAATTTCGATATTTAGTTTTAATATTAAATCATTTCGCTTTCTGGCTTCCATATCGATAAACTGCATGTAAGCGGGCAAGGATTAAAATGTGAATACGCTCCTTCTCAGTTAAGAATAGAATTTGTTGCCTTCTGCTTATCTGACAACTACTGACCACCAGCAGGGTGTGCGTATTTCTGAAAAATTCCAGGACCGTGTAATTTTCCACTTCTTTGTTTTTTCTCCTTTTCCGTAGGTGGAAGAGGGAGAATTCTCGGAAATTAAAACAAGAACGAAGGGGAAGAAAAGAATGGGCTCCTTCTGAATAAACTGTGAATCTTTCTTTGCCAGTTAAAATGAGGTTCAAAAACTGACAACATTAACCGATGTAACGATCCCATAAAGCGATAATTTTAACATACAAATGAATACAGAAAATCGGGACCAAGTGATTTCGATAACAATAAGTGATTGATAATACTAACTGCGATTACATTAAGCGGAGTCCACTGTAATTATTACTCAACAACTTGAAAAGGAGCTTATCAGTTCTGAGGGGAAAATAGTTTCTAATATCATTTTAAGGAGTAAAAGAAAACTCAATATTTTTCTTTTCTCTTCGGTTTAATGATGATACTGAAATAAGAATTAAAACCTTTTCTAGAATGTTAGAATACAGTATTTTAAACATCTAAAAATCATTCTTAAAAAATAAAAAAAAATTTAAAAAACTTAATTTTTAAAAAATAAAAAAAAAATTATTGACAAAAAAAGTGTTCTTATACAACCAAAATAATTCTGTATTTCTTACAAATGTTGTAAATTACTTTGCACAAACACAATCTTCACCTAACGAATTTTTTCTATGCCATGTGGCTTAAGCCAGAACGGTAATACGTTTAAAGAATTTAAAACTAATAAATGAAAAATTATCTTTTAGAGCCTTTACTTTCTATTTTAAATTTAACAAATAAAACTTTTATTTGAGTAATAATCATAGGATTAATTTTAAACAGCTAGGTTTCTCGTTGTTTTTAGATTAACGTATCCGGACCCTGTTTTAGGTGACACAATGAAGAATCAGGTGCGTCTCGAATAATGAATTTATTTACACCTCTGTTATATACATCATTTCATAAATAAACAAAAAAAAACAACTTCCGATCACAGGTACGTGATTAGATACACGTAGGCCTGAGTAGAGACGTGCAATAACTAAGATCAGACTCTGTCGAAATAGTGGTGATCCAACGGAAGAAACAATTCGGTAGCTCTCGCGAAAGTTCACTGAAGTAATGAAGGTAGATATTACTCTCAATTAGACGGAATAAGACGTGATCAGAACTGGTTTTCTTCGAAGAATATCGAAACACAGTTAGAGTTCCTAAGGGAAATATGCAAGCAATCCTGAAGAGGATTATATTAAAAAGGAAACCCTGTGCACAGGGTAACGTTCTCAATCTCAGCAAGAAATATATCCCAAGGCGGGATTTTCGCTAGATAAAACTCTCTGATGGAGAGACTGGTCAAGGAGACCTCCGAGTTAGCCGACGCTGGCTACTCTTTAAGGAAAAGATCCCAAGGTGGGATTATAACAAAAAAAAAACTCTCCGATAGAGAAACTGGTCAAGACGACTTCAACGATAGTAATTCAATTAGACGAGAGTTTGAAGTAGCAATTGATATCCTCGAAGAAGATAAAAACAAAGTCAGAGTTCCTAAGAGGAATACACTTTCAATCCTGAAGAAGATCGAATTAAAAGAAAACCCAAGGCACAGGGTATCGTTCTCAATCCCAGAAAGAGATATATCCCAAGATGGGATTTTCGCTAAGAAAAACTCTCCGAAGGAGAGGCTAGTCAAGACGACCTGCGAGCTACCTGACTGCTAGCTAGCTCCTAAAGAACTGATTCCAAGCTGGGATTATCGCTAAGGAAACTCTCCGATAGAGAGACTGGTCAAGGCAACCTCCGAATTAGCTGGTTGCTAGCTAACTTTCTCCCAAAAAAAAATCTTCTCTCGTCTCTTTCTAGGGGAGGGGCCTCTAAGAGAGGGGCCTCAACCACAATTTCATTATTGAATCATATGGTGATGACCTCACCTTCAACCCACTGGATTGGTCTGTGTTAAACAATCACCGGCCGCAAACCCAGGGATCCCTGGAATTCGTAGAGGCTATATCCAAGTCGCGGCAATTCATTTGTAGTTCTGATAGTGATATTTCTCGCTGTCAGTCAAGGTGCCGGGTTGTCTGGTATATTGTTCTGCTACTATAGGGCACAACAGTCTAGACATCGTGGTGCCGGGGAAAACAATCCCTTTGTATCCACACAAGCGAAGTCCACCTCTCAAAGCAAAGTTCTTTGATGTCGGCACACCGCTAAATCACGCCATTACATTAGATATTGGGAAAAAAACGGACAAAAAAACAGTTTTAAAAAATAAAAATAATTTATTGACAAAAAAGTGTTTTTTTACAAACAAAAAAAATTACGTATTTCTTACAAATGTTGTAAATTACTTTGCACAAACATAATCTTCACTTCAAGAATTTTTTTTCAATGGCTTAAGCCAGAATGGTAAGTAATACATTTAAAGAATTTGAAACTAATAAATGAAAAATTATCTCTTAGCGCCTTTACTTTCTTTTTTCAATTTAACAAATAAAACGTTTACTTGAGTAATAATCATAGGATTAATTTTAAACAGCTAAGTTTCTTGTTGTTTTTAGATATTGGGAAAAAAATTGACAAAAAACAGTTTTAAAAATAAAAACAATTTATTGACAAAAAGTGCTCTTTTACAAACAAAAAAAATTGAGTATTTCTTACAATTGTTGTAAATTACTTTGCACAAACATAATCTTCACCTCAAGAATTTTTATCCATGTCTTAAGCCAGAAAGGTAAGTAATACATTTAAAGAATTTGAAATTATTAAATAAATAAAAAAATTTCTTTTAGTGATGACATTTTTTTTTCAATTTAACAAATACAAAGTTTATTTGAATAATAATCATTTGATCAATTTCAAACAGCTAGGTATCTTGTGTTTACATTATTGGGAAAAACCGACAAAAAAAAAAACAGTTTAATTATGTTACATGTTCATTTTTATTGTTGAGTTGGCGTCAATAAATAACCATTCTATCTTTGTTGGTATCATTATCGTTCAACATTTGTTACTCGAAAATCCATTATAGAATTTAAATTTGTCAATAATAAAGAGGTGTCGAAGAGGGAAAAAGTAAATGAAATTTTGCTAAAATCATTGGCTTTATAACAACCCTTGCCTGCAAAATGTATTTGAGAAAAAAGTGCTGAAAATGGAAAAAAATTACTCTTTAATTTTGTATGTTATTGTCATCAAAATGCTAAAAATAGATATCTTTTGAAAAAAAAGCAAAATTTTAAACGAAATAACTACTATTTTCAATATTTTCACATACATGGAGAAATGTTAATGGATTACAGTAATTTTTGCTCGAATTACAGCAAAATAAATCAAATGACATAATTTTATGGATAAATATAATAAACTAATACAACAATGTTTTTATCTATATCAACTGTCATAAATTCCATCTCCCTCAGATTCGTTTGAATTTCACAAATCCTTTGCAGAATCTGAAAAATAGCGACAAATGGCTCGAAGCTGCGGAACTTCTCGCGGGAAAGTACCTCTATTGATTGGGAAAATATAAAATTTAATATTATGCATTGGACGAACCGATTTCGGGCTTCACGAAATTGAAATACCGTTTTTTCTCTTGCCCGAACTCAGGTCGGGCATTCCAAAATTGGTGCATGGCGAACTGAGCTCGGGCGTCACATACAAGTGATTAATGGAGTAAATCGGCACATCATAAGTTACGAGACTACATTCTCGTTCAAAAGCAAGCATATAAATGAAAACAACAGCATAAAAGTTTAGCATGCTTAACGTTTAGGATATACACCATAAGTCACACAATGTGTCATCTGTAAAATAATCAAACGTTTGAAGCGTTTTTTTAGACAAGAGTTCGGATGTTTAGAGCATTGTGAGAGGAGCCAAGTAATTAGTTCTAGCTTTATTTCGGCTGTGTTGTGTGAACAGTAAACATATTTTTTTGGTGTTTGAAAGATGTGCTTAAGGTTGTATTACTTTATAAGAGGCAATTTTTTCTGTATTTTTCTGTTAGAGGAATGATAGAAAAGAAAAATTATCTTAATTTTCAAATGCTTTAATATTACTTGCGAACTAATCTGAAGATAAGCAATAAAATATTTGAAATTTCATTTCATTTTATTATTTTTCTCCTTATTAGGCCCAATCCAAATTATCGAATTACCTGATATAGAAAACTTGGCGCAGGGAAGCACATTAGAACTGCAGTGCAGGACGCAAGGCTATCCAGAACCTAAAATAGAATGGCTAATAGGTAAATATTATTTTATTTACTCACTTCCTTTTTTTATGTTTTCTATCAAAAAATTCTCTTACTACATTCTTACTCCATCTCTCACATACAGAATCATGCACACACTCTCATTTTCAAATACATACATATACGTATGTATGTATGCAATATATCATAATTATTGCACTTAAAATACCTCTCTAACTTCCCTTTCTCAGTCCATATCCATTTTCCCAGCCATGTAGTACATAATTACAAACAACGTAATTTATGATTTTGATAACAAATTGTAGTGTCTCCCTAGCGCTTTAAACAGAATAAGCAAGTGAAAAAAAATAATATAAAAATTTAGAACTATCAGATATTATTGATGAACAGTCAAATAAGAAAGCGAGAAAAATACAGTCTAGGAGTGCATTTCGTGACTTTTGTTCAAGAGGATATCCATTTTGATGAACCTAAAATAAATACCTGGTGATCTAAAAGTCAGGACGAACTTTAAAAATGAATAATCCGAAAACGAATGAAGATACAAAGATACGGTTTGCACCAAACGAATGGAAAAAAAACCGTTTTTTGTCAACAAAAAAACTAGTTCTTTTGGAAACCAACAGATGGTCCTGTAGTGTTTTATGGCACCAAAAGATGATTTACAAAGGAAAAAATGTTGACAACTTACAAGTGAACTTAATTACAGTTAATTAGTACTACAGTAAATGTTGAATGTGCTGTCCATCATTCAGAACTACAGCTGTGAGACGAGTCACCACACTGTTCACAGCATTTAGTAGAATTTCTTGCGATAGTTGCAGTTTGCATTTTACCGTTTCAGAGTTATTCGCAGTGCTCTCCAGACACTTCCGTAGGACACTTCTATCTGCCTCGAAACTTCTTGGGCACTGCACTTCCCATGTGCACCAACCGCCGACATGGATTGCACCCTCTGCTCCACTGTCGTAGTCAAATCCGATATCTTTTCCATCCGTTTGGTGCAAACCGTATCTTTGTATCTTCATTCGTTTTCGAATTATTCATTTTTTAAAGTTCGTCCTGACTTTTGGATCACCCGGTATATGATGTGTATACTTTTTTAAAACTCTTTAATTCCTAATCATTTATGTGGAATATTTTTAAAAACATAATATTAAGCTTCTATTCATAAGGTTACGTTATGAATTTACTGGAAATCTGTGTCGACTAGGATAGGAGGCCGACCAAATATTATTATCTCAGGCTGCTGATAGCCCACAACCGGCCCTGCATGCATGCACCAAACTACCTCCTCTCGTTGTTATGAACTCATGCCCTTGAACAGAATTTTCTCTAACTGTGTGCCACGAGAATGTGTCACGGATGCCTTGGCAATAATAAAGAATAATTAAAAGTTCATCCAAAAAATTCCATTCATCGACTTAAATGAGCTCTAAATTTACAAGATCTTTTTCCTTATTTTTCTTTCGTATTGAATCAACCTTTACAGTACCTGTGCCGTGGATATTTTTTGTCCAACATTAGTGCCTCAATGGAAAAAAAGTTGAAACCCACTTCTCTTTCAATTTTAAAGAGAACTATTTTTTGAATTATTTCCAGGCGATAAGTTATCAGATATAAAAATGTCATATAAACGAAAATTCATTCAATTTTATTATTGCTATTTTTCTTTTCGTTTAAGGAAATCTAAATGCAGTCGACTTGAAGAAGAAAGACAACAGAATATCAATACACTCCTTGACGAGATTCGCTTCCACTCTCTTCGTCAGGAATATAACCGAATCAGACAAACTGCTGTACACATGCAGAGCCGAAAACACAATTGATCCAAATTCCCCACAAATCGACGAAGAATCGGTGTTCGTGTATGTCAGAGGTAAGTCATATTCAAACGGCGATTTCGATAGAAAACTCAGCAAATTATGAATTGGAACACGACGTAAGTATTGGTTCATGTCACGAATTTTAAGTAAGTATGAAGTTATGATTAATTTCTCTCTAAATATGGTGATATCTAAGGTATATTTCTTAATCGTATGTCTGAAAATCCTGTTGAAATACATTGTCAAAATTAACATATTTTTTGTCTGTTTGATCGGACTGTTATTGTAACAAGAAAAAATATTTCAATAAAATTTTTATGGTTGTTTCATTGAAATAAAACTGACAAAATTAAATATTTGATAGCTTTGATAATGAATGTTGTATAATCGAATAACTTGAAGTAATGCGACTGTTTTTGAAAGTCATCTATACTTGGATATGGCTCAAGATACTCAATTTACAAGCTTGAACAGGTATTATATCATTACGAATTATGTGACAGTAAAGAAATTAGCATGGAACAAATATATGGATTTATTTACTTGTTATTAAACAAATAAAAACAGTTTAATTATCTGAAGCAGAATTATTATCAAACCATCACGAGTTTTCTTCCACTTATCAACCTATTACTCAGAATTCCTATTTGTTAAAACCATATTTGAAAAGAACATACAGAGGACCCCGCTTAATGTGATCAGTTTTGGACAACGGGATTTTGATTACAAGGATTTTCAACTTGCTCATCTTTACTAACTCTATTACGTTTGCATTCTGTATTTTCATTTTGTTTATCTCTGCACTATTTTTAAAAAATTTACACAATAGAGGCTGAGAAATGTTTAACTGCTCTGTAACATTGCGTTGACTAACTTCTGGTAGCCTGTCATAAAGATTTAAATTTTCTTTTGTTTTAATGTTAAATTATTTAGCATTCTGGATTCCATATCGACAAGCTGCAAGCTAGCAAGGCATAAAATGTGAATACGCTTCTTCTTAGTTCCGATAAGAATGTGCTGCCTCCTGCTTCTGACAACCATCGACCATCCGCAGGGTGTGTGTATTTTTGAAAAATTCCAGGAACGGGTAAGACCCCACTCCTTTGGTCATTCTCCATTTCCCTAGGTGGAAGAGGGATAATTCTCAGAAATTCAAACGAAAAGATTGGTTTTCTTTTGAATACATTGTGAATATTCCTTTGCCAGTAAAATGAGGTTCGAAAACTGGTAACATTAACCGATAATTTTAACATAGAAATGAATAGAGAAAATCGGGACCAAGTGATTTCGATAACAATAAGCGATTAATAACATTAACCGCGATCACATTAAGCTGAGTCCACTGTATAAAACATTTTAGGTTCTTAAACGTTTCTTCATAATACATAGGAAAAATTTTCTCTCCGACCAGTGAGAAAATTTTTCTTCCAATCGTTTTATTCATATTATTAATCAGTTCTAATTTGTATATGCGATTAATATAAACTTGATTGTTAATAGTTTACATTTAATGTTAGAGACTTCAGCATGTATTAGGGGATACATTAAATATAGATAAACTGATGATTGTAACACATACTGGCTGACGTAGACTATGAAAAAGTACAAGCTAAAGATGGTGGAGAGGAAACTTAATTCTTTCCGACCAGCGAGAAATTATTCCTTCGAATCGTTTTATTCATATTATTAATGAGTTCTAATAGCTTGTATAGGCGATTAATATTAACTTGATCGTTAATAGTTTATGTTTAATATTAGGGCTTTCAGCATATAGTAGGGGGTACATTAAACATAGATACACTGATGGTTGTAACACATACTGGTTGAAGTAGACTAGGAAAAAGTACAAGCTAAAGATGGTGGAGAGGAAACTTAATTCTTTCCGACCAGCGAGAAATTATTCCTTCAAATCGTTTTATTCATATTATTAATGAGTTCTAATAGCTTGTATAGGCAATTAATATTAACTTGATCGTTAATAGTTTATGTTTAATATTAGGGCTTTCAGCATATATTAGGGGGTACATTAAATATAGATAAACTGATGGATGTAACACATACTGGCTGAAGTAGACTACGAAAAAGTACAAGCTAAAGATGGTGGAGAGGAAACTTAACGAAACAGGAGCAAATGAGCTTTAAGTAAAAACACATACAGTTACACTTTTTCATTCTTGATTTCTTGACACAATTGAAATTAAAAAGTATCTTACATTAGTGTCTGGCGTAAACCTCAAAGAGGGGGTGTTCCTAATTTATTTTTCCAGTCTCTCACATTGATACTACGGTTGGCAGAGGACTGTAGTAGCAAAGCCAACAAAGATAAATAGAAAAAAATTTTGTTTTCTTACCTGAATCTGAAAGTCAGAAAAATTGTTCAGCATTCTTTTCGACGTTCCTACAAGTGATTGAACCTACTCGTGGAAATTTCCGCGGGTTTTACGGATTACTAGACACCCTGTCGTTGTTAAGAAAATCAAAAAAGGATAAAATACCATCAACTTATAATTGGTTGACTGCAGCTCACTACGATCGAAGTATTTTGGTACCTTCTGAAAGTACCGAACACTCCAATAGAAATGGCGTTGCAGGGACAATAATACACTAATATTAGTGACAAAAATATTCCTTAACTGTTAAACTTGTTTGTAATGTTTTGCTTAAAGTCAGTTGGGCAGAAAGTGTCATCGTTTACTACATTTATATATAATAATAAGTGTAGCTGGTTTTCTTTTTTAAAGGGTGGTTATATAAAGTGAATGTTTTTTACCATTAAAATGGAATGTAAACCGGTAGCCTCTTGCAATAAAAAAAGAGGAAGAACTAAAAAAAAAACAGAAATTAAACGTAAAAATTTGTCCGAAAATGAAAGGGAATCTAAAACACAGATTTTGATGGAGAAAAGGTTTAATAGTGATGACAACAGATTGATTACTGATTTATTTTTTAATAAAAAAATACAGTCTGATCGATTGTATATTTTTAATTATGAAACCATAAGGTTTTCTTAGTGTTAATCAAAATTAGTAATAATTTACTGCTATACATTTTTAAAACATAATATCGGCTCTCGGGTAAGTATTAAAAATATCATTGGTAATCAGCTTATTAACGATGAAGAACGAGAAGTTTTCGTAAATACTAGCGGATAGCCTCTTTTATGACATTACATGCAAATGAATACATGGTTAAAATAATTGCCGAGTTTGTAATAAAATTTGCACATTATGTTGTGTGGGATTTCAGATTGATGGAAGCACCTTAAAGGCGTTAAGAATCATTTTATGCTTTGAATCAATGTTATATTTTGCAGCTCGTGAAATTCGTGAGTTTCATGACAAATTTAATCAGACAAACTGATGGCCCACCTGAAAAAAAAATAATAATTTCTAGTATTAAGCTTTTAACATGTCATAGGGCTTTGTCTAACTGCCTTGATAGAAATACTGGAGGATTCGTTTCTTTTATTACTTTCAACAATATCTTCAAACAATCTTTCAAAATGAAGTCTGTACAAGAAAATATGTGACACAAAGGCAAAACAGAATATCAAGCAATTTAAACTAAAAAGGGCAAATTGTTACAATCGGATTTTATTAACTCTCTCAATTTCTTTTAGCCTTAGATTTTTCTTCTTAGAAATAAGAAAAATCTATAGAAATTGACTCAGTTTAGTATGCAAATGTCCCAAGAGGCCACATCCTGAAAATACGACTTTCCATTGTTGAACCGAATGTTGTTTTCCTAGATATAGTGTTTAATTTAGATCGAATTTCATTTTAAAAATAATTTCTTAAACATGACTTGCTGAAGAAAAAAAATTATTTCTATTGAATTGTTAAAATGAAAAAAGAGAAGCTGTTTTCCGAAATCCTTGTAAATGTTTGATACTTTTTTATTGTTTTGATTCTGCAACTTGTGTGTAATGTCGTATATATTATTTATGTAGTATAGAACCTTTTGAAGGCATCCTATGAAAGCAATCTTAACAAATGAGGTTCCAAAAGAAAAAAATTTCCGCAGTACTGATGAATTATCGGGTTTGAACGGTTTACTAAAAATTCAGAATCTCTATAAATCAATAAACTGTTGTCTTTTTAACACTAGATTTATGGATGTTGATCATATACCTATGATTATTTTACCAAGTGAGCCAATTTGACTCATAGAAGAAAATTAAAGTTTTTTGCAAAGAAAATAGTTCCAAATTAATTTAAATAAAATTTTTATTATAAAAAATTTCATGTAAAATATTTTTACATATAAAATCTGTTTTTGAAACACATTTTCCGCAAACATTTGTATTACATTTAGCACAATGGTTTCTACATCTGTTTCTTTTGCATGATTGTTGAACTTGACAATTCTTCCGTGCGTCGGTAGCATGAATTTCTGTCATTGGAATGGAAGTGTTCTACTTTACTTTATACTTTATATTTACTTTATATTATATTTATTTATTTTCATATACATTCTATGAGTCAAATTGGTTCAGAACCGTAAAAATAGGTAATCCACATTTGATAATGCGAAATGAAGGGGTCTGCGGAGAAGAGGAATGAAAGTTTGCATATATTTTATTGCTTAACTAAAAACCAACGTATGTTTTTAAAAAGATATTAAAGTTTTATATAGATAGTAATCAAATTTTTAATGAGTCAAATTAATCTAGTGTTAAAGTCAATATATGTGCATTGGTGGTTCGGTGGTAAAAAGTTCTCCTAGAAGTAGTCAGAATCTGTGCTATTCTAACCGTTTTTGTATAGAATCTTTTACAATACGTTTTTGCTATTGATTTTATAAAAACTGTGTTTATGCTTAAGAATAGCCTTCATTTTATTATTTATTTAATTATTTTAATTTTGATGTTTAATTATATAAAAAAAACTGACTGTCGTTTATAAATAAATATTAACAAATTTTTAAAAAAATCAAAAATGTTAAATTACGAACCGATGTTATCCTTTGTTTATTAATACGGTTTTACTATTGTTTTAAAAGAAATAAAACTTTTTTAGATTTAATTTTTTTTTAGGTTTTTTATAAACAATAAAAATGATTATATAATAAAATATTAACAGATTTTTAAAAAATATTTTGTTGAATTTTTTTTTTAATTTTTTTAATTTTTATATGGTAAAGAACTGTAATTAATTAAAATTATGTCTCTAGATTTTTTATTATTTATTTTTGTATTTTCTCGAGTCTGAGAAAATACCATATTTTTGAATTATTTTATTTTTTGATGCGAACACGATAATTCGAGTATGTTTTGATTTAGAGAAACCAAATTTTGAATACTCTTGTTGTAGCAAAATTTGAGTTTTCTTCTATCAACTTTTGGGTTATTTCCGGCAACCGGAAGTTTACTTGCACTCTCCGTGGTGATTCTCGGTTCATTTTTATTCGACCTCTATATTTTGATTAATCTTCATCGTTTGATAATTCTTCACCTGAATCCCAAGATACCGTTTTTGGAGTTATATGTGTATCTGTATGTATCTGTGTGTATATGAACACGGTAACTAGGGAACGTTTATAAAATAATTTATTAGCGTAGCTAAGAGACCTTATTATGTGTGATAGTGTACATATGAATGTTAAAGTTAGAACAAGAACAAGATTAACGAAGTAGTTGCTTTTTCTATGAATATACAAGAACCTAAAGGAGAGCCTGTTCTCAATTTTCTTTCTAAATATCTCATGTAATTTCTTTCTAAATATGCGTTCATAAAATAAAGTGTTGGTTAAAATACATCTATTACTTGTAATAGAATTTATGTATATGTAAAAGAAAGAACAAAAAGAAAACTAACGAAAATAGTTGTTTTTTCGTTTCTGTGAATATACAAGAACGTAGACGAGAGCCTGTTCCCTCTTTTCTTTCTAAATATCTATTATGATTTTTTTTTTTAAATATACGCTCATAAAATAACGTGTCATTTAAAAGACAGATATCATTTGTGATAGAGTTCATATGTAAAAGTAAGAACAAAAACAAGAAATAGTTGGGGGGGGGGTTTATGACTCTAAGAACGTAGAGGGGAACTTGTAGCCAATATTTCTTTCTCAACTTGAATATCAAGTTGTAATTTATTTTTATTTTATATTCTATGAGTAAATTTAAAGTTAGGATTATATCCCATTTTATACAAATAAATCCGTTTCGCAAGCATCTTTCACCCATTAAATGAATGTGAGAGGAATGGCAGGTAGATTTACCGCACGGGTACGCATGTTTATATATTATTTGGGAAATGGGGAAAAATTATACATGCCCTTCACTTGCGTGCTTCTTGTTTATACGTACAGCTTGAAAAAGCTTCCTTCACCAGGGTTAAGGTGGGTAATCTTCCATATCGGTATCCTCTCTCTCTATGTAAAACGGTGAAAAAATAAAATTACCTCTAGCTAGAGTTGTGAGCAGTAGAAAAAAAAAACGGGGTTTTTTTTTTAGAAGGGAATTTTGGAAATTTCCAAAACACGGGAATTTTGAAGTCGACAATTCCTATGACACAATGAAAACCACCATTTTTTCTGTTTTTGTTGTAGATCTCAAAAGTTGATATTTTCACATAATTTAACTATTATATGCTATGAAAAAAAATGAATAATTGGGATTAACTAACTATATTTGGCAAGGTATCATGTTTAGCATGAAAGTATATTTTTCCTTTGAGAAATATCCAATATTTTTATTATTACATAAATATTAGGCCGTAATCTGTAATGTCACAAAACCCATAATTCATTATTTTTCTTGGATAACATATCTCTCTCTCTCTCTCTCTCTCTCTCTGTATATATATATATATATATATATATATATATATATATATATATATATATATATATATATATATATATATATAATATATATATATATATATATATATATATATATATATATAAATATATATACATATATTATATATATATACATAATAAATATATATATATATATACATATATATATATAATATATATATATACATATATATATATATATATATATATATATATATATATATATATACATATAATGTGTTAGTTAGATTACATACAAAAATACTAACAGTGTATTTGGATTATATTTTAAATATATAATACAAAATAATAAATGTATATTTATTTAAAAATAAATTTTTTTTTTTATTTTAAATCATATTTATATAAAAATATATAATGTTAAAAAGCAATTAATAATAAATAATTTTGTATAAAAAAATACAGAAGATATAATTATTACATTTATAACAGCTAACAAGTTTATTTTGATAAAAAAGTAAAAGTAATTAATTACAATAAGTAAAAATAAAAAGAAATTTATGCTAAATGGATAATGTAAAAAAAGTTAAAAAAAAAAATCTCAGAAATATTGGCTAGTTTTGTTAATTAGCATTTTAAAATAAAAAACAAAATTTCCCGCACTTTATACCAAAAATTTTATATTTTTTAAAAAAAGTTTACTTCATAGATAAGAATTCTTTCAAATAACCATGAAAAAAGCAAATTCTGAACAATAAATTATAAAAAAGCAAATTTTAGTTTAGTTATAAATGAAATATTTTATTTCAAATAGAAGCTAATTATCATTTTTATTCCGTGAACTTAATTATATTAACGCAAACAATAAATTTCACTTTATAGCATAATAATGACTATTTTTTCTTAATTTTCCCTTTTTTATTTATAAATTTAAAGTACCTAATTGTTTAGATTTGCCGAATTGAAAAGAAAATATATTATTTATTTGATATATAAATTACATAATTCACAAATTTTCTTGGTAAACGAATTTGATATTTTTACTATATTGGACATACAAAAATATTTGAATTAGATTGGAGTCAATTGTAGGTGAATCGTGCAATTTTGCAATTTTCTAATAAAAACATATATATATATATATATATATATATATATATATATATATATATATATTATATAATATTATATATATATAAAATATATATAGATATATATATATATATATATATATATATATAATATATATATATATATATATATATATGTATATATATATATATATATATATATATGTATATATTATGTGTATATGTATATATATGTATATATATATATATATATATATTATATATATATATTTATATATATGTATATATATTATATGTAATATATATATATATATTTATATATATATGTAATATATAATATTATATATATATATATATTTATATATTATATATATAATATATATGTATATATTATATTATAAATATATTATATATATTGTTTTTTATATATTAATTAAAATATATATTAAAATTTTAAATGCTATTGTATTATTTTTCTTAAGATATATGTATATATTGTTCTCTCTAATATAAGACTTATTTATGTTTAATGTAAACTTTAAAATGATTTCTTTATTAAAAATGGGTATTTTTAATCCCGTTTTATATTTCTTAAAATTCTGGGTATTTTTTACATCTCTACTCTAGCTGTGTATTTTTTAAAATTCTGAAAACAAATCACCATGTGTAGAAACAAATTGTAAAAATTTCCTTTATAAAAATGTTTTAATTAAAGTTGAGGGATTTTGAATACTGTCTCAAACACAAATAAGAACACTAACACACATATAAAACCACACACACACACAAAAGATAGCATAAAGTATTATATAAGATATATATTAAAAAAAATTTAATATTTTTTAACTTGTGCAACCGGAACAAAATATTTTCCGTTTGAGAGGTTCAATGAATACAGAATAACAAAGGAAAATAGAAAAGTCCTTTTTTTCCTTATACAGATTTGCACAAAAGGGAAATTTTGTTTAACGATGGTTTAATCCACCGTATTTTTTGTCACTTGGAATGGTTTATGAATGTTCAAAATGTGAAAACAGAGATATAAAATGTTTAATATTCGAAAAATGCTCTTTTTGGAATTTTTCCCTAATTTAAGTCTAACTTTTTCTTGATTGGTTTTGTTTGAGTCTTTTTTGTATAAAATTTCTATAAAAATGGAAAAATCATTCCAAAATTTTATGAAGTTTTTTAGTTTGAAACAAATTTTTTTTATTTCAAATAGAAGCTAATTATCATTTTTTTTTTGAACTTATTCAAAAATAAATTCACTATAAATAAAATGAAATTATTAATTTTTTAGCAATTTTATTTTTAAAAATTTAAATATAAATATATAATCTTTTTTAACAGAAAAAAATTTTTTTTTAAATTACAAAGGTAAAAAAAGATATAATCAAAAAATTTCCTACTAGGAGAAATGTTTGAAAATTTTTTTCGAATTTGAAAAAATAATTATATAATTAATTTTTTTTTTATATATATTATATATATATATATATAAATATATATATATATATATATATTATATATATTTGTGTGTGTGTGTGGGTTGGGTTTTTTTATTTTATATTACTATTATAAGATAATATATAATATAATATATATATATATATATATTCCTTATATAAATATAAATTATATAATATATAAATTATATATTATTTATTTTGCTTCTTTATTTTTTTTTTTTTTTTTAATTTTGTTCTGTGTTGTTCTGTAATTCTATCCTTCAAAATAAAATTATTTTTTTAATGATTTTGATTTCCGTTCTCTTTAAAAATTATGAATCACAACTTTCTTAGGGATTTCATTCTTTTTACCAAAAATCATTTAGAAAAAACGCAATTTCACATCGTTGCAACTCGAATGAAAATGAAATTTCTGTTGACATTTTTGTTTCTTCCTTAAATTTTCTAATTAAATTCCAAACAAAAGCCCCACACCTTCAACCTTGATTGTTCTTCCCTCAGTTTCTGTGTTATAATATATTCCCTATCTATATTTATGCAAATATAACAGATTTAATCTTTAAAAAAAAATAAAGTTTTTTTTTTTTTATATCCGACCATAAACCTGACCTTGAGTTTTTTCGCTCAAAATTAAAGCATGGAGTGTGTAGAATTTCCCGAAAAATGAAAGGAACAATCCCACTTGGTGGCCGTTTAGAAGGGGTCGGGTGGCCACTGATACAGGTTATTTTACCATTAGGTCTATGAGTCGAAAAATCGGTGCCATGAAAAATTGGCCGTTTAAAGGGGTGGCCGCTATATAGGAGTGGCCACTCGGAGAAGTTTCACTGTATATATTTATTGTTAATATGATGAAACCGAGTCTTATTGTTTAAAGCCCATTCCGAACGGCTGCGAAAATTCATGTAAACAGTGGGATTTGAACCCACGAATATCCGTACCCAAAAGCAGCACCCTACCCATTCAGCCGAACAAAACCGGTAACTACCACTTAAAGCCGATTCCGAATGGTTACGAAGAACCATGCTAGTAGCTGGATTTGAACCCGTGGACTACGACTCCGAAAGTCGCACACTATAGATTCGTTCAGTCGTGTTATATTCATAAAAGTTTTCATGTTAGGAAACGATCTTATCTGAATTATTTTATGAATTTCATGAAAATAAAATGAGCTAAGCTTTGATGAAATCATTTCTTTTCTATAATGCAACATAAAGAACAATTTTAAATATGATTTCAGATTCTATTATTGTCATCATTTTATTCATGAGATAGTAATAATTATTTTTACGATTTTTTTTGGGGGGGAGGATTAAACGAAGCCTTGTTTTTAACATCCTTTTACTCCACGATCAACACGATTAAAATAACATTTTCAAATTACATTTTTTAAGTTAAAAAAGCTAATTTTTAGAAAATAGAAAATTAA
>CM063504.1:83203843-83301343 GCA_032207245.1 Pardosa pseudoannulata
ACCATACTTGGTGGAGACCAAAAAAGTATTTTATCTCCCTCATGACTTTAACCTTGAAACAATTTAACCTTCCTAAAACTTTTCTATACTTTTACCTTGAATCAGCATGCACAATTTTCTTAAGATTGATTCAGCCATTTTAAGAATGTATAGCAAACATATATACTACATACATTCAGAGAATTATATACATACATATATATATAAATAATTTCTTAGTTTATTATTATTGTATTAGAATTGATTTTTCTCTTTTAATTATAGGTTTAAAGATGGAGAACAGTTACACAATATAACGGATCACTTAGAAATATATGGCAATAATACCCTTATAATTCTACATGCAAGTTATAATGATTCTGGTATCTATACCTGTAAAATTAATAAAACTGTTCTAGATGTTGATTTACAAGCTACTATATCAGTTCAATGTAAGTTTTCTTTGAAACTGAATTTTATAATTATATAAATAAATGTAAATATCGCTTTGTCATAATACATGATAAATAAGTTAATTCTGTGCATAAATCTTATAAAGTTTCTTTGTAATTTATTTATAATATTTATTAATTTTAAGAAAAATTGCCTCATAACTGTTCTTGTTTGATTTATCCCATATTAAAAATTTTGCAGTTACCTGTAAATTATTATTATGGGTTTAGTTATATAACTGAATCGTATCACTAATATTAAATTTGTTAAAAGTCAGTAAAAATATGTTAAATACAAGACCGTAGACTTCCAATTCTTGTTTTTCAGTAAGAGACAATTAAAAATTATGCTATTAATAAAGAAAAATAGTCTTAAAAAACTGCAAATGCTGCCATTTATGTATCTTTATATATTAAATTAATATATCTTTTAACACTTAAATCTTAATTCCATTAAGGACTTGATGCATAGTTATAGAAAGGATTCTTAATTTTATATTGGAGTAATCGTTGCTTTTAAACCATTAATTTAAATCAATTCAAAACATTAGTCTTGGATTTATACTTATCATAATATTTGTTATTTCTAATTTGTTTTGGTAGTTATAATTTAATTTTTTTTAATTATGTTATTTCTTGTTTTGTTTAACTGGTAGATTTTTCCTGATGTACTCCTTTTTACTTGTTAAGAAATGCTGTTAACAGTATTATCATAAATATTAACTTGTGTTACATAAAAGTAATAAAATTACTGAAAGTTTAAAAAAATAAGCATTGAACCAAAATTTAACTTTTTATTAAATATGCATTACGTAATTTTAAACATTATATATAACAAAATGATCAGCTATTTACATATTTGTGTAAATTGATATTTTATATGATGATTAAATCTGATAAATAAGTAAAGAGTTATTAAAGCATTTAGAAAAAAGTAGTCGTCTTTATATATTTCAACAGCCTTAGCTATAGTCTTTGCTCAGTGCTCATTTTGTGTCTAGCAAGTACAGTTTTAATTTCTTTAAAATTCTATCATGTTTTATACTTATGTAAATATTTAAATGTAATTAACAATCTGCAGTTAATTTGTCCCTTTTTATTATAGTATGATAATCTTATAGCTTAGTATGCCTTATCCATAATAAAATCAGTTTAATTGAAATTTGAATAAAATATTTTGCATCTATAGACATACATAGCAAACATGTACCTTGATAAATTTTATTTTTCTCTGAGAATGTTGGAACTTCTAATTTGATAGATCTATGTTTGCATTTATCTTCCTATAAAATATTTACTTAAATTACTTATTATAATATTTAAAGTTGTTTATAGTTTCACTTTCCCTTCTAGCAAAAATTAACTTAAAAAAATTTGATCAATCATCTGTTGTGGTACAAGGTAGTCCTTTAGAACTCATCTGCGAAGCTGAAGGAGGCCCTCTGCCACAGATAAAGTGGTACAGAGGTAATTTCTTTTATTTCTTATTTTTGTTCAAAATATTACTCTTTTTATTAGTTTTTAGTACTCCTTATTTTCACACCATAAATAATTTATATTAAAATTTTACCCCTAGTTCCTTTTATTTATAGAACATGAGAATGAAAATAATGGAAAGATAAAAATGGCTTTAAGGTATCCGTCTACGTTAAAAACATAATTTTTTGCCCAAAACCATAAATATTTTTTGTTTGTTTCTCTATTGTAAAATTTCAATTCTAGTATTTTTAATAATTAGCAACTTGGCAATTAGAAAGTTTTGAAGCAAGAAAGTGTAGGGAATTTTAAACATGCATTTTAATTTTTTAACAGTTAAAGTTGGTTTCATAAACTTCAAATGTTTTTTTCTCAGAACGGTATTTTTAATAAAATGTTGAAACTTGAAATGTGATTTCTCAAGTTCTTAAAATATTTTGTTGAAAATTATTATGAATACTTTTGATAGTATTTAATAGTGAATGACCTAAAAGCTTTAAATTTGGATAATTTTTAATAATGTTACACTCATAGTTAGATATAAAGGTAATGAAAATTCATTAAAAATTCAATGTGTATGATTTTGAAGGACCAAAATTTTTTACTAAATGTAAATTAAGCAAAGATTTTAGGTGATTCACTAGTCCAGTATATAAGAAATGTGTTGCATCAAAAAATATTGAAATAATTTAATTTATTAAAAAATTAGACCTTTTAAAAAAACCAGGTGTTTTTTTTTTTTTTTCTTTCAGAAATAAATTTTAAATTTTCTAAGTGCAATTCTCTATGATAATATAAAAAATAAATCTAAAAATGTAAAAACATGAACCAGTTTCTACATTTAAAGAAAAAAGTTCTCTGAACGTAGACGGATACATTAAGGAAATACATACATAGAAATACCTACATAGTAAGACTCAAAAGTTCTCTAACTGAATGTATAACTTAAAAGATAACTTGCAGCAGAATGGCTACAATAAAATTTCTGTGTTACTTCATTCATCTCCTCTTATGAAATTAGTTTCATTCAAATTACATGATCAGTGCATCCCCACAATGTCATATTTTATAGACTAGTATACTTAGAAACCAATAATTGAAAGAAATGCATAGCATCTGTTGACAAATCATTCCCCGCATGTTAAACAAAGGCCAAAACTAAACTAGATATGAAATGAAAGGAGTTTATTTCAGCTGTTAACAAAAATATTCTCCCTTCCTTGCGGAATTGTATTTTTTATACATCCCACAATTCAAGTGAGCATCGACAACATGGAAATCATTCCAATGCTTGTAGAAATTCCACCAAGATAGAGAAAGCCATCTTGAAGGTTTTCTTCAATCCAGGCCATTGTGTATCTAGAATTTATCTGTAAACAAAGTTTACTATGTAGACATACTGCCTCATTTGTTCAAGTAGATTCAAAAGAAGAAATTAAAACTGTGGGCTAAGCAGTATAGGCACATTTACATGACAACAGTCTTGCTCACTAATTCCTTCTTGTCTTTGACTTTCTTGCAAAAACCTTATGTTTTATCTCCCTTATAACCCTGATCTCACTCCCTGTGACTCTAACATATTTCTTGAACTGGTTTGTCACTTTCAGGGTCATTAGATTGAAACTACAATGAAGTTAAAACTTCATGGCAGGTAGCATCAAGAAACATTGCTAAAAGTTCAATTCCAAAAGTATTTCAGTGACGTTTAAAGTGGTGGGAAAAGTTTGCTGCTGCATAAGTCCTATTTCAAGGACAGATGTATTACAACATTTTAATTGAAATATTTTTAAAGTTTTAGACTCAGTCGAGAAACTTTTGAATCTTTCTATACATAATATATTATTTTTCTAACTGCTTGACTGGGAAAATGAATGCTATGCCTATTTTTTAACATATATATATTTATTATTTTAATTTTTTATGATTGTTTTTTATTTGACCTTATAAGACCAAATTACCATGTCCGAATTGCAATGTAAATTACAATGCCCACTCTAAAAATGAAGAACATTAAGTATTCTTTAGAAACAAAGCCATTTGGCTGAAGTAGTTTAGAGTAAAAAACTTGTAGGCAGATAACTAATTAAAGTTAGCAGCTATTTAAGGAGTTATCTCTGAATAACTTTGCAAAATCCTTTATTAATTTACAGATAAGTCTCAACAGTTCTTGATTATTCTATGAATTAGAGGCTGAGAATTTGTATGCCAAAAATGTGCATACTAACAAAATTTTCATTATTTTAATAGTTTTGTACTATACACTTTTTTTTGTCAGTTATTTCTGTATATTCATTTAAAGCCTTACATATATATTAATTTAAATGAATTTTTTTTAACATTTGTGTAGTGTACATCTACATAAATGATAAAATTTGCTTAGGCAATTTTGGGGGAAGAAGAAATAACAT
This sequence comes from Pardosa pseudoannulata, assembly GCA_032207245.1. Taxonomy (NCBI): domain Eukaryota; kingdom Metazoa; phylum Arthropoda; class Arachnida; order Araneae; family Lycosidae; genus Pardosa; species Pardosa pseudoannulata. The sequence continues at coordinate 83,208,159 of CM063504.1, forward strand.
TTTATTTCTTTATATTAAAAGTGGCCCTAAGTAGATTGTGTCTTAAATTGACATTAAGAATGTTACCATTGTGATCTTAATGTTGACTTTGAAGTCTAAAATTATATCTAAGGAAAAATGTTTTTTGTGCATATAAATTTTATAAATTAACAGTTACCAGAGTTAATAAATATTCTTTTTAACTGGAGTTATGTATTTGTTAGGTTGGAAAAGCAAGTGAAATACAATAGTACAAATTTGTTGTGTCCTATTTTTATCATTTATAAAATATCTTTTAAGCATCTCTCCATACAATGACTCTCATATGTGTGTTTCATATTAGAAATATCACAGTAGATGACTTTGATCAATTACATTTTTGTATGAACCATAAATTTTTTTATTAATTATAAGACCTTGTAGTTTTCTTTGTTTTCTTAGATATGTTAAAAATTTTTAAAAAATTTTATAATATTTTTAATACATTACCATTTTTAAATGTTATCTAAAATTATCTGGAATTATTTAAGCAGATAAATTATTTTTCAGCATTTGTACCATAATTCTTTAAGCTAAAATGTATTTAGAATGAGCCACCTGTACTTTACTGTAATAATTACAGGAAGTAATTGGTTTTGAGATAGTGTTTTCTTACATAAAATCATATTTTCTTCTGCTTTTGGAGACTTTTGGAAACCAAGGATACCAAATTCTTTAAATCAAATCGTTTTATTTTCTAATTCTTTTTGGGAATTAATTTTAATAGAAAACTGTTTGTTTTATGGTAAAAGTATGACTTAGTTCTGTATAAAAGTATTTTTTTTTTCTAAACCAATCAACAGGGATTAATATCCTGTAATCGATATATTAAATTTTGCTGAAAATTTTGTCTGTTTTAAATAGAACATTTGATTAAATGTATTAATTTTAATAAATTGGTATAAACCAAATCAATTGTAAATACTAATTTTTAAAAAAATTCTCAAAAATCTAAAACATTTGTATATGATGTATCAATAAAAGTTTGCTACAAAGAGATAAACATTGGTATTTCCTTGTATAATAAAATCACTTAATTCTAGTGTTTCAAACAGTTGAACTTTAATTTTTTATCAGTAATATTGATATCACATTTAAAACAAATTAATTTTCCTCATGTTAATAAGAAAAAAATATTCTGAATGTTTAGGTGAAGAAGAACTTGATGAAGGAGATGATGAGCGAATCAAAATATTAGACTATGGAGGTTTGAAAAATGCTAAATTAGTTATTGAAGATGCTGATTATCCAGACAGAAATTACTACACATGTGAAGCTTATAATCAAATTGACTCAGTCCGTACTACTATCTTAGTTAGAGTAAAGGGTAAAATAAATTTACTTTTATCATAAAAGTTTAAGGCAAATTTTACTTTGTATTTATATAAGTATATTATTTTATAGCAGTATTTCTGTAATATAATTAAAATAACTTTGGTAACTATATTACCTTTTATTGTGTATAATAGTTAGCAATCAGGATTTATAAAATAAATATATATCTTTTTGTTTAGTGTCAGATTTTAACACAGTAATTAACACTTAATATGAACTGTAATTGAAAATAATTGATTGGGTCTTGAGATACAATTTCAAAATTTCTAATTAACATTTTTTATAACTTTATGCTAGTGCAAAAAGTTAAATAATTAAAATTTTTGTAAAAAGTGGTTTTTTTAAGCTTATATATACTTTTCAAATAAGTTAGACTTGTTTCATTTAGATGAGTATAAATGATAGTTATCTATTTCTACTTTTTTGAATTACATCTTATAAAGATATGAAGACAAATTTCTTAAAATGTTACAATGGGTCTAAATCCATTCATCCATATAAATAAAATCATACAAATTTTAGGTTTTGTGTATGAATATTAAGGTGCTAGCTTTAAAAAATTTCTTAATAGTTTCCTGGTCAGCTTACACTATTATTTTACAAAAAATTCATATTAGTTTATTTATAACTAACAATTAAATGATTTTTCAGATTGACCCCTTGGGGACCCGCTCATAAATGCTATATGAGTCAAACGTTGTGAAAACCGTTGCCATTTATGCCATCTAATATTTAAATCTAGCATTTAAAAATTAAAATAAAACATTCAGATCTCCTAATATACACACACAACTCTGGTCTCTCAATATCAATCGTAGATCATTGCGTGGGGGACAACGCTGGGCTGATAAGAGTGAAATTGCTGCATTTTGTATACGAGACTGGTCGCAAAGGGGTTAAACTTTAGTACAGTAAATGAATGTCCAGATATACTATACTCAGTGTGTAATCTGGATTGCTGTATTTTGTACATTACAAAACTTTCAGACATGAATAAAATTCTAAAGTACATGTTAATATCAAAACACATATAGACTAATCCCACTTAAATCCCCCCCAGAAAAATTCTCTGAAAAATATGCCTCAGTTATGTATGTTGCTATAACTTCTAATGTAGGATAACTTTTAATGATTGTGATTTCAAATTCTACTACAGTCTTCATGTTCTGTTTTTAATGTGTCACTGTCCTTCTCAAGGTTTACTAGAAATCAGTCTGTAGTTTTTCTCCATGCAAAGTTACTATGTGTGCAGCTATAACTCCTAGAAGGAAAGAGACATTTTTTAAACACATTTCTTGTTCTGAATCATTTAATAACATTATACATTCTAACTAAACAGTTTTATTTTCTGAGCATTTCAGTCAGATATATTAATGTTCTAAAAGCTATTTAATATTTTGTCATACATTGGCTAAACTGATAGAGTACTGCTCTTTAATACAGGAGTCATTTTCTGTCCTAATATTTTTGTGGCCATACCAGAAAAAATGGCTTATAATTGAATTAAAATAGTAGTACTAGTAAATAGTAATACTACTTAAGGATTTTTTTCTCTAGCTCTAGGGGTTCTGCTGCTCCTAAACTTTGTTCTGTAGATAGTTGCCCATGACCTAAAACCAACCCTGCTATCCATGCACTCAAATCCCAAGGCTGACATAGATGTTTGTAGTCTTTAAGAGTGAGCTTTAAGCAGTACAACTCCAATTTAATTAGTCTTTGTGTTGTAAAATATTAACTTTAACACTCCCAAAAACCAATGTTTAATTCTATCTGTATAACATCTTAACATTTCATATTTTAAGTTATGACTTACATAAGGTTAGAATGTTGAACTATTTTAGCTCCTAAGGTTTTTTTGGATTGCTATTGTCTGTTATTTTATGATGCAAGGACTAATGAGACCAAAAGCTGCTGCTTAAAGCTGATTCCAAACAGTTATGACTTCCATGCCAACAGTGGGATTCAAACCCATGAATTCAAGTACCAAAGAGTAGTACCCTACCCATTTAGCCATCATTTGGCTCTTAAGGTTTTTATCATAAATAAGATTTCCCCCTCCCCCCCAAAAAAAAAAATAAAATAAATGAGAAAGTTCCCAATATTTGTAGTGAAGATGATAGGTCTTCTAATCAGAAGTTAAAAATACAGTATTTTTATCTAATTTAAAAACTATGGTAAGGCACTTATTATAAAATAAATTCATTCTTAGCACTAAAATTTTATTTAGTGTTAAATATTATTGTTAAGATTCTTTTATTTTATTTTATATTTTGTTAAATGTTTAAAGTGTACCCTATTTAAAACTTACATTGTTTTGCTCATTTGATGAAACACGGTCTGTTAACAGAATCTTGATATACTTTTGTTTAATATTTTATATTATGAACTCAGGGCTGTCTTGAAATTTTGCTTCAGAAATCTCTTTTCTGCTTTTTATACAAGCTTCAAGAAAGCCTCTTATTATAAACTGGAACAGCTAATGATTCTGTTATGCATAATCAAATTTCAGCTGTGTCATATTAATGAATACCAGTTTTTTTTTCTCTAAAGTATCTGTTTTTCAATAATTTGAAAAAATTTCATTAAAAATAGAAAATTAAAATATTTCTTGTTGTTAATCATTCCTTTTCCTAATACTTAATTTTAGTAATTATGTTTATATGGTTTTCTTATTGCAGACAAACTTGCTGCTCTGTGGCCTTTTCTGGGAATATGTGCTGAAGTAGCTATATTGTGTTCAATCATTTTTGTGTATGAGAAAAGAAAGAGTATGAATCAGTGTGATGAGCCTGAAACAGATCTTCCAACAGAAAAGTTAGTGCTTTTTTGTGAAACATAGATAAAAATTTGTTTAATAATGGTTCCTGTCTAATTTATTAACTCCCATAAGGCTATGCATGGCAGTCTATCAGATGTGGTGCATTCCTTAGAAAAAAAATTGCCTTTTAGAGTGTTTTTATAATCTAACTAGTGCCATTTAATTAGTTTTTAACTAGTTTTTATAATTTAACTATTATAATGCCTAGTGTCTTTATAAGGACTCTTAAAAATTAGTTTGTAGAATTTGTATGTTTTCTTGGGATGATTTTTTTTTCTTTTTAGCAAAGGTTGGTGTAACCAATATAAAACAAATCCTCCTAATTTTAAAGTATCTACTCAGGATATCCAGAAAGTGGGAAAGCTGGGAATCAACAAGAAATTATCAGAGAAATTGTGATTTTTTTTTTTTTTTTTTTTTTTTTTTTTTTTTAATAAATCTGGGAATTTTCTGCAAAATGAAAAATTTGAAAACTAACAAATTCTGCCTGCAAAAGTTGGGAAAAAAATAATACTCTCCAATTGCAGACCTCTTGTGTATTTTTTAAATGCTTATTCAATGTTAAAGAAAAATAGAGATAAAGGAGTCTTCAGAAAATTAAGCAATTTAAGCTCAAAAGAAAAAAATCTAAATTGATTAAAAAGCAGTTAGATAAAAAAAGAAGTTCAATCATCAGCAGAGGTTAACAAGGAAATTAATGCTCTCATGGAGCAAATTGAATCTTTAAAATTCTATTGTACTTTTTTAATTATTAGGCTGCATTATTTAACTGTAAATAAAATATGAAACAGAAGTACTGCAGAAATTGTCATAATTTTTTTTATAATTATTTTAATGAAATTAATTCATCCTTTGTACCTCACAGGTTATTCTGTATATCCCAAAGATTGAAAAGAATACTTTAAGTTTTAAAGACATTGGGGTTTTTTTGTAAATTAAAATTTATAACTTTATTTAAATATAAATTTATATCTAAAAACAGTTTTATAAAAGAATTGAAGTTGTATATTAAATAGTATGAATTTATTGGGGGAAAATTACAAATTGCAGTGAGTTAAAAGGTTTCTCCCTGGATACCCTGCTACTGTTTCTTTTAAAGTTTTAATAAGCCAATACAAGGCTGCAAAGCTCTTACCCATTTAGCACCATCCAGGAAGCACGTGTAGCTTAAGGTATGCTGTAGACGTGAGTAACATTAACCCCCGCTGGTCCTCGTATTTTAGAGGCAGGGACCAAACAGTAGACCCCCAGGTTTGGCATGCCTCCACCAGAAGTATTGTTTGAGAACTTGGAAGACATTGTGACCACGAACATCTTTTACCTTCCCCAGTCACCTTTAATGAACATAGCTATAAAATATGGTAAAAAATTAAATAAAATTTAATATTAATAGTTGAGTCTATTGATTCTATTCCCCTTCCACCGCTGGCTTTGGCCCTGGCTCTAGACCTTTGTTACATTGTGACCACGAACATATTTTACCTTCCCAGTCACCTTTAATGAACATAGATATAAAAAATAGTAAGAAATTAAATAAAATTTAATATTAATAGTTGCTTGAGTCATTTGATTATATTCCCCTTCCCCTCTCACCTATGGCTATAGCCCTGGCTCTAGACCATTTGTTACCAAACTTATAAAGCTTCTGGACAAGTGTATCATTTTAAATCCAAGTGTGAGTTACCAAAAGAAACCAGGATAGAAATAAAAACTTTTTTAAATCTTACATTTGTTTATTGCCTATAAACATGCATTTCTAGTAAATATGAAATCAATTTTAATAAAACTGTTGGTATAAGAAAAATGAATTTAAACTAAACTGTACATAGGGAAAATTTGAAATTCCAGTTGTAACAAATTATAAATGGGACAAAAAAAATTTTCATCAGAATTATTGACTTTAATGACAAGGATGGCACTTCTTTTTGTTCACCAACAAGATTTATATGTTGTAAGAGTATGTAGTAGGTGCTATTCAAATACATTTATCCAAATTTTCATCAATCCAACAGCTTTTGTTGATTTATGTATAAATGTATGCACATATATATATATATATATATATATATATATATATATATATATATATATATATATATATATATGTGTGTATATATATATATATATATATATATATATATATATATATATATATATATATATATATATATATATATATATATATACACCTTTGACATACCCATTGAAGTCCCTTTAGGAGAACTGAATTCATTATTGAAGTCACTGATGTTTTCTAGGGGTAAAATGAGTTATAAAGATATACCAAACTAAATTGTAAATTATATCATAGTTTGGGTTTGGTATATTGGAATATGAAGATGTGCAACAAAACTGAATGTATTAAAATATGAGAGAATGAAAGCATTGTTATCATCTTTATTGATTCAGATAATCAGATTTTTTAAACAACAGTCTTCTATACAAAAGTCTTCTAACAAGAGTCTTCTATACAAAAACTGAATTTTTTAATAAATGTCACTTAAAACCTATATATTAAACTATTAAAGGAATGATTCTTACATTATGTCTAGAGGACAGATAATTGTAAAAATTGAACATTTTTATGTATATTATGGGGTTAAACCCCCATAGATTACTTAAAAAAGGGTTATAACAAGTAGCACACAAGACACTTGAAAGTAATGAACTGCAATTTAGCTGACACATGAATCGAAAATGTTTGCCATCTCTAATCTAGACCTTTAATGCATATCATGTCTGGTCTGTAAGCTGTATATCTCAAAAGAAGTATAAAAGTATGCATATTAAACATTCTAGGATGCTCATTTTCTATTTATAATCTATAACATTCAACATTCATATTCATTATTTTATCTCTTCCTTCCCCCTTTACCAGTGTGTTGTGTTTGCATACAATAACTAGATAACTATGTAAATTTTCCTTTTTCTCTTTCAGCAAACATCATCGTGATCAGAAAGCAAAAGGACAAGATGTGAGACAAAGGAAATAGTATTAAATAGTTCGACTAATAATGACGTGATAATTGTTTTGTTTCTTCCTTGCTTCAAGATCTGCATTTCTTTTCAATATGTAATGTGTTTGTTTCCTCTTAATTTCACATGTTTGTATGGAATTTCTATTATATCATTCACTCTTCATATGTTTTCATTTATTCATTTTTGAAGTGATAAAGAAAATATTGATTTGTCCTCTCTTGGGAGGTAAAGTGCAATGTTTCTTTTACACTTTATGTGAGATGACATATATATAAAATATATATATATATATGCATCTGAACGCATAGCTACAACGAGAACATTAGCAATGTGAGTTAAATGTCCTATGTGTTGACGTAGTTATTTGTGTGTAGTGCCAGGATTTGAGAGTCATTAGAGCAGAGGTTCTTAACATGATACCAGGACTTCTAATATCTGTAACAGATTAAGGATGCTAGTTATCAAAACTAATATTAAATTTTGTGGTACTGAAGAAAATTGTGATAATGTACAAATTGTAATCAGTGCAACATTACACTGTTTAGTTTTCTTGTATGGTTATATGCTTTGGATTCTTAAAATTATGTTCTTTGTACTATAAAGCATTAATCTGCATCATTAAATGTTAAATATTCCATGAATGTAATGTTTGTGTGCTGTATATATATTCTTTATTACAAGCTGTACCAGTAAGAAAATTTTTTATCTAACATCCAAGTGCTTAAGATATTTGAAAAGACTGATAATCATGTTTCACTAGTGAGGTTGTTTTTCTCTCATTTTAACTTACAATAGATGATATCATGTCAATATTCTATCCATTATTATAGCTCCAAAAGTTTAAGTGCTCTGAAATCTCTTATTATTTTCCTGTACAACTTTATAAGGATGTGTATTTAAATTCAGTTATATTTGAAAACTTTCACAAACTTTATCTTCAGAAGCACAGGTTATAAATGATGTTTTGAAATGAAAAGAAAATACAAGGTTGAGAACCACTGCATTAGAGTATTCTTGTTTGTGTGTGTTGATGTCTATTGCAATAAATTATTCCTCTAATGTGCTCACTTCAGATACTAAAAGTAACAAAAATATTTTCGTAAGACACATTAAAAGCACCTTGTGTCTGGTTTCTGTTCCATAATATCTTTGGAGCTATGTTGAAAATTTGTTATGAGATCTCTCCTTTGTAACAGTGGTTTTCAACCAATAGTTTTAGTATTACATAAATTTCATTGTGGTGCCATATTCTTTTGGGTTATGCATGATAAAATCGTATCCCTAAATGTATAGTCAAAATGGGCATTTTCTTTCAGAAATATATATGGCATGTTGAAGTTTGGTGTAAATTGTTAAAGTAATTTAATAAAAATAAATTTCCAAGTTAAATTCAAATATAGTATTTATATAAAATTATATTCTCGTTATACTTGTAATTAAAATTGTTTTACAAAAATTTAAAGAGACTGTAAAAAACTTAGAATTGAGGTTATTTCACAGTAGGTAGGGGAAAATACAGAGAGTTTATCATATATTTTTCAAAATAGTACTGAATGTAATGTGCACATAAAGGCACCTCTGTGTTAATGCGGTTGAAAACCATTGCAATTCTGTGATTGTAGATCACAAATTTCATCTCTATTTTTTAATTACCACATAGTTATTTTGCAAATCTGTCTTTTTTTATCTCTCTTATTATTTTATTTAAGTTTCTAAAAGCATGCTTATTTGCATTTGTACTTAGGGTTTATACAAGTGTCAAATGTTCTAAGTAAGGGGTAGCTAAGCTGTGACCTACTAATAAAATTTTAGAGTTTACATTGAATTTCCCAAATTATATAATTTAAAGAAATATTGTTCTAATTATATTGAAGATATATCATTCAGTTTATTTTTTATTATTATTCTAAATATTTATATATTTTATAAATTTGTAACTTTTATTGTTAATTTTTGAATAATTATAAAATCTATAATAGTGATATCTTTTTAAATTTTCACCTCAATATATATATGACCCTCTAGAATAAAATTCATTTACAGTGCAGTCTGCCAAGTCCTTTGGGTTGGACAGGCCTGCTCTATGTGATACTATGATGAGAATTCTCTGATAATTTAAATTTTATTATTTTGATTATTTACCATCTTAATTTAGGGTTAAAATGTTTTAATGTAAAACTGCAAATTAAATTTGTAACTTTTTTTCTATAGGATGAAAGAAAGAAACCAATTTATGGTATGATATGGATTAAATGAAAAGACATTGAAAGAAATTTTCTTAATTTATTTGTGTTTGTATATAAGAAAAAGGTATCAATGCAGTTTCATGTATTATGTGTATTTTGAAGCAGTTTCATGTATTGTATGTATTTGGAATAATGCTAATTGTGCATGTAAACCCTGAGGTACACATGTAAAAGTTTTTATGACATTTTTGAACAGTACTTATATTATCAAAAGAAAAAAAATCGTCTTGAAATGCATTTTCAATGATTGATGATCTGAGGTAAAAATATTCGTAAACATCTTTCAGATATCTTTTTAGCATTTTATGTGTTTTAAGTTGCTTTTAATTAAATTAAACTTTGTTATATTGATATTAATATTGCAGGTTAAACTCCCTTCTATTACCCACTCAGTTTATTTATTTCTCTACAAAAAGTAGTCACTTATTTTATTTTAGAATAAGAATTTTTTTTAATTTTATTTATTTATTTTTTAATAGGCAGCTAAGTTTGTACTTTGATTTTTAAATGTAATCTCATATTGTACCTTAATTATAGTGTACCTTATTACAGTAATATCCCCACATTTTATTTTCTTAGTCAAGAATATCTGAAAATGTAAAAAAAAAAGTAATTCTTAAAATTACTGGCTCATCTAAAATTTCTTGTACATATATATGTATATTTATTTTTCTTTTGCTAGTCATAATTGGTTCCTCTGAATTTACAGTTATACAGGTATTTTGTTTTTAATGTAGTCATTTACACATCAGGTCAAAATATATAAATCTGCAATTAATAAAATATTTTAGAAAGTATTATATTTTTATTATGATTTTTGCATAGTTAAAGATTGTGATCAACAGAAATAGCCTAAATCATTGAAAATAGTTTGGATGCTATGCATTGAAATTGCTCCTCTTATTTGCAATTAATGTTGTAAAGTTTTCTTGCTTACCTTCAGTTATAGAATATTCAATTGCGTAACTGATAAAAATAAACTATTTACAAAATAATTGTAACATACTCCTTTTCTCAAAATAAGTTCTAGTCATCTATAGTTCAGTGATAGGGTAGCATGTTTACTAATAATACAAAAATCAAAATACTAACTAAAAATTCGAAAAAAATCATGTACAATTTAATTATTGAATGTTGTTTCTTTTAAAGTATCTATTTGTAATTATGTATATAATTTGAATGCTTTCACAAAATATGTTTTTAAAGGTTATCACTTCTTTTCCTTAAGGTCTTTGTTCAGATTAAAACCTTATGAAAATCCAGAAGTGTTGCTAAAATATTACAACCTCTAGTTCCATTTTAAATGTTTTTAGTATTTCTTAGTAGCAGTAAAAGGGTTAGTACTCTTGTGAAAAAGCATGTGAGCAAGTCTGGAAATTCTTGATTTTTCTTCTAAATGCCACAAGTTTAGTGTTCCTGCTTTTCAGTCTTCCTACAACAATGTGAACCAGTAATTGGCCTTTAAATATGAGACACTCTGGATTGATATGGTAGGCTATATCCGTAGTAGGACAAAGCGGTGTATTATAATTATCTAGCTGTTAAATATTATGGTGAGTAAATTACTACAGAAGCAAAATCTTTACTTTATCTTAGGGTTGTAGCTAGAGGAAAAGGGCTTGATGGACTCTAGCCTCCCCATGACACCTAAAATTCTAGAGTTTACTGTGTTACCTTTTGATATTGAAATAAAAGTACATTTTAAAATATGATTTTTTAAAACTGCATACTTAATATTTAAATATTTAAATTTTTTAATTTCTATCTACTTTTTAAAATTACAGTATTTTTACTCCAAATTGTTTTATACATTTAGTGAAACATGTTTTGCAAGATTGTTCATGGATTTATATATATATATATATATATATATATATATATATATATATATATATATAGTCAAGGGAATTTAGGTTAAGGGTTAAAAAGGGGAATGAAAAAAAGGATGCGGGAATTTTTAGCCCTTGACTTCAGATTTGAAAACCGCTGAGAATTTTCCTTACATATATACGATATTAAATTTCATATATTTTTAATGCAGTAATTACTATAAAATATTTGTAATGATTTTATATTTTTAAACAAAATTTTATGTTTATTTAAAAAATAGTGAAATAGTAGGGAAGGCTCAGTCCAATTTAACTCATCTCACCCTACCTCAAAACTAAATCCTGGCTACGGCTCTGCTTTATCAGGAATGCTTGTTTCGACTTTTCTAATAAGTAAATAACTTGACACTGTGCATAACAACATAGGAAATTTTTCACTATGGAAAAGTATGTATACATACTTACAGGCCCTAAAAATTATATTTATGTAAGCTTTATCCTAAATTTAGAATGCATTTCAGGAAACAGAATTAGAATTATTCCTGTTAGATTTTATAATATTTTTTAACCCTTTTAATTCTGTAATAGCTAACACTTCTGGAGTCCATAATAGCCCAAGCTATTTAAGAAAATTTCCTCAATGATAATAATTACTGCTTTTTCTGGGAGAGGTTGATAACAGCTTCCTATGATAGGGACAGTAACCTTAAGGTGTTTACAATAGGTTGAAAAACATATGCTCTACCCTAATGTAAATCGAATGCAACTTGATTTTCTAGATTGATGGGTAAGCAATAAACACTAGAGGAAGTAAAATGTTCAGACTAAGGGACTATTGGGCTGGGAACCTGTAGTCTTTAAAAAATTTAAATGGATGTTTTAAAGAGTTGATCTGACCTATTTAATTTTGAATTTTTGTCATGGAATATTTTGAATACCTCGTGAAAATTAACTGGGTTGCAACAATTAAATTTTCAGTGTTATCCCTTTCTATTTATAACTGATTAAGGCTTAGAACTTTATCTCAGTTGATATAGTTATTAATTTTTGAGCATGTACACACATCTTGAACTAAATGTAATGAAAGAAACTCACAAATAAAATTGCATAAAAGAAGTTTCCATGGTGTAGCTTTCAATCTTTTGAGGAGCCTTTTAATGCATGGCCACACTTTGATATAAGGTAATTGTATAGATTTAGAAGCAAAATGATTCTTCACATAATGTATATGCTTGTTATATTTTGTGCATGACAAAAATATCAGTTTCTAGTCTGGTAGTTTTATCTCTATTTTTAAATGTTTACAGATTGAATGTCATTCTTAATTGATACTCTATTTTTCTTGCATACTTAATTAACTTCATCAAATAATTATATTTATTAAAAATTAAATAGAAATGTGATAAAACCTGCATAATAACTGTATATATATCTGTAAAAATTTTTTCATCAAGCGTAACTATCTATAATACATTTTCATGTCATGCCTAGTTGGTCACTTGTTAAATTTCCAATATAATTTTTTCCTTTAAAAAATTATACACAGCCAGCTAATGTTTGCTACCATGAAAACTTTTTTATCAATATATTCAGCATATTTTGAAAGATTATTGGAATTAAGTGGATATACATGAAAAATATAAAATAAAATTGAGCTTATAACCACTGTTAACTGCAGTAAATACATAGCATAATATTGTATAAAAAATTATTTTAAATCTAAATTGTTGGCTTAGGTGTAGGGATCCCACTGTTAAGAATTTTTGATAAATGTATTAGTTAATTGGAGTTCTATAATATGTTTTTAAAAATTCTGTTGTTACTAGTTAACATGTAAAAATATTTTTATATAAATCTTATTCATTATTTAGAATTTTGTGTACAAGTTTAATATGTGCAATTATGATGTTGATTCCTTGATATATTTCTAGCCTGTAGGAACTATTATGTATTGTGTCATGATTTACTACTATTTGCTAGTTTCTGACTATTATTTGTGACTAACTTATTACAATTACTGCCTAAAATCAGAGGAAATTTCATCAAATATTAAAGTAAATCATTAAATTTTCATTATGATTTTATGTAGTATTTTATGTTTATAAGACATGATAATCTTATTTTCATTAAATCAGAATATTGGAATAAATGTATTCAGTGATAAAATTTATGTTAATTATTTTGTAATAATTAAGCTGTTAAAATGTGATTCATACTGTAATTATATTTGGTTATGCAGTTTTTAATATATTTGGCTATGTACTTTTATGAACAATAATAACAATATATTAGTGTGTGTATATAATACATATATATACATGTTTGTTACTGCTAATAATGTATGGCATTGCCACCAATAAGATCAAATTCTTGATTCTAGACTACTCTATTAAATTTGGTAAAAGTTTTCCATAAAATTCCTACCTAGGGTACAAAATTGCCGCAAACTCGACTAGGAGGGTACAGGAAAATATATGTGTATTATTGAATGATGGCAAATATTTTTACAGCATAACTGGTTTGATTACAAAATTTTCAATTGTGTTACTAAATCTTAATCAAAACTGAAATGTATTAATGATGAAAAATGAATTATTCAGTTAAGTTCATTGTTAAATTTAACTTAGCCCTTGAATTTTTTTAGAAGTGTTTTAGAATAAATGAATCAATTACAGAAAATAAATATGTGTATGTTATATTTTGTTGTTGCAGATTGGTGTTATATATACATATTAATACATCTTAGAGAGAATTTTCATTATGACTATTTTCCTTTAGTTAGATTGTGGATATTTTTTAATATTTAGTTGTGAAGTTTTAGGCCTTCAAACCCATGACATTTTTTTATTATATATGATTTTATTTTTAAAGTATTTTTCTCCTTTATGCCTATTTTAGTGTTATGTTTTTTTTCATTTATATATATATAAATAGATGGCTGAATATGTAGGGTGCTTGCTACCTTACAGAAACAGTTAGTGGGTTCAAATCCCACTGCTAGCATAGTCATTCAAAATCAGGTTTAAACTGTAGGTCCCAATATAATTAGCCATCTTTGGTGTAAAATTAACCTTAAAAGTATTAATATTTTTGAGAAAGTTGGCCGTTATTTATGGGATCCCTACTTTGCAGAGAAAATTAGCTCTTTAATTTTGATACATTCTTAGAAATTAGTACACAGGAATAATTAGACAATGATGCATTTTGTTGTAACTGAATGCAAAATATATAACTATAGATTCAACTGAGTTAAGAGATGTATTATAAATTTAGAAGCTTTGTCAGTATGTAAATATGACAGAAATTATTTTATGCAGATTATTTATATATGCATATATATATGTACAGTACTTCGTCAAAATGTCAGATAGTTTTAAAGTGTTTTGTACAAAAGCAGTCTATCAGTGTTAATGGTACTTTTATTTGTTGTGTGTTTTTATACATTATTCAGATTTACTTTTAACTGCATGATATGTTGTTTTAATTATAGTTAAGAATTATTTTGTTAATTTCTTATTTTTTTTTTTTTTTTTTTTGGCAACTATATTTTCAAAGTATATTTCTTAGCTTAAAATTTTATAGTCATTTTTACTAGTCCATAATACGTTCTGTGTTAAGTTTTCCATGTGTTTTAATTTATTTTAGGAGTTTTTATTTGTGCAAGTATCTATTGAATGATCTAGGTCAGTAGTCTTTGAATTGTGTTCTGTGGAACCACTGAATTCTGCAGTATATCTGTAAGGGTTCCAAAAGTAATAAATAAGTAAATAAATAATGAATAAGTAAAGCGTTTTTTTACTAGTTGACTAGTATTTATTAACTAAAAAATATAAAGAAACATTTAGTTATATATGAAAATTAATCAGAAGTTTTGCATAGTCTGAATATTGTTCTGTGGAACCACTGAATTCTGCAGTAGATCTGTAAGGATTCCAAGAGTAATAAATAAATAAATAATGAATAAGTAAAGCGTTCTTACTAGTTGACTAGTATTTATTAACTAAAAAATATAAAGATACATTTAGTTATGTATGAAAATTAATCGGAAGCTTTGCATATAATATATTTTTCATGTGGACTGCCTATATATTTTTATCAAAGTTTAGGTAGACTAATTATCAGTATGAACATTTTAATGCCATTTGAAAGAAGAATCTTTCTCAGTGTATAGGGCAACAAAAGTAAAACAAAGAAAATAAAATTAAATGTAGAATAGGAAATGTGACTGAAGATAACATCCATAGATAGACTTTGGCAGTTTGTGTAATGAAAAAAAAATTTTTCAATCAAACCCTGATGCAAGCATAGGTGATGCCTAGAACACAAGTTTATGCTATTAATATACTAGCTTCATTAATTTCTTTAAAATTTTTAGTAAAAAATACAATAGTTTTCTTGTATTGTCTTATTATTTATTGTCATTATATTAAGTACTTATATTTATGAACTGGTGAATAAATGTTGTTATAAAATATATATTTGTAAGGAAGGGAGAGGATATGTTGAGTTTTAAAAACCATATTGATCAAAAGGTTCCACAAATTAACAAAGTTTAAAGACCACTGATCTAGGGTGATGAATTATTTAAAAATTTTATTTTAACTGTTATGAACTTTTGATTAAGCTTGTTATTGGTCTTTATGCGAGTGAATTCATAAATGTAGCTTTATGATAAATTATGGTTTCACTCATTAAAAACAGTGAGAATGCTAATCATTTGTAATATCTGATATATGTACTTAACTGTTTGCATACAATTTAGAAAGAAAATAAAATAGATTCCCTTTCACAGTATGTTAGTAAACTTTTCATACTAAAACTGATGCTAAATGTTGTACCTCAAAAGTGGCCAAATCTTCAGTAACAGACAATGATCTTTATTTTCTTTACTGTGTGGAATCTGTATATTATTGTTATTGTTGCTATATTCACTGTTACAATTACATTGTTATTTTCTTTCTTATTGTTATAAAATATTCTCAAGTACACAGATTCTTATCAAAAAGATTTGATGTTGTTTTAAAATTATATATATTTTTCTGAACTATGAAAAAGTGAATAACAAAAATTCAGTGAATTGCTTTTCATCCTCAAATCACTCCATCTTGAACTCAATCTGTGTTCTAGAAATTGTTCTAATGGGATGACTTTGGCAAAATAAAGTAACTGTCCCTTTTTAATCTTTTTTGATGACAATGAATGGGATAGCTGGTTTTCCAGAGTAAATTTACTACTTTTACTGCTAGGATATATGCTATCTCAAAGAAATACTTACCCCCTGCAAGACCACCCCTAGAATTTTTGTCTACCTGCCCCCCCCACTCTAACTTTAAAAATATTTAAAGTTTTCAAAGAAAAAGTTATAAAAGCCATGTTAGCCAGAAAAAATGACATAGAATTAAATTAAGATAATGCTAATTTAAAAAAAAAATTATACACAAAAGCCTTTGTATTTCTGCTTTATTTGTAGCTTGTTGAATCTGACCTATTGGGCATCTCAAAATATAGGGACATCTTGTAGCTCTTCAACTTCTACTATATTTGATTTTACTTCTAATTTAATTTCTAGATTCACATTTTTTTTCTCCCTCTACTGCACTTTTTTAGGGACAGACTGGCAATAAGCACTGAAGAGACTCATCTTTATTTATGAAGTGGGGAAGAAATATTGAGAAAATATTTTTGCAGTTTTGTTTCGTGTTTGTAGTACTCACTATTTTCTTAAAAGGGAGTTGAATTTTATATTCACGTAAGCTGATTGTTCTGCTTTGTTAATAAAGCCATAACATGATACACATTTAAATGTTTAATATATTTCCTTTATTTTTGGTTCTTTTAAAAAATATTTTTGCAACAGCTATTTGAGGTATGTCTTATGAAAATTAAAAATCTGATGTAATAAATATGAAGAAATTATTAAAGATAACAATAAAATTTTAAAGAGTAAACAAGAGACAAACACATACAAACTGTACAAATAAAAATATTTGTGCATTTTTTATCAATTTTATTTATTATTTATAAGGTTTTGCTTATTATTTGTCTGTAAAAAATTAATAAAATAAAATTTAATTATATTTATCGTATTTCAGCTATTCCCTTTCCTTTAGTTTAAAAGTAAGAACAAGTTTTAATAATTTTTTTTATATTTCAGATTTAAAAAAAAATTTATTATCAAATCAATAAAAAACATATATTGATTTATATGTAAAACAACTTATGTACAAAAGCATTGAACATTTGTAAGTCTTACTCAGTTTCCAAAATATTTCCTTTGCAGTTAATTAGATCTAAAGGAAATATTTTGGAATAATGGGTTTTATTTTGGGAACTTCACAATTTTTTTTAACCTTTATTGCTATTCTGAATGCAATGATTGTAAAACATACCAATAATGTAAGAGTATGAATGTAGTCTCGACAATGTGGACTTTGTGACAGTGAAAAAGTGGCTCTAGAATTTTTTTCCCCTGTTGGCGAACCAAAAAGAGCCATCACTCCCAAGCTTAAATGTAACAAAATATTAAAAAAATTATTTTTGTTACATTTGAATCAATGTAAAATTTGTGGTGCATCTCAAAATATAGGAATATCTAAATAGCTCCTATTAATTTTAATTATAATGCTCCTTTATTGTCTAGATTCAAATAACCCTTATATTTGTGGGTTGTGTTTATATTTTGTACTTTAGGTCACATGGTTTTACAGCTGTAGGCACTTACCTACTGTCTAGGGTCCTGGTCTGTGGCTAAGGGGGTAGGAAACTACTCATCTTAGATTTTCAGATGATATAGTAGCATTTAAAAGTTATTTACTGTAATTTTAGAAATGGAAGTCATTAAAATGTAAATATCCTATCATATCCAAATGCTATGAAAAAAATTCCACGTTATGGTAAAATTTTTCATATTTTATTTAAAAAAATTTATTGGAGGTTTTTATTTGTCATTTAAATTAATATGTTTTAAGTGTTTAACTTTTTTATTAATAAATATTAAAGAAATATCTAAACTACTTGTCTGTCACAGAAAATTTATAAAAGTTAGACTTTAGATTAAACATTAAAAATCACTTTTCAAAAGTAATGTACCTTTTTACTTTATAATAACTTAGTTCAACTTGGAGTGGTTCTGTTTGTCAAAACTATTTTCCCCTTTAATTTATTTAATGGCAGCTAGTTATTGACTGTAGTTTTATAGTCTTTTCTAGTTTATCATAGTGCATAAAATACTTATATTATGATTTTTCTTTCTTAAAATGTCTGAGAAAATAAAGTTTTTCTTAATATGCTGAGAAATGTGAGAAAAGTGACTTTTTTTTAACAAAAAGCTTGATAAAGTTATTGATTTTATATCTTAAAATATGAAATTGTATACAAGTTATTTTAATAATTAGTTTTGTTTTGAATATATCTGATTTTAAACCAACTGAAGTCACTTTAATCATATGTGTTAAAAGAAATATATTGTAAATAAATTCTGTTTGATATATGTATTAATCGGATTGTCAAACATGTCTCTTTCAAATTATCTTTATAATCTATTAAAATTTTAGTGCAATAACTGATTTATTTTTTGTTGTTGATTTTAATCACTTCATATATTTAAGTGTTGTCCCCGTTTTGTCTTTACTTTTGCAAAGTAGATTCTTGTTATAATAACTTGCATTGCATGTTATTTGACTTAATTTAAAAAAAAAAAAAGGCTTAAAATATAATAAAAATTAATTTTTAAAAATTACTTAAGAAATCAGTTGTTTGTTAATTTTATTTTTCAAAATTTAAAGTATATCTGGGTATGGAAGTAGTAAGGATAAGGTATGGAGGGTAAATTTCTGTTACTCTCTTCAGAGAAATGAAAGATATATATTTGAATGCCAATAATTGACTTAAATTTTAATACTTTCATTTCTAAAACTTATCCATTTATTTTGTATGTATATTTTAAAAAGTGCTTAATGATGTTTAGCAGGTATATATATAAATGCACTAAAATATATCCAAATAGATACTAAAAATCTAGTAAGAATTTTCATAAGTCCTTCAAATTTGCACAAACATAAGCATTTTTAAAAATTTTGTCATGTTACTAGTCTTCCATATAGTCACCCGTGAAAGTAACTTTCAGATCTGGAAAAAAAATTTTAAAAAGTAAATCTTTAATATGAGATCCATTGGTTATGTGCATAGTTATTTGTTATTTTTACATATGTTTGTTATTTTTAAAATTGTTTTTCAAACCCCTCTCTTTTCATTACTGAATTCTTTCATTAATAATGTATATTCTAAAATTAAAATGATCTTGTAATAAGAAAAATAGAGGAGTACTAGGTTTTGAACTTTGCAGTGCACAGTCAATTTTCAAGATTTGTTTTGTTATGTAGGCTGGTAATTTACTCAAGTTTAAATTAAAGATTAACAGATTAACACTTATTAAAAATAATTCTTTTCTACATTGTATTTATAGACAAGATAATTTAAATATTTAATCAGATTTTTATAGAAAAGATTTTGTTGAGGTTTCACTAAGTATCTTTGTGCTTTGGATTAATTCCTTATGAGTTCCTTAAGAATTTTTATTCCCTTGAGATATCAGTTCATGAAAGTGTTAGTAACTCATATAAAAATATTAGTAATTTATCTGAAAAGTTAGTAACTCATATAAAAAATATCCTTTTTTTAAATTTATTTATTGTTATTCTAATTCTAGTTATTTATTAGAAATGGACATATATCAATAATTAGTAGATTAATAAGTTATATTAACTTTTCCTGTTGTGTTTTATTTCATTTATATGCACGTACTACTGAATTATGTTTTATCTCAAATTTTGACTTTCTAAAATATGGTGATAGATCTATACTACACTGAGCTTTGTGAATCTAAATGCTAAAGAAGAAAGAGAGTGAAAGAGACACTTTTCACTAACTTCAGAAAGAAAGAACACTAAAGAAACAGTAATCTTACAACATTAACAAATATTTACACACTACAAAAGTATACATACTAGGAAATTTTATATGTTATGAAAATATCTTTTGCTTTGAAAAAAAATTATATCAAAAAATATTCAAGAATCTCCTTTGCAAAATAGTAATGATAGTACTTATTATTTTTGCTCTACAATAGCTTTATATGTCCTTTAAGCAATAAATAATTGCTTCAGACTCTTGTTCTGTAATTTTCAATGTTGGTCTTCATTGTTATGAAGTTAATTGAAATTGTCTTTTAAGAGTTTTTTTTTTTATAGTCTGGTTATAAATATTTCAGGAAACTGATTCTCATTTATTGTGAATTGCTTGATATATTGATGTATAGACATTTTCTCTGTGCTTGTTATCTTAGTTTCTTCTCCATTTCTATTTTTCAACTTACAAACATGAGAGTTAAATAAAGGAAAATTTGTGTTACATATTTGAGAGTGTTTCTTTCATAAGAAAAAAAAAAGTCATATTAAGTCACTAAAAATTTATATGTTTAAAGGCTTATTGATGTGCCTTTAGAGTGTATCAATATTTATGTTAGCTTATGAATATTTGTGATAAGGGGGGGGGGACCAATATGAATAAAAATTTTGCAGTTTTGTCATGCAAAACATTTGTTATATTACAGATATCAAGAATCAAAATTTTTCAAATTGCAAACTTCCTAACACATA
The DNA here is from genome assembly GCA_032207245.1 of Pardosa pseudoannulata. Taxonomy (NCBI): domain Eukaryota; kingdom Metazoa; phylum Arthropoda; class Arachnida; order Araneae; family Lycosidae; genus Pardosa; species Pardosa pseudoannulata. The sequence goes on from CM063504.1 coordinate 83,229,040, forward strand.
TTTAAAATTATAAAAATTATAATCATTCAACTTTTTTGTGTAATTAATTAACCTCTTGCCTTATGAATGAAGTGATGATTGTGTATGCCACTTTCAATGAAAGCTTTTCTCATGCATCGTAACCAGAAGCAGTTTTATCACTAACTAAATTTTGCACACTTTTTTTACAGGACAAACTACAATGCTATTTTCAGGTGTATCCAAATAGGTATCTGTTTCAGTTTCTAAGGTGTAATCGGGACACTTTCCAGCACCGTTATTAGTATCAATTTTCCTTTTTGCCATTAGGTTAAATTTTTAGATTTTTTGAAGAATTTTTTAAGCACCATCAATTATTTATTGCATATAATGTAATACTCTATTGCAATTACGCCTAAGAATAAACAACCAACTCTTATATTGCAATGGTAACAAACAGTAACGTAAAAATAAAAACTTTATCATCTAAAAACTATAACATGTCTGATACGAGCTTTTCATTTTTGGCCAGAAAGAATCATTACGTGTTTGACAGGAGCTTTTCACTTTTGGCCAGACAAAATTATCACGTGTGTGGTACAAGGTTCTCATTTTATGCACAGCAGTATGATCACATCTCCCATACGTTGTTTTAAGGCAAAGGGTTAATGAAGTTTTAAGCTCATTCTTCACAGAAAAGGTTCTTCAAGAACAGGAATTAGATTCTTTAATAACATTATAGGTTAAACATCTTTAACTCTTTGTATATCAACAATTCTAATTTTAAAAATGTTTACAATGTAAGAATACATCGTTTAAACCATGTAAAAAATAATTCAGTAAATTAAAAGCATAAAAATTAATTTTTAGGCAAAAAGATATTTCCTACATATTTTTCATAAATATTGATTTTTTCATAAATTATTTTGCAAAAAAAATTATCTTTTCATAAAGAAATTAAAATTTCCTTTTCTGATATTTTTTTTTTTTTTTTTTTTTTTTTAAAGTTTAAGTTTAACAAATCTAGAGATCTGGAACTAGGTTCTTTGGCATTAATAACCAAAAATTAATTTGTGCCCCTACAACCAAATATAGTATGTCTGTATTACATGTTCAGAATGAACTTATAACTCACAAATTAAGAGACTAACAACATTTCATGTATCCTGTAAAAAAGAAAAGGTATTTCCTAGATTTAGCATATGCAATCAAGTTGATGATTTTATCATAGTTCAAGCTGTTTGTAGGTTTTTTTTTTTTTTTTCAGTGCACAGTATAGATATATTCCTTAATTTTTCCTGTCCCAACAGACAGTTTATCAGTTTCAGTTTTCTGAAAAAATATTTATATGAAACTTGCTGAAAGTAGGCATAATAAAACTCTTAATGCAGTTACTAGATTTGGCTATATATTTTCTAGTTTGCAACATTACTTTCCTAGATTTAGCATATGCAATCAAGTTGATGATTTCATCATAGTTCAAGCTGTGTGCAGTTTTTTTTTTCTTTTTTTCACAGTGCACAGTATAGATATAGTCTTTAATTTTTTCTGTTCCAGCAGACATACTTTTATCAGTTTGTTTTCTGAAAAAAATATTTATATGAAACAGTTGTTACAAGTAGACATAATAAAATTCTTAATGTAGTTACTAGATTTGGCTGTATATTTTCTAGTTAGCAATATTACTTTCCTAGATTTAGCATATGCAATCAAGTTGATGATTTCATCATAGTTCCAACTGTTTGCAGTTTTTTTTTTCAGTGCACAGTATAGATATATTCCTTAATTTTTCCTGTAACAACAGACATACTCTAATCAGTTTCAGTTTTCTGAAAAAATATTTATATGAAACTTGTTACAAGCAGGCATAATAAAATTCTTAAGGTAGTTACTAGATTTGGCTATGTATTTTTTAGCTATAGCTAAGAAATTCCTACTAAAACTTCTGTATAAACTTTCCAAATTTTGAGATTTTTGATGTCTACTCTAATATGAAAAATTTAATTTTTCAAAGCTACTTTTTAATAATCCTAATTTATTTTCTTTTAAACTTATCATTTTATTAGAATTAGGGGATTTTTTGAAAATTTTTACTTTATTATTTCTATGCAGGAGTAAATTGTCCTCCTTTAAATCCTGTTTTAATCACAAAGTGCTTTTAGTAAGCATTTTGTGCACAACATAGCATCTCTTTACAGCAGATTTGCTATGGTTAATATCTCCTTTGCCGTATTTCAGTAATAATTATATACATCCTAAAGAATGATGGTTGAACGCTGGTCGATTGGTTAGGGCGCTGATCAATGGTACCGGTGTTCTTGGGTTTGAATCCCACAATGGCATGGATGTTCGTAGCCGTTTGGAATCGGCTTTAAGCAGTAGGTCCCGGTCTCATTAACCCTCGTCAGCAAAACAGTAGACCGTAGCGTTCCCAAACCAAACCTATAGAATGATGAATGCACTTCACATGAAAATTAAATTCAGTATTGTCATTTGGTATGAATTCTACCAAAAAATTGTGTTAGTTACAATGTCGCATGATAATAGAGTTTATAGTAAAAAAGACCTGCTAATTTTAAAACTCTGTCTAAAAGTCATTTAGGGTATGTTTCATACGTGGAACAACACAATGGTACAAAGGATAAATTGTTCTACAAAACTCAAAATCATCATGAATATTAAAAATAATTTTTTTTTCTGAACTTTATAAAGATTTTATAATTTCTTATATCTATTTAAGCAGGGAAAGAATACTATAACTAAAATAAAATACTGTCAGATAATGAAGACTTTCTCGTGTTGTTAATATTTGTGGAACGTTTTGTAATAAATTACTCATATAGGGATGAAAATAGAAATATATATAGTCTTTATGCAAATATGACATTTTTAGAAATTATTTCATTTTCATTTAGGAAGGGGTAAACAATGGAAAGGAAATATGGGAGTTCACACCATTTAGGTTTTGAAAGAAAATTTTTTAATATACTATTTATATTTTTTTAGATCAATTTTGAGGAAATCATTAACTTGCTACATTAAAGTGGAAATAAATATACATTTTTCAAAAAGTGATTTAAAATGCTTTTAAGTCTCTACAAATACCAATTTTAATATTTTATATAAAGTTGAGATTAACATTTTGATATAAATGAATAAAAGCATGTTTATTTTAAGATTCCTAATTGATAGTTATCAATATGCAATTTATATTAGTTATTTAAATAAAATATTTTTAAGAAAAACCTATTTTTGTTTCTATGTGAATAAAATTTGCATTATCCAATATACAAATTTTGACAGTAAGTTATATTAATCCTTATAATCAGATAACTGCCTTTTTGCACCTTAAATAGGCTCTTGCCGTTATCTTATGACTAGGCTCTTACTGTTATCATAGAAGAGGTATAAGTAAAAAAAAAATAATTGTTAAGTGAAAGCATGTAGATAACTGTCATATTTTAAATACTGTACTTTTTTTAATGATTATATCTTCATATACAATCGGTAGATGGCAGCACTAAAATTAATCTAATAGTCAAATATAGTAATAAAAGTCGTTTTAATGGCTAATTGCAGTGATTAGTTCAAATTCTCAAACTATATCATAGATTTATATCATTCATAAAAATAGAATTCTCTAAGTTTGGAATTTTATTTATTTATTTTTTAATATTTACACCTCGAAATAAAACAGATGGGAGACTCATAGTTCCTTTCTTGATAATCATCTCTCTTATCAGAAATGAAGCATATGATTCACAGATTAAACTCAAAAGGGAATGTATTTAGTACAAATTAATTTTTCAGTTAGTATTTTATTAGAGAGCTGAGTCAGTTATATTTAAACAAAAGCATTTCAAGGAATTTCAGTGTATCTTTTTTAAGTCCATGTTACGCCTATAGATGGCACTGCGCTAAAACTATATATATATATATATATTTTTCTTTTTTTTTTCCCTGTAATATTCTACAAATTTCACAAATCGTAATTTTTCCAATTGAAAATTAAGAGTTACCCTTGATATTTTGAAATTTTCCGTCTGAATCATATTTCGCAAGATATTTGAGAGATAAAAAAGGTTTGCTCATATTATTTTTTATAAATATGTTTGAATAACTACTGTTACTGTAAGTAGAGTACTAGGGCGACAACTGATTTTCCCTTTTGGTGTATTTTCATTTTGTAATGCAGTAGCCCGTCGTTAAAACGTGCTTGTCGGTAGATAAGTAAATGCATGATACAGCCGGGAGAGAAGAGTGAAATGGTAAATATTATACTTTAATGAATGTATAAATTTAAGATACAATAATAAAATTAGTAGGATTAGTAGTAATGAAAAGGAATCACTAATAAGAGAAATTCTATTTACCCTTTTAAATTTATGAATAATACTCATGTGTAATCACACTTTTCATACCGTAGAACAATAAATGCGAATGAAGTCCTCTATCATTGTTAGCGAACACTTTGTCAATACTGTTAGAAATTGAAAACGGGCTTAGTGATGCACAGCTGATTTGGGGTGCTACCACATTACAATCCCCCATATGTCACTGGTGACTTCTGCTTCATAATGATGTCAGAGAAGGAAATGTATGGTACCAAATTCTCAAGTCTGGCGATTTCTGACGTCATTATGACCTAAATGCCCTCAGTGACATATGTTGACTGTAATATGGTAGCAGACTTGGTAGCTAGTCATAGAAGAAAAATAACACTCTGGCTGATCAGAAAGGCAAATTCATACACTTAAAATTATTGACATTATGTTTTTGATGATGATATATGACATAGCATTGATATAAAAGTAAATTTATTATTAAATTAGAAAGTTGCATTTTAAAATGATGAGTTGTATAATTGGGTTGCTTGAGTTTGGGTAATTATTAAAAATAAGAGTGATTAAGCAGTTCGGTACAATAAAATATGAGTGCACGATGCAAATAGAAAAATTAAAATTAGGTTACACGGTCCAAGTACGGATAATAAATATTTTTGCTGTGCAAGCACCATTTTGTAGTATTTTATAGATTTTTATTATTTTTTTAATTGCTTTATTTTTACGATATTACAATTTTTTTTTTTTTTTTTTTTTTTTTTTTTTTTTTTTTAAGAATTTACAAAGAAATATTAGTTTGGATGGAATGCAGAGAAATCTACAATGTAAAGAAAGATGAAGCAAAAATATTGTTCGGGATTACACTATTTTCCGTTTAAAAAATTTTATACTAAATTAATTAATTTTACTGACAAACCAATTCAATGTCACTGATCACCGTAAAATGTGTTAAAAGAAAGAAAAAATGTGAAATGTCGGAAATTACTTTGGGAAATAGAGTGGAAAAAGATTAGTTCACAAGAACCAGTTCGTTAAAAATGGAGAATGCACTTCTATTTGGAGGTTATTTTACGAAGAAATTAGCAAAATGTTCTTTATTACAAGGAAAAGTTCACAAAACAGAAGTTCGTTAATTAAAGGTTAGGCTGTACCTCCATTTCATGCCATGAAGTACAAAAAATGAACATTATATCATTTGGCTTCATTTTTGGCGATTATCTGAAACCGCCAAAGAGTCGATTAAGTTCAGATTCTACAGAGCGTTTCTTCAAAATAAACAGATTCTCGTGTTATAGACAGATGCATTAAAAAGCGGATAATTAACAAACGCAAGTCAACCGAAAGAAGCAAACCGCACGTGTGAGACCCACTGCTTCCAGCTACAGGCAGGACCGAGGTGAAAGCCCAGACGTAAAACCGGTTTCGATGATTCAGTTATATTTACAGATATATATATATAAACTGGATAATTCCATTTGACAGTCCCTAACAAACATCATGAACAAAAAGGCTAATTATCTATTGCAAATGAAGATTGGAGATAAAATTACACAACGGCAGATTGTAAGAGTTTTTTTTTAAGTGTTAGAATCAGGGCTTCAAACCTGAACTGAACCGAAAACCGGAAAAAACAGTTATATTGGTCGGGACGAAAACCGGAACTGAATCGAAAAAAATATTGGGTATTTTTTCCGGTTCGATATACAGTGCCGCCGCTTAACCCCTTCTGGTATGATTTAATAATGAAAAACTGTGCATAAAATAACCATTTAATTTTTATTTAAAAAACTTGTTTCATTTTACAATTCTTACATATTCTTAATTAAAATCCACTTTTTACATAGTGTTAAATAATATGAGAAACAGTAAAATTAAGAAAATATCAAAGCAAAACATTAATAAGGTATACAGATAATAGTCTTCAAGCTAGTGGTACTTTTCAAAACAAAGTGCAAAGGAATTCTTAACAGTTTACACTGCCAAGTAGTCTCACTTTTAATTTGATTCTTGTAACACACACGGCATTTCTTAGTAGGTTTTCTTTTATTCTGACTCATTAATTTGGCAATGACTTGTACCAATAAATTCTAAGTAAACAATATGCAATAGTGACTTGTGATTTTCACAAGTGATAAAAGTGTTGCCAAATTCAGTACACTAGAAATTTTAAACTAAATTAATTATATTTAACAGTAACTTTAATCGCATAACGAGTGTAGCTCGTCATTGTGCGGTATGGAATGAAAAACTAATGACGAGCTAGACTCGTCATTATACCGGAAGGGGTTAATGTGATCAGTTTGGGCCACAGTAGTTTTGGTAACAATAACCGATTGATAACAATAAACGATATGCAAAATTAGATAAATTTAACCACCCTTTAATTCACACGTACTAAATTTCAAATTAAAATGAAAAATCTCACCTTATATTTATGTACTGTGTATTATCCTCTAAAACATAAGAATTGTATACATAACTAAAAAAAAATTTGATCAATTGTTACCTGTCTACAATTTTTTCTAAAAAGCTCATTGATAAATTGTTCTTAATCATAATGTTTTATAAAGTCATCGGAGCGGTGTTGTACCCCACGTTTCAATACTTTCAATACATTTCTCATTTCAGCACTTGTTGGAGGTGGTTCAGTATCAAGAGATTTTTCATCTGACTCATCAGTTCCATCATTCGTCTGTTTTCTTATGACAATCCTACAGACTTCAGATTCTGTTAATGTGGAAGATACTAGAATTTTTCCATCGACTTTCATCCATGACTCGAACTCTCCAGAGGTCATATCCAAAGAATTTTCTATCATTTCTTGAGATTTCTGGTCCTTTTTTTTTTCGCAAAATCGAGGCATAAAATGTGAATACTCTCATCAGTTCCATCAACCTGTCATAACGATTTAAAATGTCGATCTTTTGTTTTAATGTTAAATCATTTCGCTTTCTGGCTTCCATATCCACAAGCTGCATGTAAGCGAGCAAGGCATAAAATGTGAATACGCTCCTTCTCAGTTCCGATAGTAATGTGTTGCCTTCTGCTTATCTGACAACCATTAACCACCAGAAGGGTATACGTATTTCTGAAAAATTCCAGGAGCGTGTAATTTCCCACTCTTTTGTTCATTCCCCATTTCCCTAAGTGGATGAGAGAGAATTCTAGGAAATTCAAACAACAGCGAAAGAAAAGAAAAGAATGGGTTCATTGTGAATATTCCTTTGCCAGTTAAAATGAGGTTCGAAAACTGATGACAATAGCCGATGTAACGATCACATAAAGCGATGATTTTAACATACAAATGAATAGAGAAAATCGGGACCAAGTGATTTCGATAACAATAAGCGATTGATAACATTAACCGCGATCACATTAAGCGGAGTCCACTGTATCTTCAGTCATTTTGTCACTAAAGGCTTTAAAGCCTTTAGTGACAAAAGGTGATGTGGCAACTGGACCATATGGGCCGAGCCCTTCAATCCAGAGGCTTCTGTCAGTAAGAACAAAAATGACAACGAGCGAAAAATTAACACATAAATTTTGTCACTAACCAACATATCAATACTTTCTAATTTAACGTCAACCATATAATTTCGGTAGAGTGAAAAGGTAGATTTAATTCAATAGAACGTTCAGTTGTCAAATGCGATTTTGATTTAAATATTTTCTAATAGTAAAAAAATTGAAAATAAAGTTTTTATTGACAATATTTAGTGAGAAAATCCAAGTCTTTTTTTTTCTTACTATTCCCGACTGTTGTCATAAATTTAGTTTAGTATTCAATGAGTACCTGATGATACTCAATGAATAAAATTTTAGCATTTATTATACATTGGTAATCGCGTGTGTATTCAATAGAAGGAACTAAACTAGATTAGTATTCAGTGCAAAATATTCTTGAGAATTAAACTTTTTCCTAAAATAACCTCTTTCCTATTTTTACGGTTTTTAAGGAGGGTAAAAATTGTCGCCATACCCCGATAACTGTTAGGAATAACTGTTGTCATAAATTTAGGTTAGTATTCAATGAGTACCTGATGATACTCAATGAATAAAATTTTAGATAATGTTTTATACTCAAGCATTTATTATACATTGGTAAGACCGTGTGTATTCAATAGAAAAAAACTAAACTAGATCAATATTCAGTGCAAAATATTCTTGAGAATTAAACATTTTCCTCAAAATAACGTCTTTCCTATTTTTAGAGTTTTTAAGGAGGGGGAAAATTGTCGCCATACCCCGATAACGACACTGTGTTTTGAAATGAATATCCGGTGACTAATAGCTGTGATTGTTAATAGTATTATTTTTTTCATTAAAAATAAAACTATTGAAGCTTTTAGGTTTGGTTTGGTTTTGGAGCGCTACTGTCTACTTTTTGCAACACGAGGGCTAATGAGACCGGGATCTACTGCTTAAAGCCGATTAATTATAATATAGTTAAATGCATGTGAGAAAACTGGGTCATCTGAACCATGGGCCAAGCCTTCCAGTTCAGAGTATTTATAAGACATTGGGAAACCAGACCAGTGGCGTACGCAAGGGGGGGATAGGGGTTTCAACACCCCCTTGAGGTCAGACAAAATGGCAAAAATAAAAATTTTAGTAGAAATTATGAGGGCTATTATTTTTTAGAATTATGACCCCCCCCCTTGAAAAAATTCTGCTCACGCTACTGAACCAGACAAACGTTGATTGGCAAAGAACAATTAAAATTAGTATTTACAGGTCTTAAGTTAATGAAATTGTTAGAGCGAGAACTACGATACAGTTAATGGATACGTGAATTCATTACAAAATTATACACAATGCTAACGTGTTATAAAATAATGTTTTAGTTGTGCCCGAATCAAAACATTACAACTAAATAGATATTAGTTACTAATATTCAATACATTTCAATATACAAATATTAAAACAATTTAAAAGAGAGATAATATTTTTTGTCTTTTATTAGTTTTACAATTTTTTTATGGATATTTGTAATATTTATAATAACACCTTGCGTATTAAAAAAAAATAAACTTCTCCAAGGGTTGTCGAACTGCAGCTTAGCTATGCGTTCTCACTCTTTCGAGGCTGAGTATAATATCAATCAGGACCTTCAGGATATCGGTCAACAGGATTCTACAAGCTTAGATCGCTAATCCTGAGATTTCTAACAGTAAACAAAAAATTAACAGCTAAAATGTAAAAAAAAATAGATAAATATGACCTTCAGGATATCGGTCCACAGAATTCTATGGGCTTAGCCTGTCAATCTAGAGATTTTTTTCAGTGAGCATGTAATAGCAGCAAGCGAGATAAATTAACAATAATTAACCTTAATAACTAGAGAGGAGATAGATTAGGGTTAGAGACACACAATATTTTTGTGACCAGACACATCCGATCACAGCGGAGATTCATTTAGAAATGAGTAGTTTTGATGAGTCCTTGGATTAGAAATTGATCTCAAAAACCAATGGGAATTGGACTTGATGGAAGTTTTCCTAGCATTACTATTTGCTATTTGCATTACTATTTTTTGTGACCGGACACATCCGTTCACAACGAAGATTCATTTAGAAATGAGTAGCTTTGAGGAGTTCTTGGATTAGAAATTGATCTCAATAGCCAATGGGAATTGGACATGTTGGCAGATTTCCTAGCATTACTATTTGCTATTTGCATTACTATTTTTTGTGACCGGACACATCCGTTCACAACGAAGATTCATTTAGAAATGAGTAGTTTTGATGAGCCCTTGGATTAGAAATTGATCTCAACAGCCAATGGGAATTGAGCTGGATTACTAAAAGATTACTTTGCTAGCATTACTAAAAGAGAGAGTGTGACCAATATAGATGAATATAGATTCGTAAGTCAAAATTTAAAATCATGTTCCATTAAAAATTACAGAGTAGCGTAATATTTAAGTGTTGGCACTGCTGCATAAAATGTGGCAAGTTTTTTTTTTTTTTTTTTTTTTTTCTTTTTTTTTTTTTTTTTCTTTCGTCTTGGCTCAAAAGGAACGGAATTTTCTGTAGCAGGTGATATTATTTATCGTAGATATATTCCGTCAGACGAGAATAAATACGGTACTTTTCAAAATGTACTGGTTGGAGTTTTACACAGAGTGCCTCCAAAAGCATTTGGATTGAGCAAGAGTACCGATAATCGAAAACATTTGAGGACTCCTGCACTGAAAAGAACTGTGGTAAAACTTGTTTTCCCCGTTCGTTCCGATTCCCGCCACCAGATGGCAGCAGGCGGCCTTTCCTTCGGATCTGGTTCTGGTCTACGTGCGAGGCCACCATCCAGCAGGTGAGAGGAAGGGCAAGGGAACGAGGATGAAAGCGGTTCCGGTGCCTCCACCTGGTTCGAACCCCACAAGGTGAACCGGCCGCGAACCGTTCAGGTGGAGGGGATGTACTGTTTGGCACTCTCGTGGCGCCGCCTCTCTCAGTTAATGAGGCGGCATATACGGACAATTTCGGCTAGCTCGGAAATGCGGTTTTTCGGGAAAAAAGTCTCATTTGAAAGTTAAAAGGCAACTGATGATTTCAAAAAACTAATTTATTTTGCTTTGGATCAATTTCTCTCAGTGAGACTTTAATCGGTTGAAATTTACGAGCTGTGATAACAGATTAATTATTAAATGGTGGAAAATATTTATGAACTATTATTTGTTTTAAATGAAGATTTATCAAAAATGCCCTATATACATTCCTTTCACACATAACATAGTCTCTCAATTTTTTCCTCGTTTATTAATACAATACTTTTCAAACCCCAGAAAAATATTTATTTGTTATCGCAAGCATTTATATCGTAAACATCCATTATTCCTGTACTACATGCCTTAACTGGTAAAGTATAGGCAGGGTCAGATTAAAGTATTTAATAGGCAGGGTCATTTAAAAGTTAAAAGGCAACTGAGGACTTAAAACTAATTTATTTTGTTTTGGATCAATTTCTCGCTGTGAGACTTTAATCGGTTGAAATTTACGAGTTGTGATAGCATATTAATTATTAAATGGTTTAAAATACTTATTATTATTTGTTTTAAATGTGGATTTATCAAAAATGCCGTATATACATTCCTTTCACACATAATATAGTCTCTCAATTTTTCCCTCCCTTATCAATACAAATTTTTCAAACCCCAGAAAAATATTTATTTGTTATCTCAAGCATTTATATCGTAAACATAAATTTTCCCTGTACAACATGCCTCTAATGGTAAAGTATACACAGAGTCAGACTTAACCGTTCTATGCAAAAGTAAATCACCTGCGTTTCTTTTAAACTAAGCATTCTTAAAAATAAAAAAGCACGTGTCTTTTTATGTATTTTAGAGAAAGTCCAAATAAAAAAAAATAAATAACAGTGTAAATCAGTAATTATCACAAATATAGGATTTTACTGAAAATATTTCACTGCAAATCAATTAACAGGAGTATAATAATTAAGAAGAAAAAAAACCCATTAAAACGAACTTGGGTAATATTTTCGTGACACTGGCACTTCGCTACAAAGTTATAATACTAACAAACTTAAAAACGAGTGATTTGGTAATCTCTTGAATTAAATGATAATTATGAAATATCTTACTGTTATAGATATTGAACATATTATAACTTTAAAAAAAATTATAATAAATAGATTTAAAAAGAGTGAAGTATTTATTTCGATTTGCTTTCTCCGTTTAACACATTACTTGTTCCTACTCTAAACATCATTTTGTAATCTTAGGCCAGTTCAAAGTTTGAAAAGACAAATTTTTCCATAAACTCTGCCTTAAGTTTTTACATACTGTGATTACTTTGTGTTTATTTTTATTTATTTATTTATTACCATTATAAAGCTTAGTGTTTGTATTTACCTATTACAGGAGGTTTGGTGGCCTTCAGAGTTTTGAGGTCAGTACATAAAATTAGATTTTCTTCATTTTTAGGAAAATTTCCTGGTAAATTGAGACACTTGTGATTTCTTTCACAATTTGTTTTGCAATTTTGCACCCCTCGACTATTTGGTTCTGTACTGGGAGACGGACAAATGGAGTGTTTGCCCTCCACTGGTATAAAATAAACAGATCATAAGCTTCCAAACACGTTAATTTTAATTAATTTTTATTTAATATAGGTAAGGTTTAGATATAAGTAATGTTTAACATATGTCAGGTTAGGTTAGGTTTAAGGTAAGATTTAGGGGGGGAAATACAAATATCTACATCCACACCACCCCAAAAAATCCTAATAACTGTTATCAAAGAGTGTTTTCTCTAAATTTTTATTTATTGTAAATTAAATAATTTCTTCACCAATTGGGATTAGAAATTTGATTTAGGATTTCAGTAGAGCAGCACGGGGGGGGGGGGGGGCTAAGAAGACTTAAGACCTTCTCAGGTATTAAGGTTTTTTTTTAATATTTAAACAATCAGTTACCAGAATAGAAAGTAATAAAAAAAGTTAAACTTTTAAACTTATTTTTTAAGAATTGTAAAAACTGATTACCTTGTTGACAGTAGGATACCGATATGCGACCTTTTGTTACCTTGATTTTTTTTTCATAAAACTAAGGTGGTAATAACTCAGTGATAATATTATCCAATGAACTCTTAAGACATTGTGTGCGGGTACAATTCGCAGCGGAATTCTACCGGGAGCGGTCTTTTTGCGAGTAAATTTAGTTATTCAGTTAAATCTCAATAGATCGAAAATTATTTAATTTTTAAACCAACTTTTTGTATTTTATATTGAAATATATAAGCAAATATATAAATAGAAATATATAAATAACAACCATAAGATTTTTGTAAACAAAAATATATTTTTTAGTGGATAAATTTATAATAGTATCGTAGATATGAAAAATCAAATAGAAATAGTAGTATATAGTTTGAATTTTTTCGAATTATGTTATGGATAAACATTTGAACATTATAAAAAAATGAAAAGAGTAATCATAAAACTAATAATGTTTTACAGTGTGGTAACGTTCAAAGCATTTTCCTCTATGAAGAGATACACGGCAAAACTTTCATATGTAAGATGATTCACTCCACAATTTTTTCACAGCACACACACGACATTGTCTTTGAGGATTTTTCTTCTTCCTAGTAGTAACAATTTTCTCAAATCAATATGTTTCCAATGATAATCTTTCTGGAGAGTCATGTTTAGGTCATATTTAGGGTTATAATCAACCTTCCCGTTCTGTGGTTCCGCATCGACTGATGTAAAAACTAGTTTTTATTTATCTAAATTTTTTCACAATCTATGTAGTAGACAAGAACATTCGGCTTCATTTTCCAGTATACACCGTTATTTTTGTACCCAAAAACAAACCATGTTGTAACACTAACCGGTACTAGTACGTGACCCGAGCGCAAGTATCAATCGTCAGAAAACGTACTAGTACGTGTCCTGCATACAATGTGTTAACATGTTTCATTGAACAACAATTTAAAGTATAGATCACAGGTGGGGAACGTGCTGCCTCCTTGAGTTTCTTGTGAAGCCTTTATAAAAGCTAGTTACTGTATTAATTAACTTTTAATTTATATAGATTACGGCAATTTGAAAATTAACAGGAAAGTATAGATCGATTTGCTGCGAACTACTATAATGCACTTCACATTCATTTTCATGTTTACAACAGCCAATAGACAAACAATAAACTGCCCTTCCGTTTGAAACTAAAGCCAGAATCGTCATAAGTTGAGATGTGTCCTGCTGCGTGAAATCGCCTTATTGTTGCTATGTTAATTTTTCTTTTAAACTTAATAATATTTTCTACTGTATTTCTTTAAAGTATACTTTGAAAATTAATAGGAAAATATAGAGCAATTTGTCGCAACGTCACGAGCCACTATAATGCCCTTCCCATTCATTTTCAGGTTTACAACAGCCAATAGACAAACAATAAACTGCCCTTCCGTTTGAAACTAATGCCAGAATTGTCACAAGTTAAGATTTGTCTTGCTGCGTGAAATCGCCTTATTGTTGCTATGTTAGTTTTTCTTTTAAACTTAATAATATTTTCTACTGCATTTCTTTAAAATGTACTTTGAAAATTAATAGGGAAGTATAAATCAATTTGTCGCAACGTCACGAGCTACTATAATGCCCTTCCCATTCATTTTCAGGTTTACAACAGCCAATAGCAAACAATAAACTGCCCTTCCGTTTGAAACAAAAGATAGAATTGTCATAAGTTGAGACGTGTCCTGCTGCGTGAAATCCTCTTATTGTTGCTATGTTAGTTTTTCTTTTAAACTTAAACTTATTTTCTATTATTTTTCTTTAAAGTTACTTTAGTCATAAATATTTCTAATTTATTACTTTTATTGGAAGTAGTATTTAAATATGTAGTTTATCAATAAATAAGTAAAAATTAATGTTGTAATTTCCGGATGGACTCCCAGATTTACTTATATGAGACTAAGAGATTAGTGAACAAATGGAAAATGCTTTCTAGAAATTATGCGACTGAAATCAGGAAAAAAAATGATCTTGAAAAATAGATATTGCCATGGAAAAGAAAATCCAGCATATAAATTGACAAAAGAACGAGTTCTAAAGCACTAAACAATGGTAAAAAAATAGGTTTCAGGATTACCATGGTTTTCTGAAGTAGAAAGTACATCTGATATGAAAAATTATAGTATTGAGATCAATATACGGCAAGTCAGTGAGGAACAATGATGACACTAGTGGAATCCACATATTTGGTGGTTTAGTTAGAGCACTGAACAACAAGTAAACTGAACAATGGCATATGTTTTAAGGTTCATCAATAATTGCAAATAGCAATTTAGAAATTGCTTAGTTGTTTAAAGAAGATGCAAACTCTATAACACTAGCATATAGCCCGACATATGACGGGATCAGTAAAATTTTTAATTTTCCAGCATTGTAAAGTACCCTACGATGCAGGTAATAAAATGGTTTGTGTTTTGGCTGAGAATTATCTGGTACACGCTCAATAATGTGTTTATCTTCATACTCCTCTAAAGTCTGCCTACATTGTGAATGCAGTTTAGAATCACACTGAATTCATTTAGTCAAACCGTGTTGTTATGTATAAAAAACAAACAAAATTCTTAATTTTCAAAGATATATAAAGCTAGATGTTTATTAGTCCGCGAAATAGACTCCTATACTTTTATGAAAAGAATTTGTTGTTAATACCGGTGATAAAATTTTCATTGCAATAAAAAATAATCGATAATTCAATTTAAAATTATTACCTATATACTTAATCTATTATTTAATACAAATATAAAAGAAAATTATTTGCTTAATATGTAAGTTCAGCTATAAAAAAGTATGAAAATAATGCACTCGATATTTAAATAATTTAAAATAAGAAATGATTATGAGATGGTTAAAGGAATGACGTCATAATGCTAGAAAAATTGTAATTTTTACCTATTTATTATGTGGATAAATTGATAAATTTAATCACCTGCCCTTAGCCGGGTGATCCATTCCAGGTCCAACCGCTTCATAAATTGGTGGACAGACGGACAGATAACTTAGGCTATTATTATATAGGGGATTAATTATGTGAATACAAAAATATTTGATATTGAAAATTTTGATTGTTAGATAAATAAAGGATTTAATGTTTTTTTTAAGCAATACATTGATAAAATTAAGAAAATTATATTAATGTCATGAAATTAGCATTTATTACGTATATCAACTTACACACCCTCCTTTATTATACCTTAACTAGACGACCCGACAGACGTTGTCCTGTTTTAACGCTGTAAATCCAAAAATTGCAAAATGTTTTTAAATGAATTATAAATTGGACCGTTTTGATGGAAAAGTAAGGAAAAAAATTATTTTAAAAATACTTGATGCCACCACACGTACAGTTATCACAAGCGTAATTAGATTAAACTAAAATTCCCACATCGCCTGTACTGTGTGAAGCCCCCCCCCCTTTGTTCAGAACACTAACGACCAAAATCAGCCTATCTGAATCCCTCCTGTTTCGATCCGACTACAATAGGGCGGCAACGCAATTTCTGGGATGTTGACAGCTCGGTTGAATAGGCGTCACACCCCTGATTGGTCGAGGTAATGATCCCGGAGGATTGCCTCGACAATTCCGGAATCGGGACAACTAGCGAATGAGAATTCAACTAAAAAACTAGCTGTAACCTTAGCTGGAGTTCTCAGGTAACTGGAATATTAACTGACCGAAAAACGGTTGGCGGGACCGTAACTGGCCCCCAGGTAAAAAAAGCCTAGAATTTTGCGACTCGGGGCTTTTCGACATTTTTTTTTACGTAGTTGCTTTGACCTCGTGGAGGCTTCAGCGACTTTTGACCGGAGCCAGCTTTTTAGTGATTACGTTCGGGAGACTCGTAAAGTCCGCTCATATAAGGAACGGCAGGGTCTCGGACACCGAACGGAGGATAGATCGGGTTTGCATTGCACCCTGGAAAAACCTTCCCATTTTGTGTGATTATTTAATCTTTTTTTTTCATACTGTGATCGTCGTGGTAATGCTATGCAAGCAACAATCCTTTACATTTCGACTTGTTTTGGGAGATTAGAATGCCTATGTATATAACCAGTATTTACTCCAGAAAAAATAAAAGTGATTTCCAATTCTCTTAAGCTGCAATCCTTCTTCAAGATACTTCTTCACTCAAGAACATTCAGGACGTTGTAACGGCGTGATTTAGAGGTGTATCGTCATCAAAGAACTTTGCTTTGAGAGGTGGACTTGTGTGGATACAAAGGGATTGTTTTCCCCGGCATCACGATGTCTACACTGTTGTGCCCTATAGTAAAGGAACAATATGCCAGACAACACGGCACCTTCACTGACAGCCAAAAATATGATCATTGGAACGACAAAGGATTTGCCGCTACTCAGATGTGGCCGCTAAGAATTCCAGGGACCCCTGGCTTTGCGGCCGATGATTGCTTAGCCCGGACCAATCCAGTTGGTCGAAGGTGAGGTCATCGCTAGGTGACCCAATAATGAAATTGTGGGTGAGGCCCCTCTCTTAGAGGCCCCTCCCCTAGAAAGAGACGAGAGGAGATTTGTTTTTTTGTTTTTTTTAGAGAAGTTAGTTAGCTAGCAACCAGCTAATTCAGAGGTCGCCTCGACCAGTCTCTCCATCGGAGAGTTTTATTTAGCGGTATCCCGTCTTTTGAATACATCTCTTTCTGAGATTGAAGCGATACCCTGTGCTTTGGGTTTCTTTCCTTTTCTAATATAATCCTCTTTAGGATTGTTTGCAGTTCTTCAGAATTAACTGTGCTCAGATCTCCTACCTATCCTTCAGAGAACTTTCGAGAGAGATACGAATTGTTCTTCCGTCTAATCACCCATATTTCGGCAGAGACTGTATTTAGTTTAGGTACCCGTCTCTACTCAGGCCTATGTGTACTAATCACTTACCTGTGATTAGAAATTGTTTTTATAGTGGTGTTACGATGTATATAGCAGAAGTGTAAATAAATACATTATTCAAGATACACCTGATTCTTCCTTGTGTCACATGGAACAGGAACCGGATACGTTACAACGTCAAAACAGGGATTTGATCCTGGGTCATCTTATACTGAAGCCCGTTGCGCTGACAGCTGCTCCACAGACACGTTGGTGGTGAAGGGTTTCAAGCGGCATTATAATAATCTCAATAAACTCACAATTCTAGATATTTAATAAAAAAATATTTTCTATCGAATGAAATTGTGAATCTAAACCATTCTCGAATCAACTTAATTATACATACATAAAATTTCATCAAAATCAGTCCAGTCGTTTAAGGAGTTCTATTACAAGCACATGGACAGAAGAATTTTATATATAAAGATAAACACAGAAGTACAGTAGCATAGCAAGGAAATACAGCCAGAATGTTTATAAATAAGATAAACAATTTATCTGACTCTACTAAAATTTTGCAAATAGGTATAAATAGGATTCACAGCTGAAATATTACACCTTCTTTAAATCGTTGAAAAGCAATTATTTTCATTAATGCATTTCAACTGTTTTTTGTTCAGACAGGTGATTAAATTTTATCATTTTTCCAACGTGGAAAAATAAATACTACTATGACAATTATTTATTATGAATCCTTATTTTAAATTATGTATTTTCATACGTTTTATCATTGATCTATATTACGAAATAAACTTTATGTTTGCTTAAATAAAGATTAATATGATAATTTTTGAAATCATCGTTATTTTTTAAGATAATTCTCAGCAAAAAAAAAAAAACTATAACACTTTTACCTGCCTCATTAGGTCTTTTATTTTGGAAAATTAAAATTTTACTGACACGTCATAGCTATATTTTAAAGATAAACACAGAAGTACAGTAGCATAGCACAGAAATACAGCCAGAATGTTTATAAATAAGCTAAATAATTTATCTGACTCTATTAAAATTTTGCAAATAGGGGGTTAATTTCAAAGCTATGGATTGCATTCACAGCTGCATTAATATATGAAGAAGAAAAAGCAATTAGTTTAACATTACAAGTTGCATTTGAACCCAAACTGTTTTTGTTCCGACAGGAATGACAATTAATTTATAAAACCATTTTTCCAAACGTGGAAAAATAAATAATACTTAACCTGTAATCTTAAAATTGGATTATGACCTTATATATCCTAAGGGCAAAATGGATAGCTACTTTTTCATACATTCTAAAATGTGTTTATTTTATTGAATACAATATACACGACAGCAAGGAATATTTTGCATACATGTAAAGGTTATTCTTGCTATACTTCTTATGTAAACTTTTCTAATCGTCATCCAAGGAAGCTTTTAAACAATAGGTGACCCAAACAGCGAAAAGAAAACAACGGTAGCGTATAACACTGTTTTTCGCGTTACTTCATTAGGTCATAATTTTTATTTCACAAGACACTAAGCTAATATTTATGCACAAACTTCCATGGGGGAAAGCACGAAAAAAATTCATCCATGCTTGCTATTTTATCGAAAAAGATACCTTTTTTTTTCTTAGAGGGTTAAAATCACTTGCCTCCGAATTTTGATTTGTTTAAAAAAATGTATTCGCTATTTTTACTAAGAAGCATAAGGAGAATTATCATCTTCTTAGAACTGAAGTAAAATATTAAATTAATAAAAATTCTTAGAAGGGAAACAGTCGAATGAAATAAAACTAATTGATTTCGGGAATAAATTATACAAGGGAACTTTTTCTAAGAGACAGATTTAGTTAAAATATATAAATCGGGGATGCTATGTACGATTTTAGGAAGTCATTATTTCACCAAAAAATCTTATTTAAATCTTTGCAAATGTTTTTTGTGTTTCTGAGCTTTAGGGTGTTAAAGGAGTATTCTTTTTATATATTTGTATAAACTTCGATGGGACTGCTCCCTTAAATTTTTTTCTCTGAAAATCAAAAACCCATATAATTATACTTTTTAAGAATAGTTTTAACGATGTGGCTTTGGTTGCTGATCAATTATGTATGACAACTCTTGCTTTTTTATTTTTATGAATCACTACACTTGGAATTATATTCTGGAAATCATTCGGATTTCACACGGTTTTCCGACATTTCAAAAGAAAAGAGTTTTCTTCGATGATTAACTAATGGTTTCTAATAAACTAAACTGTGATTTAAAGTAAGGGAATAATTAAAATAGTTCTATTGTAAAAAAAATGAATATCACAACCAAGATCAGAGCTCTTCAGCAGGTACTTGCGCACTATCTGTCTGGGTAAAAAAAAAAATTAAGAAATTATTTTCAAATGCCATTAAGTACAACTATGCAGTTAGTGTCAAGCAGCTTTAAATTTCTTTTTTAATGGATATTTAATTGAAATTGATTGCATAAAGCCGATGTCGAAGGGCTACAACATTTTCGTCTCATGATAGCCGAATGCGAAGGGATCATTCTCATTTCATTCGGCTTGCAGACATTTCAAAAGAAAACTATTTTCTTGGGTGATTAACTAATGGTTTCTAATCAACTAAAATATGAATAAAAGTAAGAGAATAATTAAAATAATTCTTTTGTAAAAAATGAATATCACAACCAAGATCAGAGCTTTTCAGCAGATACTTCATGCGCATTATCTGACTGGGTAAAAAATTAAGAAATTATTTTCAGACGTTATTAAGTACAGCCATGCAGTTAGTGTCAAGCAGCTTTAATTTTTTTTAAATGGCCATTTAATCGAAATTTACTGCATAAAGCCGATGTCGAAGGGCTACAACATTTTCGTCTCACGATAGCAGAATGCGAAGGGATCATTCTCATTTCACTCGGCTTGCAGACATTTCAAAAGAAAACTTGGGTGATTAACTAATGGTTTCTAATCAACTGAAATATGAAAAAGTAAGAGAATTAAAGTTTGTTTTAGTTGCTTATCAATTATGTGTGACAACTCTTGGTTTTCTATTTTTATGAATTAACTTCACTTGGAGTTATTTTCTAGAAATCATTCAAATATCACACGGCTTGCCGACATTTCAAAAGAAAAAAATTTTCTTAGGTGATTAACTAATAGTTTCTAATCAACTAAAATATGAATAAAAGTAAGAGAATAATTAAAATACTTCTATTGTAAAAAAATGAATATCAAAACCAAGATCAGAGCTCTACAGCAGAGTCTTGAGCATTATCTGACTGGGGAAAAAATTAAGAAGTTATTTTCAAATGCCATTTAGTAGAGTCATGCAATTAATGTCAAACAGCTTTAAATTTTTTTAAAAAATGACCATTTAATCGAAATTTAGTGCATAAAGCTAACGCCGAAGGTCTACAACATTTTTGTCGCACGATAACCGAATGGGTAGGGTGCAACTCTTCAGTACCGGCGATAGTGTGTTCGAATTCCACTAATGGTTGTAGAAGTTCGAAATTGGCTTTAAGTAGTAGGTTCCACTGGCCTTCTTGTAACAAAATTGCAATCCACAGAGTTCCAAATCAATCAACCAACCGAAAGGCTACAAGCATCTAAGAATGCAGGGGGATTCGAACACACAAAATTCGCTTCCGCAAAGTAGCAAGTTCACTCACTATCCATTTGAGCTCTTGTTTGTCCCAACTCACTGTAGCTGAATAGGCATTCTTTCATAAAATGATGAATAATTTGTTATGACGAATGCATATTGACATTTCTTTTTATCTTCACCAGTATTAGGAAAACTGTGTAACTAAACTTTTAACACTACCTCTCTACTGTTAGCTTTCTACTATTAGCATTAATTATTAATTTATATAATTTCTGTATACACATATATATATATATATATATATATATATATATATATATATATATATATATATACAAACTTCCAAGTTGACGCATTTTTTAATATTTACTCACCGAACATCAAACAGGTGCTTGCTGTTTTATCGTTAGAAAAGATACCTTTTTTTTAACTAAAGAGATTGTTAAAATCACTTACCTCCGAATTTCGATTTGTTTAAAAAAAAACTGATTCGTAAATTTTAATAAGAAGTCTAAGGAGAATTATCATCTTCTTAAAACTGAAGTAATATAGTAAATTAATAAAAATTCTTAGAAAGGAAACAGTCGAATGAAATAAAACTAATTGATTTCGAGAACAAATTATACAAGGGGACTTTTTTCAAGTGACAGATTTAGTTAAAAATATGTAAATCGGGATTGCTATGTACGGTTTCAGGAAGTCGTTATTTCACCAAAAATCTTATTTAAATCTTTGCAAATGTTTTTGTGTTTCTGTGCTTTATGTGTTAAAGGAGTATTCTTTTTATATATTTGTATAAACTCCGATGTGAGTGCTCCCTTAAATTTTCTTCTCAGAAAATCAAAAACCTATATAATTATACTTTTTAAGAATAGTTTTAACGATGTGGTTTTAGTTGTTGATCAATTATGTATGACCACTCTCGCTTTTTTATTTTTATGAATTAACTTCACTTGGAGTTATTTTCTAGAAATCATTCGGACTTCACACTGCTTTCCGACAGTTCAAAAGAAAAGAGTTTTCTTCGATGATTAACTAATGGTTTCTAATCAACTAAACTATGATTTAAAGTAAGGGAATAATTAAAAAAAGTTCTATTGTAAAAAAAAAGAATATCACAACCAAGATCAGAGCTTTTCAGCAGATACTTGCGCACTATCTGTCTGGGTAAAAAAAAAAATTAAGAAATTATTTTCAAATGCCATTAAGTACAACTATGCAGTTAGTGTCAAGCAGCTTTAAATTTCTTTTTTAATGGACATTTAATCGAAATTTATTGCGTAAATCCGATGTCGAAGGGTTACAACATTTTCGTCGCTCGATAGCTAAATGGATAGGGAATCATTCGGATTTCACACGGCTTACAGACATTTCAAAAGAAAACTATTTTCTTGGGTGATTAACTAATGGTTTATAATCAACTAAAATATGATTAAAAGTAAGAAAGTAATTAAATTAGTTCTATTTAAAAAAAATGATATCACAACCAAGATCACAGGTCTTCAGCAGATACTTGCGCATTATCTGACTAGGTAAGAAAAGTATGAAATTATTTTCAAATGCCATTAAGTACAACTATGCAGTTAGTGTCAAGTAGCTTTAAATTTCTTTTTCAATGGACATTTAATCGAAATTTATTGCGTAAATCCGATGTCGAAGGGTTACAACATTTTCGTCGCTCGATAGCTAAATGGATAGGGAATCATTCGGATTTCACACGGCTTACAGACATTTCAAAAGAAAACTATTTTCTTGGGTGATTAACTAATGGTTTCTAATCAATTAAAATATGAATAAAAGTAAGAGAATAATTCAAATAGTTCTATTGTAAAAAAATGAATATCACAACCCAAGATCAGAGCTTTTTAGCAGATACTTGAGCATTATCTGACTGGGTAAAAGAATTAAGAAATTATTTTCAAATGCCATTAAGTACAGCTATGCAGTTAGTGTCAAGCAACTTTAAAATTTTTTTTTAAAAATGGCCATTTAACCGAAATTTGCTGCATAAAGCCGATGCCGAAGGGCTACAACATTTTTGTTGCACGATAACCGAATGGGTAGGGTGCAACTCTTCAGTACCGGGGATAATGTGTTCGAATTCCACTAATGGTTGTAGAAGTTCGAAATTGGCTTTAAGTAGTAGGTTCCACTGGCCTTCTTGTAACAAAATTGCAATCCACAGAGTTCCAAATCAATCAACCAACCGAAAGGCTACAAGCATCTAAGAATGCAGGGGGATTCGAACACACGAAATTCGCTTCCGCAAAGCAGCAAGCTCACTCACTATCCATTTGAGCTCTCGTTTGCCCCAACTCACTGTAGCTGAATAGGCATTCTTTCATAAAATGATGAATAATTTCTTATGACGAATGCATATTGACATTTCTTTTTATCTTCACCAGTATTAGGAAAACTGTCTAACTAAACTTTTAACACTACCTCTCTACTGTTAGCTTTCTACTATTAGCCTTAATTATTAATTTATATAATTTCTGTATACACATATATATATATATATATATATAATATATATATATATATATATATATACACACACATTTATATTAATTAAATTTTAGTTTTTTTTCCAGTACCTCTTAATTTTTGTTCTCATTCAAGTTCCTCAACAAAATTAAAACAGTGTAAAAATAAAATAATTAAAATTTAACTTCTACTGTATAACACATTGAGTTTTGTGAAAGGTTACGCTTTAGTTTATTAAAGTCCTCTCAAGACAAAATTCTGGGTGCGTCCCTGTGTGTATATATATATATATATATATATATATATATATATATATATATATATATATATATATATATATATATATATATATATGTATGTGTGTGTGTGTGTTTATAAATAATATGTGTATTCACACAAATACATGCATTTTACGTGTATTATAAAACTCAATTATAATATCAATTTTCGTGAAATCATGCAATATCAATTTTCGTACAGCTTGAAATAACGCTTGCATTAACGATACGTCTATTAACGAAAAAAAATTCTGCTAGTATAGTGATTATATTTTAAGAAATAGAGTTTATTTGAAGGAATATTTTACGCTTCCACCGTTCAGAGGTAAAAGTTTTTCCTTTCGATTAAAGAATTTCAAACAAGTCATCTCTTCGACCTTGTCCAGCAAAAAAATATCTAAAGATCCTAAAAAAAGAAAAATCTACAATTTTTTTTATCATAGTCGAAAGTTGCGATCATCCTCGTTTAGAGACTTTCCGGGAAACAAATAATAGTAATAAAAAAAGATAGATAAATACCTGCGTCCTTCTTCGGTCAAATAATTTTGTCTTTCTAAAATTGGTAACCTAATCGACTATGAAACTTTCCTCCCCCTCCCCACAAACGGAAAATGCCTTTTGTCCTTGGTTATTCTTCAAAAGAGATTCCAGAAAGGAAAAGAATAATAATATCATTAACCTTGATGCCAGAATTTGCAAAATAATTTCGCAAATGGTGTTGAGGAGAGATCATTGACCACGGACGTTGGGCGTATTTCGTCTGTATATCATCCTTCGCTTAGAGAGAGAGAGAAAAAAAATAAAGAATAAAAAATAAATAAATAAAATTAATAAGAGACTCGTGGCAGTGGCTCGTGCAAAATCCGAGATCAACAACTGCTGAGCACCCGAAATCGTCCACCTCTTTCGACTCCTATCGGCTTCATCGGAACGTTGCCGACAGTCGGTGTGTGTGTGTGTGTGTGTGTGTTTGTGCAGCCAGTCCGATATCCGTGTGTGTGGAAGTCTCCCCTTCCCTGCCACCACCCTCACCCACCACGGCCGACAACAACCACGACCGGCGATTAGGACAAGATTAACCCTCCACTCGACAAAAGCCACCTGAGAGGGCAAGTGGCCGACTCGGAAGCCAACCAAGCGTGGTGGCATCCTGCGCGGAAACTTGTGCATACACATACTGACTGACGGGATTATGCCGGGGTGCTTGACCTGCTTCGATTTCGGAAAAACTTTCGGCAGCGGCGGTGTGGGCGAAAAAAAAAGAGATCGCGTAGAGGGGTCCTTCACCTCCGCAAGGCAGTCCAGGGGACCCCCCTATACGGAGGAGCGATAACACCTGCGTCGCTAGTGTTTACAAGCGTTCTACGGCAATGAGCAGCCCTAACCCTTTTGGTCGATCAGCCAAGACTAAAGAAAGTAAAAGACCTTCAGATTTTTATGCTTATCTTTCTTTTACTTTCTCTTATACTATAACATAGCAGGCTCTATCAGCTTTGCCGTCCAGGACAAAAATATAAAATTCCCCCTCACCATACAAATTTCTATAAGAATTTCCTATTGGTTGTTTGCGAACTTTCCGTAGAACCGTGTATAAACGCAAAATAGATATTTATTTTAGTCTTCTCAAAAATTTTTCCAACTCTGATTACTTATTACCATTAACATATTGTATGCGGGTAGTGTTAATAGTGGTTTGGAGTGCTAGGTCTACTTTCTGCAACACGAGGGCTAATGAGACCCGGACCTACAGCTTAAAGCCGGTTCCGAACGGCTACGAACATTTATGCCATAGTGGGATTCGAACCCATGAACTCAGGTACCGAAGGCCAGCACTCTAACCAATCGGCCATCGTTCGGCCGCATTGTATGCGGGACACGTACTAGTACGTTTTTTGACGATTGATACTTGAGCGTGAGTCACGTGATAGAACGAGTTAGTGTAACAACATGGTTTGTTTGTGGGTACAAAAATAACGGGATATACAGGAAAACGAAGCAATGAACACCATGTATCATTTTACTATTTTTATTTTGTTTCCTAAATCACACTCCCTTTATAAAACAATCGGAATATATTAAAATTTTATAGTTATGACACCATACGACACATACTTAGTTGTTTCCCTTCTGCAAAATTAATACCTAAATATACCAATAGCTAAATTTATTTTAAAGCTAGATTTCACTATGCTTAGTTAAGGTTAATCCGAGATTATCTAAAATACAATGGTATATTAATCTAAATTAGCGGTAACCGGTTATGATGAGATACGACCTTAATAATGACTTTTAAATTCAAGTGTTGCTACATAATCTGTTGAGAGCGTATAAGCGCAAATTTTTGTACTCGTCATTATTAGTGACATCATCAGAAAATACAAAGGACAGGCGAGAGAAGAACATCACTCATTATTATTAAAGCGCTCTACTGAAATTGAAACACTCAGTTTATTGACGGCTAAAGGTAAACGCTTGGAGGTAACTTGTAATCGATGCTCCACAAAAATCAATCTCAAGATTGCAGATGAAACAATGCAACTCTTTGTGAGATTGCAACATGTTCTGTTTGGTTCACTTTTGAGAATTTTAAGTGATGTTGGTTCATGATGTTGGTGGGAAATATGCTACGGCGACAGAAGGGGAACATTTGCGTGAGATATTTCCTTTGTTAATAACTATAATAAGGAGAAATTGAGTAGCCGTTCCTTTTTAGTTTATTTAAACAATAAATATGGGTATTATTTGCATTTCTATATTTTTTAATATTATGAGGAAAATTAAAGAAATATTTGCCTCAACAACTTTGAAAATTAAAATTACTATAATTTAATCGAAAAAAATGCTTGTTCACTGATTAAAATGTTTATGTTATTACACACACACACATATATATATATATATATCCATTAATAAATGTTCTTATTAAATAAAAACATTAGAAAATATCTTTATAATTTGGGCCGCCGGATGACCGAATGGGTAGGGCGCTGTTCTTCAGCACAGTTCATGGGTTCGTATGCCACTGAAGGCAAGGGTGTCCTTAGTCGCTCGGAATCGGCATTGATCATGAGTAGGTCCCTTTCTCATTAGACAACTTTTGACACCTTTCTAAACTTTTGATACTCACCGTCTACACTGACGGGTGTAAGATGTCTGTGATGTCACGTTGGAGAATCCCATTAACTTTGATCATTCTCATGAGAGGAGAATTTTCCTCTGATTCCGTATAGCTCTTCCACCTTCCATTCTCCCATCGCGAGGACACACAGACTAACAGATTTAACCTGCATATTCTTTGGATATACAGGGAGTTGTTTTGGCCATTTGCTAGGTTCGAGGCCATCACCCGAAATTTTAGCCCATGGCCATTTCGGACCAGGATACGAAATTTGGCAGTATTTAAGGGAACGCATGTAGGGAAAATAATGTGACACAGTCGAGACGATTACAGTATGGGAGAAAGTTCGACAAACCGGAGCCTTGTCTAGGGCAGTATTTTTTCTCGAATTCGTTGTATACTTTATTGGGAAAACTGTATAAAAATATTTTTAAAGTATAATCTTAATTGCTTGGAAGCCTAAAACATAATTATTTTGATTATTTTTACTAGACTTAATTGAAACGCTATCCAATGCAAGTAAAATAAGAATATGTACTTTTTAAGTTTGCGCTGCTTAGTATTTTATAGTAACAAGAAGGTATTGAAACATAGCTGTCAACTATATAGCAAACATAACTCCTGAGAGAAATTTCAGTGCCCTATTATAAAGAAAAAACACAGATTCTATTGTTTTTTCTGTTACTACGGGAAGGGCTGAGAATGCTTACAAAACTGAGTGTTTCTTTTAGATTATAAGTAATCAGTGTTGGTAAATTTTTGAGACGAATAAACAAATATCTATTTTTGGAAAACTTGTTTAATAATTTATATCATGGAAATGGGAGGAGGGCGGCATTTTATTTCTTTGTTTGGGACGGTAAATTTACTAAAGCCAACTGTGACGAGAGGGCAGGGTGGAAGAATAGGTCGTTGGGATATCTGTTCGTATTAGATGAGAGAGACAAGTTCACAGAAAATATAATTTATTGAAGTCTAAGATGCTTGTTGAGAAATTCCTTCCCTTCTTTCTGCTCTGCCATCGCCAATATTGCAAGCCGAACGATGGCCGAATGGTAGAGCGCTGCTTTTCGGAACCAGAGTTCGCGGGTTCGAATCCCGCTGCGGGTATGGTTGTTTGTAGCCGTTCGAAATCGGCTTTAAGCTGTAGGTCCCGGTCTCATTAGCCCTCGTGTGCAAAACAGTAGACCGTAGAGCTCCAAACCAAACCAAACCAATATTGCACTCTGATATTTATTTATATACACCATTAAACATGGATATCTTGAAATCTGTATATCTTGAATACCTGTATAGCTCAAATTTCTTTCTTTTTCATGCGCTTTTTATTAAATTCTCTTGCGTTTTCCCTGTTTATCTTCAATATCCCCCCCCAAAATTATCTATATCTCGAAATATGAATAAATTTGAAATATGACCATCATTTACACTCGGAAACAATCAAAATGATTTTCTACAAGCTGGATTTGGGCAAAACACACACGAGTCGAATAAAGGCAAGAAATTTAATGGCGAGCATTGATTTGCAAGAGGAAGTTTGGACGGCAGTAAGAAAAATTCTTGAAGTATTTACTAAATATATAGATATGACTTGAAAAATTCGCAGTTCTGGATTGAAATATCCCATAAAGTTTTAAAACTCCCTTATTGATTTTTTTCTAGCCCTAAAAATTCTGAAATAGATAGGTTTAACTGTATTATTTAATCTATTTCTTCATTACAGTTGTTTCCTTAATAGATATCAGAGTTCACTGTCTTATTGTAAGTCTCGTCACAACAGTTAAAAAATAACTTCTTTACCTCCTCATCTATTTCAAAACAATTGACTGACAATGAAAAGAGAAAATTGAACCTGCTTAAGGATTATTTCCTCCGCAGTTACATATTTTAAGAAGCAAAATCCTCAAATATGTCGTCACGAGGAAACGTTTACCCTTTACGGGATTACATTATTCCGCATCTTCCAGCTGTAATCCCTTAGCGGTTTAAAAGATGGAAAATTGTTGGGATCACCGGTTTGTTGCATTCAATTTTTCCATTTCTTCAAATATTTCTACCAAATTTCAGAAGCGCGTCCGATGTACTGATGTAGCTTTCCGAGTAACATGTGTTTTCCTTGTAGTATCACTCATGCCACAACGAAATTTAGGCGTGTGCTTGCGAAATTTAAATTTAGCATCCTAGTGAAATGTTTTTCATATATTTCTTGCATGTGAATTTTTGGGCTCTCTTTCGTCAATAAAAGTTACTCAGAAAAGGGGGAGAGTTTAAGTTGTTCTCTTTAAACAAGTCTGGCACTAAGCAGTACGCAAAACAGGCAAATAACTACGGATTCAAAAGTTAAAAGCGGCAAAAGCACCTGAACTTAGTAAAAAAAATAAATACAAATTATAATAATATACTTAACACATTGTATGCGGGACACGTACTAGTACGTTTTCTGACGATTGATACTTGAGCGCGGGACACGTACTAGTACGTTTTCTGAGGATTGATACTTGAGATCGGGACACGTTCTAGTACGTTTTCTTACGATTGATACTAGAGCGCGGGACAAGTACTAGCAAGTTTTCTGACGATTGATACCTGAGAGTGGGACACGTACTAGTACGTTTTCTGATGATCGATACTTGAACGCGGGACACGTACTAGTACGTTTTCAGACGAGTGATACTTGAGCGCGGGATACGTACTAGTACGGGTTAGTGTAACAACATGGTTAGTTTGTTGTATAAATAATGGTATATACAGGAAAACAAAGCAGAATGTTCTTGTCTACTACACAGATTCTAGAAAAATTTAGACTAATAAAAACTAGTTTTTACATTAGTCAATGCGGAACCACAGAGCGGGAAGGTTGATTAAAAATCAATTTAGATTTAAAATTAACTTTTTATTTATCTTTGCGAAAATGATATTATATATTATGTATATTTATATATATATATATATATATATATATATATATATATATATATATATATATATATATATATATATATATATATATATATATATATATATATATATATATATATATATATATATATATATATATATATATATATATATATATATATATATATATATATATATATTTATATATTACATATATATATATATATATATATATATATATATATATATATGTGTGTTTATTTGTCTATTCATATATTTGTTTATATATTTTATATATAAAATACAAAAAGTTGGTTAAAAAAAAATTAAATAATTTTCGGTCTATTGAGATTTAACTGAATAACTAAATTTATGCGCAAAACGCCCGGTAAAATTCCGCTGCGAAATGTAGCCGCACATAATGTGTTAATATTTGAATCTACAAAATAAATAAACTAGTAATACTGTAGTGTGTTTTTTTTTTATTTTAAAGTTTTTGGAAAAAAAAAGGAAAGCCCTGCCCTGCTTAAGAAGCTGCAAATGCTTTTTTTTGCTGGATGGTATATTCCCCCCTAATCTTTGATAAATATCTTACATAAAAATAGCCGTTCGTAGTTTATGTTACTGTTATATGTACGACTGTGATTGGGATATGTTCTTTGCTTTAGGAAACAACCATTATTTTTAGTATAAATTAATGTCAGTTCACACTTTACATTGCTCCAATGAGAATGATCGTTTTACATCCAAATGAGGAAGGGAACAAGCCAATGACTTAACGTACACTTCTAGGGTTCGCTGAAAAAGAAATTTGCCACTCCCTTCCAGTAAAATATTACTATAGAGATATTTTTTTTTTCTAGACCGAGGAAAATATTAACCTGCAAATCTATTTCTTTCCAAAATGTAAAATATTTATAAACTAGCATATAGCCCGTCATATGACGGGATCAGTAAAATTTTTAATTTTCCAGAATTGTAAAGTACCCTGTCAGACATGTAAAAAAATGGTTTGATTTCTAACTGAGAATTATCTGGTACACGCTCAATAATTTGTTTATCTTCATATTCCTCTAAAGTCTCCCGATAATGTGAATGTAGTTTAGAATCACGTTGAATTCATTTTGTCAAAACGTGTAGTTACGTATAAAAAACAAACACACAAACGAACAAACTTCTTAATTTTCAAAGATATATGACTTAAACCCTAGATACTTATTAGTCCGTGAAATAGACTCCTAGATTTTTGTGAAAAGAAATTGTTGTTAATACCGGTGATAAAATTTTCATTGCAACAGAAAATAATCGATGATTAAATTTAAAATTATCACATATGTACCTAATCTATTTTTTAAGCCAAATATAAATGAAACTTATTTACGTAATATCTAAGTTCAGTGATAAAACGTATGAAAATAATGCAGACGATTAAAATTTAATACGATTTAAATAATTTAAAACAAGAAATGATTAAATGGGGTGGTTAAAGAAATGACGTCATAAAGCTAGAAAAATGTTATTTTTACCTATTTATTAAGTGATAAATTGATAAATTTAATCGCTTGCTTTTAACCGGAAAAAAAGGGCTCGAAATAATGGCATTATATGGTCGAAAAGGGGGGAAGGGGTGAATTTCGAACGTTTCAAAGACGACAGTATTTTTTGCTGTGATATGAAGCATACTTATACTAATTTATTTTAGAATAGGATCGATAGTTTAGGAGAAGATAAACTTTACTCGCTTTGAATTTTGCTAACCCTAACTCATCAAGAATCCCATAAGCCGATTTCACGCAGCAGGGCACATCTCAACTTATGACAATTCTGGCTTTAGTTTCAAATGGAAGGGTAGTTTATTATTTGCCTATTGGCAGTTGTAAACATGAAAATGAATTGGAAGGGCACTATAGTAGTTCGTGACGTTGCGTGAAATTGCTCTATATGGATGCCTCTATCCATTCCAGGTCCAATCGCTTCATAAATTCGAGGACAGACGGACAGATAACTTAGGCTATTATTCTACAGGAGATTAAGAAACAAAATTCAATTTCAAATGCATGGAATATTTATAAATTAATACCTAAAAGTAGTATTATTACTTAAAAATTTTATGTAAATCGAAAACTGTATGAACTGATGTAACTGATGCAAAATAAAAAACATTTTTTTGTCACTAAGGGTCTTTTCAGCATTAACTTTTTAAACCCTGTAATTTTTAATTCACTGATAGAAATTTTGCTGTCCTTAGCTAAGTGCGGCCGGCGAACCTTTGTCCTAGTACTCTATGCCAGTGGTGCGCAAACTGTTTTCGACTGCGACCCCTTTTGTAGAGAGAAAATTTTTGGCGACCCCTAGAGATAAATGTTCACAAATACGATGTATATTTCGCGCATTTCTTTCGTTACATCGAATAAAAACATCATCATATTTGACTCATATTAACTTTATTTATAAGTTTAAGAAAATACTTTTTGTATAACACAAAAATCAGTAAATTGCCCTTTAATGAGATGTATGTGGCTGCAAGTATCTAATTATCTCATCGATGTTTAGATGTATGTTGCTAATTGCAATTCGCATATCATCTTCAGGGTTTAAACCCGAGCGGTATTTAGTTTTTATTGAAACTAGTTTGCTAAATCCAGTTTCACATAAATACGTTGATGCAAATTGTATTAACACTCTGATGGCATTCTTGCATAAAACGGGATATTGTTTTTCCACGTATAGCCAAAATTTTTGGCAAAGCTGAGTCTTAAATTGATTTCGAAGAGTATAATCACTAATTAGATCTATCAATTGCTCTTTCTCACTAATTTGAAGAGTTGAACTGCATATGTCAAAGGAAAATGGATCACGAGTCCTACCAAGATCGTTTTCAGGAAAATCCTAGAATCTTTAACTTTTCAATGTGATCGGAAATGATGTTTTTAAATGTAAATATATCTATATTATTTTCCTTGTTAAAATCGTTAAAGCAAGGGAACATGTCGGTGTTGTTTTTATTCAGTTCAGTTTGCCAG
Organism: Pardosa pseudoannulata; assembly: GCA_032207245.1. NCBI lineage: Eukaryota > Metazoa > Arthropoda > Arachnida > Araneae > Lycosidae > Pardosa > Pardosa pseudoannulata. Next base: position 83,262,123 of record CM063504.1, read on the forward strand.
AGACTAAGCTTATTCTTAAAAGCTTGAATTTTACTGGCTGCAGTTATGATAGTTGAATTCTCACCCTGTGCAAGCTCAAATTTAAGTCGTTAAGTTTTTCGAAAATATCAACTAAATAGCTCAGCTTCCCTAGCCAAACTTCATTGATATAATAACTTGCCAATCTATGTTTCTTTTCGATTAAAAACATGTACACTTCATTTCTCAAATCAAATATCCGTCGTAGTATTTTCCCACGTGAAAGCCATCTGACTTCGGTGTGTAACAGTAATCTCTCATACGTTGAGCCCATCTCATTGCAAAGTATTGAAAATAGACGACTGGTGTGGATGTTGCATTTAATGTACTTAATTGAACTAATGGCGTCTTTTAATACGTTGTGCATAAAAATTTGGCGACCCCCACAGGGGTCGCGACCCCTAGTTTGCGCACCACTGCTCTATGTTACTGGAATCAGTCGCTTACATGTTAAAGTATCTCAAAGAATATCGTTAATACAATATGCATCGCTCAAACTGGTATATTTTGATACAAAACATATGCAGTTTTCTCTCTCCACACTGTTGATGAATTTCTACAATAAACAAACGAATCAGAAACAAAATGGAAAAAAGGAAAAGTAGAAAGAAAGAATATCTCACGCTGGAAGTTTCTAGGAGGAAAAATGGGGAGAAATATTATGCAACGCTATTCTGTGCATGTTCCGTTTCACCTCGAAGAGAAAAGCGCGTTACTGTATGAATCCATTTAGATATTTCTCCACAGATCGCACAGTGAAAGAATCGCCATCGTTTCCCATTACGCATATCGTGATTTACTCATGAAGGAGAAAAAACATACCATATCACGGAAAGTGGCAACACTTCGATGGGCACAGGGAAACGTTTTCCCTTCGCCGAATGTATGTGTGTATGTATATATTCGATAACTCTTGCACTTCCTAAACACTGCGGAAAATATAAGGAAAAACGGCTGCGAAACTCTTTTGAATTTTCCTGGTAAAAGTCTGTTTAAAATGCTATCTCCTTGAATCGGACGTGTAATAAATTGACAATTTCATAACAAAGTCAAAAAGGTGTTTGGACTTCGTTAAGCCTTGAATTCATGGATGGATGTTCTTAAAGTCAAGGAATGTACCAATTAATATGTTTATGCTTATACAGTCTTTGAATAATGAATGTATGAGGCAGTCTCTGGTATAATTGTCAGTATGTAGATTCAATATTGTTGACAAAGATTGTTTTTTGTCTGAAGGTCTACGTAATCTACTAAGGAGATTTTAATGTTCGTTTACTAGGACAAAAAACTTAACAATGCTTTACTGGATGTCTTCACACCTTGCGCTGTCTGTTGATGCGAAAAACGACAACTGACAATTTCATAACGAAGTCAAAAAGGTATTTGGACTTCGTTAAGCCTTGAATTCATGGATGGATGTTCCTGAAGTCAAGGAATGTACCAATGAATATGTTTATACTTATACAGTCTTTGAATAATGAATGTATGAGGCAGTCTCTGGTATAATTGTCAGTATGTAGATTCAATATTGTTGACAAAGATTGTTTTTTGTCTGACGGTCTACGTAATCTACTAAGGAGATTTTAATGTTTGTTTACTAGGACAAAGAACTTAACAATGCTTTACTGGATGTCTTCACAACTTGCTCTGTTTTTTGATGCGAAAAACGATTTTAGTAATGACAATCTTCCAAATATTCCCCATTTGTTTTATAGATTCGGTAAACAGCAGAAAGTTACAGTAATCAACTAACGATCTAGGCATTAACAATTTGTTATATCTATTTATTTTTTCAATGTATATCATCAGTGGTGGATTATTCCTTTTTTATGGTCCAGTCTAGTTCCTAACTGTGATCGATTGGGCATTCTGATAATTTTTCTGCAGAAAAGTATGGACTGGGAGACAGCTACACCAAGTATATTATTTTTGCATGTTTATTACGCTATTTTTCGAGATTACATGCTAGATGAATTGTTTCGAACGAATTTCACTAGAGTCAGTGGGTAATAGCCGTGAGACACTCGAAGCTAGTATATCCAAATGTAATGCGTTTTCTTTCAGTAACTATTGGCAGTTGGAGGATGGTTTGTATAAAGGCCAAACATTTCCTTCGCACTTTAGCAAAATTCAAATCAGGATTACATGAAAACTTCTTTGCCATATAGTTTTATAGATTGTTTCGCAATCTTTCCACCAGTTACATGGCATCTTTGATCTTTTGAAATCTTCACGATAGCTAACTGTCATACTTGAGTAATGAAACTTGATATTCCTGTAGACCATTATTATAATGCATTGCGTATGATTATTCCACAACAGTCAAGAATACAGCTGTCGAAGGTTTTTCTTATAACCAAAAACAAAAGGAAAAAATACCTTAACTGGTGTTGTAATTTAGTTGTTTAAAATATCGCGAATAAGAAAAGGTAGATAAGAATTTGTTATGCTGGATTCTAAAAACAGCGACTGGTTTGCCCTAAAGTTTACACACTGAAGGTGTTGAAGTTTTAATGAATGTGAAGCAAGGAAGATCCATAACCTGTGAGAAAGAGAGGGTGAAATGATAAGATAATTGTAGCTTTGTTAATTCTCTGTTAATTCACTAAATTTGCTTATTAATTAAAAGTTAAAAAATTAGATACTTTGGTACGTTCAATTCATTATTACGCTGTTCGACAGTATTATCTTTTGGCATGATACCAGTGAAATCCAATATGGTTCAAAGGTTATTATATTAGAGTTTGATAAATAGATAATAAAATTTGTTAATTAAAAACGCCATGAGTACGCCACTTTATAAAACACTTTGGAAAGGCTCCAAAAGTCTAACTAATTTCGTCCAAAAAAAGAAGTTAAGCATTTCAGATGGTGGAATTAGGCAGAAAATTAGCATTAAGTTAAGTTGAATCTTTCCATTTTTTATCACAGTCAGGAAGGAATTCACTGTTCTGATCTAGTGGCCAGACAGTTTTAACTAACTAGATTTTCTTAGTCGTGCAGTATTGGAAGATGATTGCAATGATATGTCATTTTTGGCTAATTTGCATTAAGAAAATTGTGTTACTGATATGATAATCATGTGACGTGGAACAGATATTAATAATGTCACCAAATTTGGCGATACATTTGCTTCTAGTCAATGAAATAAATGTAATACAAAGAAAAATAAATAGAAATGCATACTTGTATAAAAATATCGCTTTACTTTTTAGTTCACTTTTTTAAATAAGATACGATTAAACTTCTTTTTCTACACAGAGTATAGAAAAAATGTGGAGTGTACAGGGAGATTTGCCCCACCTCCTCCAAGTTCACACACACACACACACACATATGTGCGTGTGTGTATATGTATATGTTCAGAAGGATAGGGGAAAAATAAATGAATTAAAAAAAGAGAGAGATGCATTGGACATTATTCGGAAGCGTTATTTTAATTTTTCGAAACTTTGGATTCTTCAACATTGTATTCCAAATTAATTATTTTATTTATTGAAATAATTATTTTAAAAGTTAAAAGATTGATGATAAATCCAAGATATGAACGTTTCGTGGCTTTTAAAAAAAGAACAGATTACGTATAATCTAGTCTTACTCGCTATTATGCAATGTTACGTAATCAGATTTTCCCTAATCAGACTTATTGCAATTGATAAATGAAATATTTTAGTAAGATCGTCCTTCTGTTAACTGTAGATATTTCTTTCCATTGAACAATAAAGGAAAACATCCTTATTATGTTAAACAAACTGAAGTATTTTTCTAAAAAGAAAAACATGTACTTAAAGTGTAAATCTAATAGAGTATAAATAGAATATTGCAGCATCGAAAGCGTTTATTAAGTCTCTAACTTTTCTAGAGAAAAAAAAACTATATATTCTTGCGGCACTTTATCAGCTCTTTAATTTCTTAGACGCGTATATATTTTCGAAAATAAGTTCTAGACTGAAAACATCTTTCACAAAGACGCAAAAACGCAAAATGAAAAATGGTTCACCATTAAGAATTCTGATCCTTTCGCTTGGCAACATGCCAGATGGACCCATCTCTCAAAAAAACTACGATACAACAATAAAAACAGGAAATTACAATAAAAGAAAATGATAGAAAGCGTAAAATGGTTTTGGTATTGTTCCAGGGATTTTGTAATAACGAAGAAAAAGCGTTATTAAAGGTAACAGGTATGTGATCCGTACAATTTATTACGCCACCGAAGAAATTACAGAGCAGACGATTAGTTGTCTTCTTTACACCAGATAATAGATAGTTCACGGAGTCTGGTTTTCATGTCGGCTACATAAAATCCTAGACTAGATGGATATTTTATTTTATTTTATTTTTTGTCATATTATAGCGTTTCAGAGCTGCAGCTTATTTAAAATACTTGGCATGATTGGATGTATCCGATGTACCGAAAGCTTTTGGCATAGATCAGTGCATGAAATTGGTTTAGATTTTCGAAATCTTTTGTTCCAAACTTTTAAGCATCACGGTTAAGCATATTTATAATCCACAATTATTTGATTTTAATCCGAGCTATTTATTGATGTTTGAAAAAATGTTGTAGTTCAACAACTTAATATATTAACTTATGGTTTTAGCTCAGCATTTATTATTTTATGTACTTTTTTTACACTCTTAAGACTGATAGAGTAAATGTGTTATTGCTCCGACCCAGCCTAAGTCATACTGAAAAGTAATGATAGAGTATCATGATTATTTTCCTAAAATAATTAAACGGGTGTTTTCTTATTTAATAATTAAATCTAAAGATTGCAAATGATTTAATCAAAAATCCAGAAATTACAATCGAGGTGAAAAATTCAAATACATAGCTGAAATCCACTAAAATCTATATTAAAAAGCCATATATAAGATTTTTTATAACGAAATCAATATTTAGAAAAAACAAAAAACGAAAGAGAACGGTACAGCTGTATGATTTTCATAGTTCATTCAATTTATGTGTCTCGGTTATTTTAGTTTTTTCTTGGTGTTCTATGTATTTTGGCATAAAGTCTGTCTTGCTTTATAGGATCAATATTGTCTACGAGAAAGTTCATTTAAGGTGAAACTTAGGGATGCATCCTGTATAGCTATTTACGATTTTTTTAAACTCTTTAGTGTTTATTGATTCTATTGATAATTTATTGACCTGTTTACTTTACAACAATGGCAAGAAAATTACGAAATATATTTGTGTGGTTCATAATTTCAGTCAAACTTCTGCTGTAAAATAATCTATATTTCCGCTGAAAAAAAAGGCTTCATTTACAAATGAAAACTTATAATTTTTAATTACTGGTAATATATTGAACTATAACCTTATTATGTTAAAATATTTTTCTAAAAAGAAAAAAATCTACTTAAAGTGTAAATCTAATAGAGTATAAATAGAATATTGCAGCATCAAAGCAGTTGTATTAGTTATAGCAGTTGTATATATATATATATATATATATATATATATATATATATATATATATATATATATATACACACACACACAACAATAGCAAGAAAATTACGAAATATATTTGTGGGGTTCATAATTTCAGTCAAACTCCTGCTGTAAAATAATCTATATTTCCGCTGAAAAAAAAGGCTTCATTTACAAATGAAAACTTATAATTTTTAATTACTGGTAATATATTGAACTATAACCTTATTATGTTAAACAAAATGAAGTATTTTTCTAAAAAGAAAAAAAATCTACTTAAAGTGTAAATCTAATAGAGTATAAATAGAATATTGCAGCATCAAAGCAGTTGTATTAGTTATAGCAGTTGTATATATATATATATATATATATATATATATATATATATATATATATATATATAAATAAAAAAAATTTTAAAATATATATTTATATATATAAATATATTTAAAAATCTATATATTATATTATATAATATAAATATAGATATATATAATATATATATATATATATATATATATATATATATATATATATATATATATATATATATATATACAACAATAGCAAGAAAATTACGAAATATATATGTGGGGTTCATAATTTCAATCAAACTCTAGCTGTAAAATAATCTATATTTCCGCTGAAAAAAAAGGCTTCATTTACAAATGAAGACTTATTTTTAATTACTGGTAATATATTGAACTATATATATTTTACAACAATGGCAAGAAAATTACGAATTATATTTGTGGGGTTTATGATTTCAATCAAACACCTGCTGTAAAATAATCTATATTTCCGCTGAAAAAAAAGGCTTCATTTACATATGAAGACTTATTTTTAATTACTGGTAATATATTGAACTATAACCTTATTATGTTAAACAAAATGAAGTATTTTTCTAAAAAGAAAAAAAATCTACTTAAAGTGTAAATCTAATAGAGTATAAATAGAATATTGCAGCATCAAACAGTTGTTTAGTTATAGCATTTTATTATATATATATATATATATATATATATATATATATATATATATATACAACAATAGCAAGAAAATTACGAAATATATATGTGGGGTTCATAATTTCAATCAAACACCTGCTGTAAAATAATCTATATTTCCGCTGAAAAAAAAGGCTTCATTTACAAATGAAGACTTATTTTTAATTACTGGTAATATATTAAACTATATACTTTACAACAATGGCAAGAAAATTATGAATATTTGTGGGGTTTATAATTTCAATCAAACACCTGCTGTAAAATAATCTATATTTCCACTGAAATAAAAGGCTTCATTTACAAATGAAAACATAATTTTTAATAGATTGTCTATAATATATAAATATAATATAATATAATATATCTTATATAACATATTATGCTAAATATAATATATAATATATACATATAAGAATAATAAAGATTATATAGAACAAATATAAAATATTATATATATATATATATATATAATTATTTGTTTAATATATAGATTACATATATATATATATTATATACAATTATTTTATAATATACGAATATTATAGTTAATTAATCTGTATTAGATACAGAAAAACCTTATATACTGTTTTCTTAATATTAATAATATTTATATATTATATATATATTTAAACATATATATTAATATATGTAGCAAAAAATATATAATTAAACCAAAAAATCAAAAATTTTTAATATATAATTTAATATAAAAAAAGAGATATATAAATATATAATATATTATAAATATATACAAAATATACATAAATGTATATATAAAATATAATAAATAAATATATAATATAAAAATATATAATATATATATATAAACACATAAATATATTAAGAATTTCTATAATAAATTTAAATAATAAAATTATCTTTACATTTTTTAGAAGGGGTCTGTCCAGTTATAATCCTACATGGCCCCAGCGGACAATTTAGGAAATTTCCAAATAAAAAGAAGATACAAGCTGTCGGAGACAGATTTTTCTAGTGATATTTTCCCACAGATGTTGACCTAGGTGTTACGTGTCTTGTACATAGAACTTCATGCTAGCTGACCCTTCAGTTTGTCCTGTCCGTATGATGAAGTGGGAACCCGTCCTCCAACGTTATCTTAATAAAGGTCTTTAGCTAAAACGGTATCAATTTTATGGCCATGACTGCAACCACCCATCGAGAAGTCCGTCTCATTACATATATATATATATATATATATATATATATACATACACACACACATATATATATATATATATATATATATATATATATATATATATATATATATATATATATATATATGGCAGGATTTAAACGTGAAGTTTGAAATAACTTTCTCATAATCTGCCACGCATTCTTAAATGATATATCACAAGGGTAAGAAAATGTAATGAAATAAATGTGCTTAGCCCTACACAGAAAACCTATTCAGGTACTGTGCGGACAACATTCTAAGCTTAAAATGACAGTTATATATATATATATATATATATATATATATATATATATATATATATATATATATATATATATATATATATATATATATATATATATTTATATATATATAAATGACAGTTTTATATATATATATATCGTGTAAGTATTCTATAAGTATTCTATAGAATTATTTACATAGTATATATATGTAATAAGGCTTTTTGTCTCATTAGGTTCCGGGTGGTTATCATCACCCTGCAGTCGTAGAGCCTCGCGATGAGAACGCAGTCGACACTCAAAAATTTGATCTAACTTCCTTTATTCAACGATATAATAAAGCATCATCACGAAACCTTCTACGGAACTCTATTATCCCAACTCCAGCGAAACGGCATCCAAAACACTGTGATAGAACTCTAGACATTTGCTTAAATAGTCATTTGTATCGACCAATTAGCTATTTCTTGAAGTCACGTGGGTGATGTAACCCACGCGTTAAATTTTTTTTTTTTTTTTTTTTTTTTTAGATTTGGAACCGGAAGTGGTTTCTACAAGCGAACATTCGAGAATATTCGCTAGCGTTCCTTGAGAATAATTACAGTGTAAATAGAATCTTAAACCGAAAGTGATAAAAATATCATTACATATATAATAATACGTTATCCTTTAAACGAAAACTAACGCATTTACGCTTGCAGCGTATCAAAACTCTAATGGCTTCAGTGAAAATGGCTCTCAGATATAAATCCCACCTTTAAAACGATTCTGTTTCTTAAAACACGATAAACCACAAGCCGCTTTCGTATTCCATTCAACTTTTATTCATAGAATAACACAAAAATCTCGTTCTAAATAGTTACATAAATATGACAGTTAACATAAAGTTGCGGTTACAATGAATATGACATATATATCGCACTGAGAGAAAGTAAGTGTGGTTGTTTTCAAGTTCTACGTGTTTTAATCAACCTCGAATAGCTGATAAATTAGCGAATATAAGACTGAATGACTATTTCCAGAAGTCTGTAATAAGAATATTGATGGAGTGTTGACGTACCAAACCGGCTACCGATCTCGGCGCTATCGAACACACACAGCTCTACTAAGAAGCGATCCCGTGAGAGACCGGCCGCGTCCAAAGCGACATTTCTGTGCTCAGCCTGCCATGACAGCCCTAACCCCGGAACTGAAACGCCGCTCCACATAACTAGCCCAGCGTTCAACGATAATAACGATCCAAAATAACGAGAGACTCTCACACACACACATACACACAAGAAATAGAAGCAGGAGGAAGGGGAGGGAGAGAAAAAAAATAGGAGGTCCCCCGAGGGCCCTTTCCAACCTCGTTTTTTTTTTTTCGCTTATTTTAAATTTCTTTTCTTTCTTTTTTTTTTCTCTCCCGAGAGATATTTTGGAGAGAAGTGGCGGAAATAGAAACCGGCCACCAAACAGCATTTCAGGTTTGAAGTAAGTCGTGTCGAGTTGACGCTCGCTTTCCTTGAAGTTTGACATTGGGTTACAAAACGAAATCGGGTCTGCTGCCGAAAGGAACAGTGTCTTGTAGACTGAGGGGGGGAGGGAAACGGCGCTCGTGTCGTGCTGAATGGATCGAGTTCCATATAGGACAACGTGCGATGGGCGAGAAAAGAATGGACGAGACACCGTTTGGGAAAGATTTCAGGAGTAGGACAGCCGGTGGTGAAAACTGGGACGACAGAGATTCTTCGGTTATCTAATGGAAAATAAAATATGCGACTGGTCTCGATAATACTTTCCAGTTAATTTTTTAGACTGCAGCTGTAGGAAATCTCATTTCACGGATTTCTGACCTTTACCATAACTCATGATCATCAAATTAAAACATATTTACTAATTATCATTCTTTCCGTACTCATTAATAGTACCTTAAGTACTTTCTATGGCAATAACCAGAGGCTTAATGGAAAACTTACTAGTAAAGGAATTTTGGGTTTGGTTTGGTTTTGGTTTGGAGTGCTACGGTCTACTTTTTTGCAACACGAGGGCTAATGAGACTGGGACCTATAGTTTAAAGCCGATTCCGAACGGCTACAAACATCCATGCCACAGTGGGATTTGAACCCACGAACTCCGGTACCGATGGTCAACGCCCTAACCAATCGGCCATCGTTCGGCCAAGGAATTTTTGGACCAAACTTTGAAAGAGAACAAATTTTAAACGAACTGAAATAAATACATCAACAATTCCACGAAATTCTTCCTAAAGGACGTTTCAATAGCTTTTACACTGAACGATATCGAATACGGTAGGACGCGGATCCTCAGTGTTGGAATTCCCGCGTTCGAATCTTGCTGATGTCATGGATGTCCGTAACCGTTTGAAATTGGTAGTCTGTGTAAGTAGGTCTGTGCTTCATTAGTAAAAAGAATTTCGATAGTAAAAAAGTGGGTATCATGTATATTTTATCAACGAGAATAGATCAGATTTCAAACAAACTGAAACAAATGCATCAACAGTCGCAACTAGTGCGTCCTAAAGGACGTTGGAATCGTTTTTACACCGAACGATGTCGAATGCGGTAGGACGCTGCTCCTCGGTATTGGAATTCCCAGGGTCGAATCCTGCTGATGTCATGGATGTCCGTAGCCGTTTGAAATTGGTATTAAACAGTAGGTCTGTGTTTCATTAGTAAAAAGAGTGGGTATGATGTATATTTTATCGTCGAGAATGCATGGAATTCCAATGGATGGAGGTCATTTTTCAAACGAACTGAAATAAATGTATCAGCAATTGCACCCTAATAGTTCCTAATGAACTTCGCAATCGTTTTTACACCGAACGATGTCGAATGCGGTAGGAAGATGCTCCTCGGTACTGGAATTCCCAGGATTGAATCCTGCTGATGTCATGGACGTGCGTAGCCATTTGAAATTGGTATTAAACAGAAGGTCTCTGTTTCATTAGTAAAGAGTACTTCGACAGTAAAAAGAATGGGTATGATGTATATTTTGGAATGGATCGAATTCCAAGTAGTATAACGCACGATGAGAAGAATGGACGATACACCATTTGGGAAAGATTTCAGGAATAGGACAGTCGGTGGCGAAACCTGAGACGCCAAGGGACAGCGGACATTTATCAATAAGATATCTGACTGATTTCGATAATACTTTTAAATTAATTTTTCAGACTGCAGTTATAAGTTTTCTCCTCTCACATATTTCTGACTTTTGTGCCATTTTACATGACGGCCAGATTAAAAATTTTTTACCAATCATTACTTCTTCCGTATTCATTGATATTATCTTAATTTTTAAAGTAATTACTAAATATAAGGTTTTCTGGCTAGGGAACACAATTTTGAACCAAACATTGAGATAGTCGACAGATTTCGAGTAAGAGATAACTGCATCGATGATTGCTTTTTGTACTTCCTAAAGCACGGCAATGGTATCTACAGTAGAGATAACAATATTAAATGCCACCCCCTAATAGTTTGGTAAAAAACACATCTAGTGATATTTTCTTTAGTTGTGAAGTGCATAAAGTAGCTGTTTAATTCTCTTCAGTTTCTTCCCATTGCGGAATATTTTCGTATTCTCGAAAGTAAAGAGAGGTATGTCTATATTTTAGCTTTGGGGGTGGATCGATTTCCATGTTGGACAGCCTGCAACGGACGAGTGAAGAATGGTGAGACACCATTTGGGAAAGATTTGTTTTGAACAGGGCAGACAGGGGATGAAAATTGGGACGCGGAAGGATGATAGTTAAACTGTAAAATGAGAAATAAGATATGCAACTGGTTTCGAAGCAGTTGATGTAAATACATCAACAAAAAGTAAAGAGAGCATTGCTTGCAAGACCAGGTTGAAGAGAGGCTATGAGCACTTACGATTTTGTTGACTACCTCATATACGTAAAATCCACATATATGGCAAAATATAATCAATAATGAACCCTGAAATAAAATTTTATTTATCGAATTCAAACTATGCTTACAATAACATTAAAAATAATTTTTCATTTTCGTACACTTCCACTTTATTTACATTTTAATTGTTTTCTCAATCTCTTTTAATTGCATTCTTTAACCAGATTCTCAAAATTAATCTAACGTTATAAATCTTCTTCTGTACTTAACTGAGATAAGGAATGCAGTCTGTCTTGTGGTATATGTGATCTGAGATTTTAAGTATGCTTTAAGGAATAAAATAGACTCTTTACCGGGTGATTTGAGACCATCATTTATAAATATGTGAAACGAATGTTTACATTTGGTAAAGGACAATCAATATCGTTGCCTTCTTTTTTACAGTTTCAGCTGCATTCCAAAGCCCATAGACTATAATAGATTCGGCTATAACAAATTTCCTTGATGCCCCCTTCTTTTGTACACTCTACGCGATTGCTTATTTTCCTCAATCGTTAGTCATCTCCTGGATTTGCCAAAGATTTGAGTGAGTTAATACAAATTTACAGTCAAAATATGAGTATAGCGTTAGGTACAATCGTCTCTTCGATAGAGATAATGATATCAGGTCTAGGTTGTAGCTATATCAACCCTAAACGTCTTCTCCAATACTTGATTGAAAAATAAGTTCCATGGCATTATCTCAAATACTTTGGGAGATAATATAAGCTTAACTTTGCTAACTGTCTAACTTTCTTCATTTACTTTACACCGCATTATATTTTCGTGTGTGTTCATCATATATTCGTGTGAGAAAGTAAAGAGGGAACAGATAATCTAAAATCAAGCTTTGGGAGATAATAGAAGTTTAACTCTGTCTGTCTAACTTTCTTCATTTACTTTACACCGCATTATTTCATCATATTTTAGTGTGAGAAAGTAAAGAGGAAACAGATAATCTAAAATCAAGCTTTGGGAGATAATAGAAGTTTAACTCTGTCTAACTGTCTAACTTTCTTCATTTACTTCACACCGCATTATATTTTCGTGTCTGTTCATCATATTTTTGTGTGAGAAAGTAAAGAGGGAACAGATAATCTAAAATCAAGCTTTTAGTTCATCAATGATGAATCATTCAGTTATTACCTATTTCCCCCCTTATACTGGATATAAGGTGCACATCGATATACATCGCGGAACGGTCGATTTGCATATAATAGGGAACACCGCTAAAATAAAGAAGCTTTACATTCTGTGTCATACTCCGCATTTTAGAACTTATTCCGAAGGAGAGTATTGCCCAAATGAAGTACTACCTCCCTCTCCACAATGAAGAAGACAATAGATTCTGCCTATTCAGCGTGATTATTCGCCGACACGGTGGATCTTTAGTGCCTCGATTAGTTGAACTTAGAGTCATGCGGTAAGAGGACACTTTCTCGGTTATGCATTCAAGAGTTATACTAATACATTTATTAATGAATGTTGAAAAAAAATTCGTCTATATCAATAGGGAAAGATTTGTGAGTTTTCTGTTACTATGTAAGGAAGATCTGTCAAAGAAATGAATGGATGAGGCTTGCAAAGTCGAAAATTCAACGGGCGAAAACTATAATCCTCGAGTAGAAAAGAATTGATCGTAGCGTTTCCCCGACCGACCAACCAACCATGGAGAAAATGTCGAAATGATGTTACACCGTGACATTTGAATACTGGAAAAACAATTGCTTTTCATTCCTTTTATAAAAATTCTCGTTTAAGGGAACATGGTGCTCGTTCAAAACTTTTTTTTCATTTCAAATGTCAAGAGTTACCATTGCAGTTTTTTTTTTTTTTTGTATTTTAGAATTCAATTTAAAATGTAATCAAGAAATTGAAATCTGTCTGAACATTTTATTAATTTATAGCTCAAACATTTTAAATTTTTTAAAAATCAATATATTTTCATGTATAACTACTTCTACTTTAAACACATTATTTTAAATCTATTAAAATATTCTACACAAGATTGTACACGGGTTTTTGAGATGTTTTTAGAACTATATTAAATTTTAAAAAAATCTCGAAACTTAGAATAAAAAAAAATTAAATAAATTTCGTTTATATATTTGTATTTAAAAATATATAAACAACAAGAAATTAAAATCTGTCTGAATATTTCATTAATTTTTAGCTTAAACCTTTTAATTTTTTTTAAATCATTATATTTTTAACTATAACTACTTCTACTTTAAACGCATTTTTAAATCTGTTAAAATATTCTACACAAGATTGTGCATGGGTATTTGAGATGTTTATAAAACTGTATTTAATTAAAAAAAATTAAATGAATTTCGTTTATATATTTGTATTTAAAACTATACAAACAACAAGAAATTGAAATCTGTCTGAACATTTCATTAATTTATAGCTTAAACCTTTTAAATTTTTTAAAAATCATTATATTTTTAAGTATAAATACTTCTACTTTAAACGCATATTTTTAAATATATTAAAATATTCTACACAAGATTGCACACAACTTTTTGAGATGTTTTTAAAACTATAGTTAATTTTAAAAAAATTCCGAAACTTAGAATAAAAAATTTAAATGAATTTCGTTTATATATTTGTATTTAAAAATTACTAAACAACAAGAAATTGAAATCTGTCTGAGCATTTCGTTAATTTTTAGCTTAAAACTTTTAATTTTTTTAAAATCATTATATTTTTAAGTATAACTACTTCAACTTTAAATGAATATTTTAAATCTATTAAAATGTTCTACATAAGATTGTGCACGGATTTTTGAGATGTTTTTAAAACTATATTAAATAAAACAAAATTTATGAAACTTAGAATGAAAAAATTCTTAATAAATTTCTTATATATATTTGTATTTAAAAATATATAAACAACAAGAAATTGAAATCTGTCTGAACATTTCTTTAATTTTAAGCTTAAACCTTTTAAATTTTTTTTAAAAATCGTTATATTTTGAATTATAAATACTTCTACTTTAAACGCATATTTTTAAATCTATTGAAATATTCTACACAAGACTGTGCACGAGTTTTTGAGACGTTTTAAAAACTATATTTAATTAAAGAAAATTTCCGAAACTTAGAATAAAAAAATTAAATTAATTTCGTTTATATATTTGTATTTAAAAATATATAAACAACAAGAAATTGAAATCTGTCTGAACATTTCATTAATTTTTAGCTTAAACCTTTTAAATTTTTTAAAAATCCTTATATTTTTAAGTATAACTACTTCTACTTTAAACGCATATTTTTAAATATATTAAAATGTTCTACACAAGATTATGCACGAATTTTTGAGATGTTTTTAAAACTATATAAAATAAAAAAAAAATTCTGAAAATTAGAATGAAAAAATTCTTAATAAATTTCTTATATATATTTGTATTTAAAAATATATAAACAACAAGAAATTGAAATCTGTCTGAACATTTCTTTAATTTTAAGCTTAAACCTTTTAAATTTTTTTTAAAAATCGTTATATTTTGAATTATAAATACTTCTACTTTAAACGCATATTTATAAATCTATTGAAATATTCTACACAAGATTGTGAAAGGGTTTTGAGATGTTTTTAAAACTATATTTAATTAAAGAAAATTTCCGAAACTTAGAATAAAAAAATTAAATTAATTTCGTTTATATATTTGTATTTAAAAATATATAAACAACAAGAAATTGAAATCTGTCTGAACATTTCATTAATTTTTAG
Source organism: Pardosa pseudoannulata (assembly GCA_032207245.1). Taxonomy (NCBI): domain Eukaryota; kingdom Metazoa; phylum Arthropoda; class Arachnida; order Araneae; family Lycosidae; genus Pardosa; species Pardosa pseudoannulata. The sequence continues at coordinate 83,277,662 of CM063504.1, forward strand.
CTTAAACCTTTTAAATTTTTTAAAAATCCTTATATTTTTAAGTATCACTACGTCTACTTTAAACGCATATTTTTAAATATATTAAAATGTTCTACACAAGATTGTGCATGGGTTTTTGAGATGTTTTTAAAACTATATTAAATAAAACAAAATTTCCGAAACTTAGAATGAAAAACTAAATGAATTTCGTTTATATATTTGTATTTAAAGATATATAAACAACAAGAAATTGAAATCTGTCTGAACATTTCATTAATTTATTGCTTAAACCTTTTAAATATTTTAAAAATCATTATGTTTTTAAGTATAACTACTTCTACTTTAAACGCATATTTTTAAATCTGTTAAAATATTCTACACAAGACTGTGCACGGGTTTTTGTGGTGGTTTTAGAACTATATTTAATTAAAAAAAAAACTTCGAAACTTAGAATAAAAAAATTTAAATGAATTTCATTTATATATTTATATTTAAAAAAGTATAAACAACAAGAAATTGAAATCTGTCTGAACATTTCATTAATTTTTAGCTTAAATGTTTTAAATTTTTTAAAAATGATTATATTTTTAAGTATAACTACTTCTACTTTAAGCACATATTTTTAAATCTATTAAAATGTTCTACACAAGATTGTGCACGGGTTTCTGAGATGTTTTTAAAACTGTATTTAATAAAAAAATTAAATGAATTTCGTTTATATATTTGTATTTAAAATATATAAACAACAAGAAAGTGAAATCTGTCTGAACATTTCAATAATTTTTAGCTTAAATGTTTTAATTTTTTTTAAAAATCATTATGTTTTTAAGTATAACTACTTCTACTTTAAACGCATATTTTTAAATCTATCAAAATATTCTACACAAGATTGTGCACGGGTTTTTGAGATGTTTTTAAAACTATATTTAATTTTAAAAAGATTTCCAAAACTTAGAATAAAAAAATTAGATGAATTTCGTTGATATATTTGTATTTAAAAATATATAAACTAAAAGAAATTGAAATCTGTCTGAACATTTCAATAATTTTTAGCTTAAATGTTTTAATTTTTTTTAAAAATCATTATGTTTTTAAGTATAACTACTACTACTTTACGCACATATTCTTAAATCTATTAAAATGTTCTACACCAGATTGTGCACGAGTTTTTGAGATACTTTTAAAATTATATTAAATAAAACAAAATTTCCGAACCTTAGAATAAAAAATTAAATGAATTTTTCTTGTATTTAAAAATATATAAACAACAAGAAATTGAAATCTGTCTGAACATTCCATTAATTTATAGCTTAAATTTTTTAAATTTTTAAAAAATCATTATATTTTTAAGTGTAACTACTTCTACTTTAAACGCATATTTTTAAATCTATCAAAATATTCTACACAAGATTGTGCACGGGTTTTTGAGATGTTTTTAAAACTGTATTCAATAAAAAAATTTCCCGAAACTTATTATAAAAAATTAAATGAATTTCGTTTGTATATTTGTATTTAAAAATATATAAACAACAAGAAATTGAAATCTGTCTGAACATTTCATTAATTTTTAGCTTAAACCTTTTAAATTTTTTAAAAATCCTTATATTTTTAAGTATCATTATACTTTAAACGCATATTTTTAAATCTGTTAAAATGTTCTACACAAGATTGTGCACGAGTTTTTGAGATACTTTTAAAATTATATTAAATAAAACAAAATTTCCGAACCTTAGAATAAAAAATTAAATGAATTTTTCTTGTATTTAAAAATATATAAACAACAAGAAATTGAAATCTGTCTGAACATTCCATTAATTTATAGCTTAAATTTTTTAAATTTTTAAAAAATCATTATATTTTTAAGTGTAACTACTTCTACTTTAAACGCATATTTTTAAATCTATCAAAATATTCTACACAAGATTGTGCACGGGTTTTTGAGATGTTTTTAAAACTATATTTAATTAAAGAAAATTTCCAAAACTTAGAATAAAAAAATTAGATGAATTTCGTTGATATATTTGTATTTAAAAATATATAAACTAAAAGAAATTGAAATCTGTTTGAACATTTCATTAATTTATAGCTTAAACCTTTTAAATTTTTTAAAAATCCTTATATTTTTAAGTATCACTACTTATAACTACTTTAAAAGCATATTTTTAAATCTATTAAAATATTCTACACAAGTCTGTGCACGAGTTTTTGAGATGTTTTTAAAACTATATTAAATAAAACAAAATTTCTGAAACTTAGAATAAAAAAATTAAAGGATTTTCGTTTATATATCTGTATTTAAAAATATATAAATAACAAAAAATTTAAATCTGTTTGAACATTTCATTAATTTATAGCTTAAACCTTTTAAAATTTTTAAAAATCCTTATATTTTTAAAAATCATTATACTGTAAACGCATATTTTTAAATCTGTTAATATATTCTACACAAGATTGTGCACGGGTTTTTGAGATGTTTTAAAAACTGTATTCAATAAAAAAATTTCCCGAAATTTATTATAAAAAATTAAATGAATTTCGTTTGTATATTTTTATTTAAAAATATATAAACAATTTATTACTAATTTTATGAATAGTTTTATAGAAAACCTGTTTAAAAGATGAAGCATTCAAATATTATACCAGTTAAGTCTTAGTATTTTAATATGGAATTTAAGGGAAAACAAACGTGGAGAAAAAGCTACTTAAAATATTCATTTTTCAAAAGAGACATTATGAGTAAAACATCTGTACATCGTAAGTAAAAGCGCTCTATATCACAAATTTCAAATTTTGGAAAAGCATATTAAATTTTTTTTTTTTTGAGATTTGGTTGTGTTGGGTATATTTTAGCTGAAAGCTTCATAAATGTCTTAGAAGTAAGAGGGATGAAATACTGCTTCTAAATATAGGATAATTGTAGAAATAAGAATATCGACATGGGGATTTTCGTCTCGAAACTATGTTGATGCCTTTTGCAATTAGCTAAATATAAGAATTTTAGGAGAAAAAGGTAATGGTCTTATCGTATAATAAAGAAGATAAATTATATGCGAATATGCAAAAATCATAAATTTAAAAAAGTGTCCAAGTGTCTTTTTCTTTCGATGTACAGATATATGCAAATAACTATTTAAATATTGAAGATACCAATTTCAAATTTTGCACTTATGAGTAGAAATGTTAGTATAATATTTGGAGGTAGTAATGATAATAATGATAAAAAGAAAATCGGATATTTTACCGTATTTGGGGAAATATATTTACTTAAGAAGAAATGGAGTTTTCCACATGTGTGGAGGAAAGAACAAATTTATACATCCAAACCTCGCTGTAATAAAGTGCAAAGAACAATAGATATTGTTTGCTATATCTGAACTATTAAGGAAAATCTTAGATCTAACAAAATTTAGCTTCTAAGTATATTCAATAAGGATGTAATTGAGCAAATGATTAAAACCAGTTATTAATGATCTTCAATGAATTTGTTAGATCTGCTTATGTGACAGTTGTGTGTTTAAAAGTAAGCCGAGTGTTAAATGCACACTCAGTCTACTCAGTAGAGAGGAACTCCGGTATACCACAAATTTTACTGAATAAAATTGATTAAATTGAATTGACTAATAACTTGTTAAAGAAAAATGAAAATAATGAAAAAATTACCTCTATTTGTTTACTGATATACTGATATGACTCCAATCTTGAGAAATTTTTATGAAATTTTTTGTACAATACAACAAATGACTCCACCGTTTCCATAGTTTTTATGAAAAAAACGATCTAGTTTTGCGCATTGTGTTATGAAATTTGAGACGAAATACTGTAAGTTTCAAAACCAACAAAAATTATGTAGACTCGTGGTTCTTAAACTTGTTTTCATGGCAATCATCAAGTAGAGTTGGCTTAAAAAATTGAGATATTATTAAAGAAGGCAAGAAGATATTTAATGTGTCTTCTCTTACCAGTGCACTGATGTCTAAACTGCTAAGAATTGTCTTTGATATTTTGCAACGGGTCGCCTGCCCTAACTGATGTAAATCGTTTTTGATGCAACTCTCAATTATTATATTCCCGAGGAGGGAGAAATATGAATTGCATTTATCACGAGGTGTGATCGATTTTCTACTTGGTGATATTCCACAACACTCTGGGGTACCTCGAAAGTATGCCAAGAGTGAGTGTTAAAGTGAAAAAATCTCGAGAATAGCTGCTGTAGACGAATAAAAAAAGGTTCATTATATCTGAGTTCTTAGAAATCGGAAGTTCCCTATATATGGATTAATTAGCATTTATTGGAACATTAATTATGAATTGTGACTCCGCGACCATCTGTTTTCAACGCACTATAGACGCTCGACCTGGTAGGATACGAAAGTAGCTGTCGAGTCCGGGAAGATAACAATGCTATACAAAAAATTTTATTCCAATCCCGACTTAGACAGGTCTCCCTTAATTATTGAAAGTCGTGGGCTGGGATGGAGCTAGATTTTAGGCTAGTGGCAAATACCAAGCTAGAAAGGACTTCACTTGAGTGACCAACCCGGAACAGACGACCGACTGACGTCAAACACTGTGAAAATCCAGACAGGAGACAAAAAGAACTTGGAAAAAGTGGAGAGACGCTACGGAGGGAGAGTGTGTGTTGTTTCTTTTAAGAAGATCCCACCCCTTTTTCCTTATTGTAGCGTGCCTCGAGCTGTGAATACACATTAATTAAAACTTACTTTTTTGGAGACTTGACCTCTGATCTGATATTTTTAAGATTGCCAGAAAACTTTTGAATGACTCCCCAATAGTCGTCTTATAGTTAGTACACACCAAGTTATTTTTATTACCAAAGCTGTCTTTGGGAATTTTGAACTTCCGTGATACCTATGATATCAAGAATAGAGGATCCCCGAGACTTCACAGGATTAAAAATAATACAAACACAGCGGGTCCGTAATTTTTGTTCGTTAAATCCAGGTGTTCTATACATACCGAGTATAACGGGGCTCGACTGTAATTTCATTAACTGCGTGTGGCTCTTTAAAACCTCCAAAATATTGTTTTCCGCGATACATACGAATACATATGCATACCTATTTTCTACTGTACCAGACAGTCACCAAAATTCTCATTTTAGAACAAACTCTTAATAATAGACAGAATAAAAACTCACTTGACCCTGAATTTCAATCCTCACTTAATAAAAGTAAAAGTTTTTATTCAAGCAACTACCGATTCGTGTGAATTCCCCTCGAAAAGTGAAATTCGATTTTAATTCAAGAGTTTCCGAGACTCGGTGCCATTATTTATTTTCTAAATTTTCTAAAAATCTCGCGAGTTCAAGACTATTTAGTTTTTGAGATTTATTGGGGTTACTAAACTTTTCGCGAGCTCTTACATAACCGTGATCAATGGCGCGTAGGATTTGTTTCGTAGGGAATTGTATTAAATTCGGAAAAGAATTCTTTAAGGAAAAGTTTTAGGCGTCGTGATAGGGAGCTAAAGTGTAAGTAAGCAGATTTATATTTTATTCGTTTGCTTAGAAATTCCGTTTGGTAATTACCCAGTTAATAAATATTAATCCAGTGGAAAATAAAAACAAATTTATACAATATAGAAAACAAAACTAAGCATGAATTTTGGTTTACGTTGGATACAGTATATGTAAAACAATTATTTTAATTTGTAAAATATTTAAACAATAATTTTCGTTGTTTCATGGCTTTACATGCTCTCTAACTAGAGAAAACAATTTAAGTTAACCCTTTCGTGGGCCGTGGGACGATTACTTCCCACCTACACGATCTTACAAAATACATCTGAGGGAAGCGCTAGAGCCATTATAATATATTGGTCTTGTTATTGAAACGACAGGAAGACTGATTCCCGCTTCGGTTTTGCGCTATCATTAATTGTTCGATCGATTGAATAAAATTAGTAGCTCTGTTTTGAAAGTTTGGAAACGTGCAGTGAGAAATAAATGGCCCACGAAAGGGTTAATAAGAGATTTGAAAAAAAATTTTCAATTTTACAACTCCTCTTCAACCTCCACTCAAAATACGTGTTCTGCAAAGATCGGTCGATTTACTTGAAAAATTGAAATAAAAAATAAGTATCTAACGTGTTCTGCAAAGATCGGTCGATTTACTTAAAAATTGGAAAAAGAATTTACCAAGTATCTAACGAGTTCTATTAAGATCGCTCTATTTACTTAGAAAATAAAGAAAAATTTATATAAAAATATACCATTCAAATTTAAAATGGTTAAACAGAAAACAGAAACTCAAAAGCCTGCTCGACTTCGAAAACGTCGTGAACAGTATAGAGCTAAACGAGAAAAAGAAACTTCTAAAGAGCTTATCATTATTCTGTTTATCTGGGAGAAAATTTTTTTTCAAATCTCTTATTTTAAATTAATTTTACAATTTACACTAAATCACAAATTTGTGATGAAAATCACACTCAGTTTATTTAATTTGTGATTAAGTGAATGTTTCAGTCTATTTAGTATGAATGTTATGTGTTTCCTTTGTGTTTTCTTTGTTAATTCAATTAGATTTTAAATATTCAATTTTTGTAAAATTTTTCCTCAAAATGTTGTTTTTGTTTATGTATCAATTTGTTGAGTTACGATCCCCTCGCCAGATTTCAAACGCCACGCACGCAAGCTGCAAGCACGCCAATTTCGCCAAATGTGGTTGAAGCACCAACAAGATCCATGATTAGAAACAGGAGAGTGGGCTAAGAAGAGGAGTTGAAAAACAGACCCATTTTTATGACAAACACTTTAAAATGAGAATATTCAAAATTTAAGTGAGACTGAAAAAAAATGACAATTATCGAACATTTTAAAATCTTGCATAAAAGGAAGTCCTTATAAAATTTTCAAGCTTTTAAAAATGATTTAAGCTTTAAAATGAGAATATACGACAAGAACAATGTAAGTTTTGAAGAAATAAAATAATTATTTCATCGCAAAGTATTGATCTGATTATGAAGTACTCTCCTAGCATGACTTTTTCAGAACAAGCAAGTCATTTCGTATGTTTGAACAGAAACTCTTAAGAAAATGTTGAACTTTATAAGGCTTTTTTAAAAGTTGTTAAACTAGGGTTATGAAACTTTGCAAATAAATAAGTTAAAAACGTTAAATATTTTTCATAATATCTTATGTTGTTTTTGAAAAGTTAATTTTTTATAATTTTTTTTTTCGTTTTCTAAATTTTCCATGCTATTTAACTTTTATGGATTCCTATAACTTGCTTAACAAACACTCGTAACTTGCAATAAAGTATAACTGGGTATTCGCTTTATTTTTTTAATTGCATTTAGATTATTAAAACTTAAATTTAAATGTAAAAAATTCCGAGCTTTTCAAGAACATTTTTCTTGTAGATACAAAAGTATTTTCTATGAATTAACTGTTAAATCTATTGACAAGACAATATCCCAAAATTATCAAAAGATATATTTAAGTAATAATAAAATTAAAGATGAAGAAAAAACTAAATATAAATACTCAACATTTTAAAAAATAATAAAATATTTCAAAATATTTAATATACAAAAATCTATCTATAAAAAATTTTTTCTTATAGATAGAAAAGTACTTTCTATAAATTAACTGTTAAATCTATTGACAAGATAATATCCGGAAAATGGTCAAAAAGTATATTTAAGTAATAATGAAATAAAAGTGGAAGAAAAAACTAATAATAAATGCGCAACATTTTAAAAAATAATAAAATATTTCAAAATATTTAATATACAAAAATCTATCTATAATAAAATTTTTCTTATACATAGAAAAGTACTTTCTATAAATTAACTGTTAAATCTATTGACGAGTTAATATCCTAAAATGATCAAAAAGTATATTTAAGTAATAATGAAATAAAAGTGGAAGAAAAAAACTAATAATAAATGCACAACATTTTAAAAAATAATAAAATATTTCAAAATATTTAATATACAAAAATCTGTCTATAAGAAAATTTTTCTTATAGATAGAAAAGTACTTTCTATAAATTAACTGTTAAATCTATTGACAATTTAATATCCCAAAATAATCAAAAAGTATATTTAAGTAATAATGAAATAAAAGTGGAAGAAAAAACTAATAATAAATGCGCAACATTTTAAAAAATAATAAAATATTTCAAAATATTTAATATACAAAAATCTATCTATAATAAAATTTTTCTTATACATAGAAAAGTACTTTCTATAAATTAACTGTTAAATCTATTGACGAGTTAATATCCCAAAATGATCAAAAAGTATATTTAAGTAATAATGAAATAAAAGTGAAGAAAAACTAATAATAAATGCGCAACATTTTAAAAAATAATAAAAATTTTCAAAATATTTAATATACAAAAATCTGTCTATAAGAAAATTTTTCTTATAGATAGAAAAGTACTTTCTATAAATTAACTGTTAAATCTATTGACAATTTAATATCCCAAAATAATCAAAAAGTATATTTAAGTAATAATGAAATAAAAGTGAAGAAAAAAACTAATAAGAAATGCGCAACATTTTAAAAAATAATAAAATATTTCAAAATATTTAATATACAAAAAATCTATCTATAAGAACATTTTTCTTGTAGATACAAAAGTATTTTCTATGAATTAACTGTTAAATCTATTGACAAGACAATATCCCAAAATTATCAAAAGATATATTTAAGTAATAATAAAATTAAAGATGAAGAAAAAACTAAATATAAATACTCAACATTTTAAAAAATAATAAAACATTTCAAAATATTTAATATACAAAAATCTATCTATAAGAACATTTTTCTTGTAGATACAAAAGTATTTTCTATGAATTAACTGTTAAATCTATTGACAAGACAATATCCCAAAATTATCAAAAGATATATTTAAGTAATAATAAAATTAAAGATGAAGAAAAAACTAAATATAAATACTCAACATTTTAAAAAATAATAAAATATTTCAAAATATTTAATATACAAAAATCTATCTATAAAAAATTTTTTCTTATAGATAGAAAAGTACTTTCTATAAATTAACTGTTAAATCTATTGACAAGATAATATCCGGAAAATGATCAAAAAGTATATTTAAGTAATAATGAAATAAAAGTGAAGAAAAAACTAAAAATAAATGCACATTTTAAAAAAATAATAAAATATTTCAAAATATTTAATATACAAAAATCTATCTATAAGAAAATTTTTCTTACAGATAGAAAAGTACTTTCTATAAATTAGCTGTTAAATCTATTGACAAGTTAATATCCTAAAAAATTATCAAAAAGTATATTTAAGTAATAATGAAATAAAAGTGGAAGAAAAAACTAATAATAAATGCGCTAACATTTTAAAAAATAATAAAATATTTCAAAATATTTAATATACAAAAATCTATCTATAAAAAATTTTTTCTTATAGATAGAAAAGTACTTTCTATAAATTAACTGTTAAATCTATTGACAAGATAATATAAAATGAACAAAAAAGTATATTTAAGTAATCATGAAATAAAAGAGGAAGAATTTGGTTTGGTTTGGTTTGGAGCTCTATGGTCTACTGTTTTTCACACCAGGGCTAATGAGACCGGAACCTACTGCTTAAAGCCGATTCCGAATGGCTACGAACATCCATGCCGTAGTGGGATTCGAACCCTCCGGTACCGACGATCATCGCCCTAACCAATCGGGCAGCATTCGGCTAAAAAGTTGAAGAAGTGGAAAAAAACTAATAATGAATGCACAACATTTTTAAAAAATAATAAAATATTTCAAAATATTTAATATACAAAAATCTATCTATAATAAAATTTTTCTTGTAGATACAAAAGTATTTTCTATGAATTAACTGTTAAATCTATTGACAAGACAATATCCCAAAATTATCAAAAGATATATTTAAGTAATAATAAAATTAAAGATGAAGAAAAAACTAAATATAAATACTCAACATTTTAAAAAAAAAATAAAATTTTTCAAAATATTTAATATACAAAAATCTATCTATAAGAAAATTTTTCTTATAGATAGAAAAGTACTTTCTATAAATTAACTGTTAAATCTATTGACAAGATAATATCCGGAAAATGGTCAAAAAGTATATTTAAGTAATAATGAAATAAAAGTGGAAGAATTTGGTTTGGAGCGCTATGGTCTACTGTTTTGCACACGAAATGAGACCTGGACCTACTGCTTAAAAATTCTGAACGGCTACGAACATCCATGCCGTAGTGGGATTCAAACCCACGAACTCCGGTACCGACGATCAGCGCCCAACCAATGATCAAAATATATTTCAGCTAAAAATAAAAGGAAGAAAAAAACTAATAATAATTGCACAACATTTTAGAAAATAATAAAATATTCAAAATATTTAATATACAAAAATCTATCTATAATAAAATTTTTCTTATACATAGAAAAGTACTTTCTATAAATTAACTGTTAAATCTATTGACGAGTTAATATCCTAAAATGATCAAAAAGTATATTTAAGTAATAATGAAATAAAAGTGAAGAAAAAAACTAATAATAAATGCAACATTTTAAAAAATAATAAAATATTTCAAAATATTTAATATACAAGATCAAAGTACTCTATCTATAATAAAATTTTTCTTATACATAGAAAAGTACTTTCTATAAATTAACTGTTAAATCTATTGACGAGTTAATATCCTAAAATGATCAAAAAGTATATTTAAGTAATAATGAAATAAAAGTGGAAGAAAAAAACTAATAATAAATGCACAACATTTTAAAAAATAATAAAATATTTCAAAATATTTAATATACAAAAATCTGTCTATAAGAAAATTTTTCTTATAGATAGAAAAGTACTTTCTATAAATTAACTGTTAAATCTATTGACAATTTAATATCTCAAAATGATCAAAAAGTATTTAAGTAATAATGAAATAAAAGTGGAAGAAAAAACTAATAATAAATGCACAACATTTTAAAAAATAATAAAATATTTCAAAATATTTAATATACAAAAATCTGTCTATAAGAAAATTTTTCTTATAGATAGAAAAGTACTTTCTATAAATTAACTGTTAAATCTATTGACAATTTAATATCCCAAAATAATCAAAAATATATTTAAGTAATAATGAAAGAAAAGTGAAAGAAAAAACTACAAATATATATTTAATAATATAATATTTAATATACAAAAATCTGGTATTTAAAATTTTAGATAGCATTTATTTAGCCTTGTTTCAAAGCATATATGTGCAAAATTTCATGTCTCTTAGTAATTTCCAAAGCTCTTTTGTAGCGTCCACTATCTCTTAAAATCTTTTCATTTTCTGCGCCTGTAAAATTGTTTTCTTGTTTGATACAACGTTACCGCCGTAAAGCGTATTATCTTACACTACTCGAAATCAATGAATAGCTAGTAAAGCCTAACGATGATAAATTGCTTATAACCACTGCAAGTAATTTTTATTATTACTATTATTTAGAGCTAAAATTACAGCCACCGCTAACATGTGATAGATTTTTTTTTTCAACTTTGAAACACTGTTCTGTATATTCATTGCATTTAAATTCAAGATCCATTTTATAAATATTATTGTAATTTATATGGGCATAAAATGTCAAATTTTAAAATCTTGAATTGTGAAACTTAATACCTTTTTGATTTTTATAAACACAAATGTATAAGTACGGTACATGCATCTAATCAGAAAAATCGTACAAAATGAAACCTTGAAGGAGACAGGAAAATTCGAAACTCAAAGAATAGCAAGCATGTGACATTTTATTGATAAGAATCAGACAAAGAACTTTATCTTTTTTTACTTCCTTGTATGAAGAAAAGAAACATTGTAATCACGGAAAAATTTCAGAGCTCAGATTTTAACAGAAATACCCATTTTGACCAATCTAATTTTTACGGCAGTACCTACGTACAAGAAGATTTCAACTTTAAAACTTTGAGCTATGAAGAACGGTTCTGACCATCTATTAATGAGTTCTGTCTAGTTTCGACATGAAGTCTGTACTTATATACGTACATATGTAATACTTTGCATGACTTAAAAACAATCAGTTTTGGTTTGGTTTGGAGTGCTACGGTCTACTTTGTGCAACACGGGGGGGGGGGTTAATGAGACCACGACCTACAGCTTAAAGCCGATTCCGAACGGCTGCGAACATCCATGCCACTGTGGGATTTGAACCCACGAACTCCGGTACCGAAGACAGCAGCCTAACCAATCGGCCATCGTTCGGCCAAAAAACAATCAGACGTTGAATGTAGAAATTTTGCACCTCACTTATGATTACTGTAAGCTGTATTACAAAAGGTATATTATCGCTGCCAATTATAACTCAAAAATGATTAGACGCAGAGAGTTGAAATTTTGTATTTAGGATTATTGTAACATCTATTTATGCATTTCATTTTTTTATTGCAATCTGTACCCTATATAACGAAAAATTCTCTCCCTATCGGATATTAATAGTACCCATCTGTTCCAAATAACAATACTTATGCTCTATTCATTGTTGAATATAGTTCTTAATATTGTTGAATATAGTTCTCAATATTGTTGAATAAAAATCCATTCATTGTTAAACCGATATTGTAAAAATTAATATCCTAAAATTCTGTATTGTAATTTCTACTGTAAAAACTATATTTTAGCAATTGTTTAAGTGTCCACTTTATTAAAGAATTGGAGGATCGTATATCATGTTCAAATAACATAAATTTTAATGAAGCCCAAAATATTACAATATACCAGGAGTGGCCAAACTGTGGCTTGCGAGCCACATGCGGCTCTTTGAAGGATTATTTGTGACTCTCGATAAATGTACCCGAGTTCTCTTTTCGTTTTCCTTTTAAAAAAATCGGTCTTATTGTCCTTTTAAGAGATGATTCTCCAATTCCACAATTCATACTGATTCACTGCATAATTCACGGAGAACATCTAGTTACAAAATATTTAAAATATCCTGGTGTTATGAAAACAGTGTAATACATTATAAATTACATTCGAAACAATGTAAAAAATCATCGACAATTAAAAAAATTCCTTGAAAAAGATGAAGAACTTTCAAATGACATTCATTAAATATAATTTATGTAAAAAAAGTTTTTAATACTTTTTTGCATACCTTTTAAATACTTATTTAATTGTGGATCGTGGAAAATTTCAAATTTTGAAAAATGGCTTTCACTATCAAGGAGATTTTCCTTGTAAATTTTAATATATTTAACAGGAATTTGTGGTATCCATATTAAAATTTTTTATTTTTTTTAAATATCCTGATGTTATGAAAACAGTGAAACACATTGTAAATTACATTCGAACCAATGCAAAAAATCATCTACAATTAAAAAATTCCTTGAAAAATTAAAGAACGAAGAACTTTTAAATGACATTCATTAAATATAATTTCTGTGAAAAACTTTTTTAATACTTTTTAAATGTGTATTTAATTGTGGCTCGCGAAAAATTTCAGTTTTTGAAAAAAGGTTCTCACTATCAATTAACTTGACCTAGTAAACTTTAATAGGTTTAACAGGAAATTGTCGTATCCATATTAATTTTTTATTTTTTAAAAATCTCCTGATGTTATGAAAACAGTGAAACCCATTGTAAATTACATTCGAACCAATGCAAAAATTATCTACAATTAAAAAATTCCTTGAAAAATTAAAGAACGAAGAACTTTTAAATGACATTCATTAAATATAATTTTTGTGAAAAAAAATTTTAATACCTTTTAAATATGTATTTAATTGCGGCTCGCGAAAAATTTCAAATTTTAAAAAATGGCTCTCACTATTAAGGAGCTTGGCCTAGTAAACTTTAATAGATTTAACAGGAAATTGTCGTATCCATATTAATTAATTATATTTTTTTAAATATCCTGATCTTATGAAAACAATGAAACACATTGTAAATTACATTCGAACCAATGCAAAAAATCATCTACAATTAAAAAATTCCTTGAAAAAATAAAGAAAGAAGACCTTTTAAATGACATTCATTAAATATAATTTCTGTGAAAAAAAATTTTAATACCTTTTAAATATGTATTTATTTGCGGCTCGCGAAAAATTTTAAATTTTGAAAAATGGCTCTCACTATCAAGGAGCTTGGCCTAGTAAACTTTAATAGATTTAACAGGAATTTGTGGTATTTAAATATTCATATATAAGTGCAACACAGACATCTATTTGTAAAAAATCTTATAAAATAGAATCTTGAATGTGACAGGGGAATTCAAAACAAAAAGCATATTAAGAATTTTATTATAATAAGTCAGACAAAAATAACATTTTTTGGAGAAGCTGTCTAGTGATTAAGCTATATTCTTATAAAGTGCGTTATTAAAAATACCTAATAGATAGGTTTCCATCCATTTGATATTTTTCATCTAATTAAAAAATATATAAAACGGAAACCGGAAAGCATAATAAGCATTCAAACTGGAAAGCGCAATAAACATATGTCATTTTATTGCAATAAGCCAGATAAATAACTTGGTCCGATTTTCTGAAACAGCTATCAAGTGAGTAAACAACATTTTTATAAAGTGCACCGTTAAAAATGCTACATAGATAGATTTCTATTCCCATAATACGCTTCAGACACTGGTACTTTATGTTATTGAAACATGAAATCCATTGTAATCTTTCTCTTCATACTAACAAATTCTGAGCCGAACAACAGACAGCCAAGCCCGCTCTTCGATCGATACCCTATTCCACTTTCTCCCTCCGCTGTGAAAGAAAACAAGACTTTCCGACATGAAAACAGTCGATTCAAGGTCTTTTATTCGTGACATTAGGTAAATAGCGAGGGAAATTGCCCTCATTCTTTGATACATCGTAAATAAGGGAAAGTATTCCTTCCTGGCAACATAAAACTTATATGTAATAGTTATGACTTTGGACAAGTACCCGTGGTGTAGTGGTTATCACATCCGCCTAACACGCGGAAGGTCCCAGGTTCGAGCCCTGGCGGGTACAGTATATTATTTTATCCTACAATTTTGTTTAAAAAAATCCAAATTATGATAAAGCACCTTATAATTTTTTGCGCATTTTTCTGATTCAAAATATTTTACCTTATTATTCTCATGTGATGGAAATATCACTTAAAAAAATTACTTTCTTTACCAGCGACATCTTTATATCAAAACTTGTTATAATAAAATTGCCGGATCGATAAAGCAAACCATTACAAATCTTAGCAAGATGATATCGATTTCCGATAAAACTTAAAATTAATCTAATAAATAATATCTGAAGTAAATGAATTTCAACAAAGATAATATGGTTTTTGAAAAATTTCCTTATTTGTACAAAATAATTAAAAGTGTGTATTGTAACGCTGATGAGAGATGAGATATATTGTAAGCAAAAAACATCTTTTACTGCAAATAACTGGGGAAATTTTGGTTTAATCCTCGATGATATTCACATTAAAAGAGATGAGATATATTGTAAGCAAAAAAATCATCTTTTACTGTAAATAACTGGAAAAATTTTAATTTATTTCTCGATGATATTCACATTAAAAAAAGAGAAATTAATTAAAACTTCTTTATTAAGCAACACTCGCAAACATTATAAATAACTAGATACCTCTCCATTTCCCAAATTATATATATATGTGTGTGCATGTGTAACGAAGCAGAAATTTTGGCATTGAATAATAGAATATGCTGGAAGATATATTTAAAATTTTGTATCCAAAAGTAGATTTATTAAAAGTAGAAAATCTACGGGTCACAATAGTAATTAAACTCATCAGTCTTGGCCAAATTAATTTTTATTTTCCGGATCACAAAAATTAGATATTTTTATTCCCAAACGCGCTATGAACGTCATGTTTTAAAGCGAAACCATGTACAAGTAAAAAAGGGAAGAGAGACTTTTCACAGCATTCAACCTCTAACGTTTAGACTTAATATGTGATGACCGGCCACGACTGATGAATTTAATTATTATTGTGACTCGTGATAGGGGTGAGCTAGCATGAAAGGCTAATATAAATAAAAAGCCCTTTACACCTGGGTCAGCATCTCAATCAAAATCTGTGGGAAAATTTCTAGGAAAATCTGCTCCAATTGCCTGCATTTCCTTTTTGTTCGAGAATTTCCTAAATTGGTCGCTGGGGCAATGTTCAGTTTTAATTGGCTAGACCCTTTCTTTGAGGGCGTGAACTGTAGCCCCAGTGGTCAATTTAGGTTGGGGGTTAAAAAAAGGAAAGCAGAGGAACGCGGGAATTTTTGCCCCTGACTTAAAATTTGAAAATCCCTGAGAATTTTCTCGGGCCGTCTTTGGAGTTTTATAAAAAATACCCACATTAGGTTTCTTATCTAGTTAACTTTTCTTAATATATATATATATATATATATATATATATATATATATATATATATATATATATATATATATATATATATATATATATATATATATATATATATATAATATATATATATATATATATATATATATATGTATATATATATATATATATATATATATATATGTATATATATATATATATATATAAATATATATATACATATACATATATATGCACATATATGTATATATGTATATATGTATATATATAAATATATATATATATATATAAATATGTTATATATATATATATATATAATAATATATATATATATATATATATATATATATATATACATATGCATATATGTATATATATATATATATATATATATATATATATATATATATATATATATATATATATACATATATAGATAGATAGATATATAATGCATCGTTATTTCAAAAATGTTCTCGCTACTACATGTTAAAATGCAGAAGGCACGAAATTGGTATCCAAGAGCAAAAAATGAAATAATTTTTTAACGTATATCGTAGTTTAATCATGATTATAAAGAACATTTAAAAGTATTTTTATACTACCTACTGCTTAAAGCCGATTCCGAGCTCGGTTTTTGCTTAAGAAGTCTAGTGTAAATAAAATGATAGATGGGAAACACTTCTCAGAACTAGTACATCGCAGTTTGATTTTGAATATAAAGCACTTTTAAAAATGCGTTTGTGGTATCATTCATTAGACTGATATTTGTAAAGTTTTAGAAAATTTCCTTTGGTCTCCATAATTGTTTTCCTTTTGTTTTTCAGCCCGCTTCCGATTATGTTTTACACTCGTCACTGCGCTAATACATCTGCAGATCATCAAAAGTGAAGCTTAACTCCCAAACCGTTTTCAACTGATTATCTCCCCATCAGAAGCGTTTATGGCATCATTCATTAGACTGATATTTGTAAAATTTTAGAAAAATTCCTTTTATTCCATAATTGTTTTCCTTTTGTTTTTCAGCTCGCTTCCGATGATGTTTTACACTCGTCACTGTGCTAACACTTCTGCAGATCATCGAAAGTGAAGCTTAACTCCCAAACAGTTTTGAACTGATTATCTCCTCCATCCAAAGCAAAGAGACGATAACGAGCACGCTGTTTCTGTAACTCACTTACAATTGCGGCCCTTTTTTCCAGAATCGTGACAGACATGCGTCCGCAGTCGTGTCAAACACCGTTCAACCTCATCTTGACACACTTAAAAACAACTCCGGTCTTCGGAGCCTGCGGGATGAAGAGAGAGGAATGAAAAAAGAAACAGAAAAAGAATTCGGATTGAGGAAGAAGATAATGAATAATCTTAAAATAGTTCACACAAACCGAGGAAGTGGATTTGCTTGCTGCAGAGGAGAAAATGAAAAATAGTTTTTTATTTTTTTATTTTTTTCCCTTTCGCGCGATCGTTCGCCGCGTGAGATTCGGCGGAATGATGTAATGTAAATGCATGTATGCGCTTTTTTTTTTTTTAAGTTGCGTAAAAGCGCAAGGTTAGTTCTAGAAAAAGAAACAAAAAGGGAAAGACTTTGTCCCCTTCCATCATTTTTCGAATGAAGAGAGACTATTGTTTTGCTCGAATTTGGGTTAAGCATCGCTGTGCGCAGTGGTCTCTGTTTAGGGGTTATTTTATGTTTTGACAGTTCCAGGAAAAGGACGCAGAAATGAAAGTTGGTGGAATTAGAGGTTTATATCCTGGTACATGGCATCTGAGTGGTGTATTACTTATTTATTTATTTATTTATTTAGTAATTGTGTGATAGGGTTTTGATTTTGCCTTAAAATTTTTTCAAATATATTCCCGTTCTGTTAATAAAAGTCTTTAACTAAAATGGTGTCATTTTTTTTATAGGCCATGACTGCAACCACCCATCGTGAAGTCCGTTTTATTACATATATATATATATATATATATATATATATATATATATATATATATATATATATATATATATATATATATATATATTTAAAGTTATAAAGATAACGTGAGATTACTCCAGGATACATTTAATTAATTTTAATGCTTATGGATTTACAAGCAGATTCAGGGGAGTAGATATGAAAATTATTAAGTAACATTTTTATTACATATATAGCCCGGACCTTGAGAAAGTAACTGGCTATACGTGCTGGCCGATGAGCTTGCAATTTAGCGTGTGGCACTGTGCCCCACATTATAAAACGGCGATGAGCCATAACTTACTTATAATTTTGCGTCTCAAGAAGGTACTTTCGATCACACCTCCGTCTGTGTATGACAGACTACCATCTTTGAATATATTGAATTCAATGTTTGTGGAACACAAACACATACATCCTATATATGACAGTTTTATATAATTTAAGAGGAATTAACTAGCCCTTATTTAGTTTGCAGAAGCCAGGCTCAGAAAAAATTATTGCATTCTCATGTCTACATTAAACTCATACAAAAACTCAAAAACTAGATAGCCGTATCCAAAGTCAGTTAAAGTCACATTTTATTCCATAAGTTAACAAGTCTCGGACGGCATACAACGCACGTCTTTACAGCATAAGATTTGCCACTGAAGTTCTGTAATGCAATGCCTCCCGGGATCGAAATCGCTCCATTTACACCGGAAATTATTTGTGGAGAACTTTTTTGCATACCAAATAATTTGCAGATGGTCGGAAGAAGTATCCCAAAAACGAGTGAGTCCAAGTGAATCACCAAGATCTCCTAAGACCCAGATTGAAACATGGAAATAATTGCAAGTTAGTGATTTTTATTCCTGAGAAACGGAAGAAATTGTGCTCTATATTGAGACTATTTTTCATCACGATGTGGAATTGAAATTGTAGAAAATACTTTGGTTACTTATTAGGATAACTTTTAATGTATAATATACACACTTACGGAGATATATTCTTCTTCTTCATAATCACAACAGCCCCTTGCAGGCTTTGTCTACCTGAGCCATAAACAATTTCCAGCACTTTCCGTCCCTGGCGATTTCTCTTTAGTTCTGTATCGTCAGAACATCGAGGTCTTTTTCCCTGTCATCAAACCATCTGTTTGGGGTGGAGGGTCTTTCTCTGTTTCGGGATCCCACAGTATTTTTGAAAGTGGACAGTTTAAGGACAGTGTTTGTAGGGACAGGCGAGTAATAGTGATCGGCCAGAGAGCACCATCTATCAAGGAGGTAAGTAGATTTGAAGAGAACGTCGGAGGTGATTGTAGACTCCGGACGTGTAAGCGAGGCTCTTAGGATAGATACTTGAGTTGATATAATTGGTTACTGTAAATATTATAATATTTGTATATATAATTGTCCGGTAGTAGTTTGTGCTTTGTCTTAAAATAAACCTTAATGTTGAAAAAATAAATCTACTGTTTGTTAGATCGCCTAGCCGTTGTATAAATTCACATCCAAACAGTAGATTTATTTTTTCAACATTAAGGTTTATTTTAAGACAGAGCACAAACTACTACCGGACAATTATATATACAAATATTACAATATTTACAGTAACCAATTATATCAACTGAAGAATCTATCCTAAGAGCCTTGCTTACACGTCCGGAGTCTACAATCACCTCCGACGTTCTCTTCAAATCTACTTACCTCCTTCATAGATGGCGCTCTCTGGCCGATAACTATTACTCGCCTGTCCCTACAGTGTTTTCTGAGCTTCTCCAAATATGACTTTCCCATCTTAACCTATTGCTCCACATAAACTGAGTTATCTGTGGCTGCCAATGAAGTTGGTATAATTCCAAGATGAATCAAGTTCTCTAGCATTCGCTCTCCTGTACTTGGTCAAGGATATATATATGTGTGCAGAGAGAGAGAGAGAGTGAGAGAGATATGAATAGAAGATTAATTTGTTCTGCAGCTAGTCACCTAGAGCGCCTTTACAAACAGTCTAACTTACTACCGCTCCTTAGAAATCTTTAACACCAAATGGTGGACTTACGACCTTATGACACGTCAATATGTAGGTTTTGTTTTATGATTCCTTTTACTGTTGAAGAATGTGCAGATTTCTTGTGTTACAGCGAAAATTTTTCATGTTGACCTCCGATAAAACCTTTAATTGGTTAAAAAATATTTGCTATTGCACGAGAAAACCACGTATTATTTAACAAGAAAAGGAATCCTAAACTGATTCTACTGTTATTTCAACATGTACTTACTGACGTGGTTATACTGCCATCTATGAGCTAGTTTTCTCTGCAAGTGTATCTGTTCGTGCGTGAAGATGATCACTCAGAAATAAATCAAGATAGATAACTGCAAATTGGTCATGTGGTTTATACGCATAAAAAATTAATTCCAAACCTTGTTTACTGAGGCAAGGACAGGGCCCGACATGGTGTAAGGTGAATCATCCTAAATTATAAGAATGTATCAAATTTGAAACCCAAGCTTTCAACTGAAAGATGTATTGTTTGATTATTTGATTGAAAGATACAACGAGTAAAGTTTATAGAGAAGATTGGTGCTTTTTACTTGTCGACTTTTCGACATGTACGCCAAATGATGTAAACCCAATTTTCAATACTTTTGTTGGAAAATTTAGAATTATATTGTTGAATAACAGTTATAAAACCTTGGCAATTATAGAAAGAGGTACTGTTTGATTATTTGATTGTACGATACAACGAATAAAATTTAGTGAGAAGGTTGCTGATTTTTACTTGTCGACTTTTCGACATGTACACCAAATGATGCGAACCCAATTTTCAATACTGTTGTTGGGCAACTTAGAATTATATTGTTGAATAACAGTTATAAAAACTTGGCAATTATAGAAGTGATATATTTGAATGGAAGAAAATAAAGTGAAGATCAAACACGATTTTTACTCAAAATTTGTAGTCTTTTAAATCATTCACAATTTAAAAGATTCCGTTTCTTTTAGAAAGCTACGGTCAGCCTTTTGCTACTTGAAAACAAATTAGACGGTACCTCTCCTCTATCCCAATAGTCGATTTGTTTTGATTTAAAGTGCTACTGTCAATAATTTGCCGCACAATTAAATAGACTGGGAACTATTTCAAATGGCTATGAGCATCCATACTAGAAAGCGGATTCGAATCCACGATCTCCGGTACTCACCCAACAGAAAGTTTCGAACTCACAACTTTTGTCACCAAAACTCTCTGCCCTTACGTTTTACGCTTCGTCTATCCTTTTTAGAAAAACATTTTCAGAGCAGAAAGATATGCTTTATATTTGCTGGATAAGTATAAAATAAATATTTTGTAAATTACTAAACAAATACATTAAACCCTAATTTTAAAAAAATTATTGCATTTTAGAAAAATTGGAGGAGCCAAGTATTTTATTACCACGTTTTATATTTATTTGGACCTTTCTACCGGTTTTCGCGGACAGCATGCTACAATCAAATGTACAAAAGCCTGTTTTATTTATAGAAATAGATGTAGGCTATATAACACACATCTCCACGGGCTTTGTTGACAAGCAATATATTAATAGCAGGAGGAAAAAGAAGAAAGATTGAATGAGTTACAAACAAGGCTGAAGAACACCAGCTGATTCTTAAATCAGGTTAGGATTTATTCCCTGTTACATGTTGAGGAGTCAGTTTAGTTCTTCTTTTTCAACCAAATGTTTTTTCCAAACTCCAGTCGTTTCAGTCTGTGAATCAGTTGTTTATTTCCAAACGTATTTACCTACGTCATCATGAAGAGGCATATTGCATAAAAAAAGATGTAAAATAGGTAAACTTATTAGTCTTGAAAGTAAAGCAATTCCTTTCTAATAGAGGTCAAACACCCATGGCACGTGACTACTACAGCCTTAAAGTAGAACTGAAGTATTTTAATAGCCAGTTGATTTTGCAATCTGATCGAATCATCAAACAAATCCCCGAACCACTAAGCGAGTTTCTAGTTTACTTTACTTTTTCGTTCCGCTTTAGCGACTGCTCCAAAAACCTTGCCTACTGAACAGTCTCGAGCAATGTTAGAAACAAGGCATTAATTATTTATTTTCAGATACTCACGGCTAATTGTTGCAGTGAACATTTTTTAACAAAAACTTTGCTTTTGATTTGGAGTTAGACTTGCCTGTTGAGCAATAATACGCAATTCCCATGCATAACTGATTATTAATTTGTTTTAAGACGTTCACGCTAGCTATTGAGATGGATTACAAAGATTTATATAGCTCTATATTCAAATGAAATGTTTATGCACTTCGTTTCGCTGAAAACTAAATTCCATTATTCACTGAGATTCCGATATATTTTTACATTTCATAATGTGCTTGGAAATCTTCATAGATTTAATATTCATTTGTTTTTAGAAAGCAAATGTTGAATGAGAAATTTGAACTATTGAGTATTGGAAGGGAAATGATTCAATTTCTAAGACGAACAATCTATATATGATGATCTATTGTTCTTCTATACCACCATGACTTACGAAAATTTCAAGAAAGTTTAATTTGTAAAATAAATTAATTTAATTAAAGTTAAATGAATGTAATGAGCTATATTCATTCATTTTTGGAATGTATTTATTAATATAAAAGTATTTTCAAAAAGTTTTTTTTTCTTTTGTTCTTTTTTAAATCGCTACTCATTTTTTTATTTTTTTCTAATCTCATTATTTCTAACCTCTTTCCTTTTACAGTAGATTTATTGAAGGATCTGACAACAAGTATAGTCATTGCATCAACAAATATCTCCATCACATCGGGTATATTTCAACTTGTCCGACAATCATTAAAGCTTTATCAAACATCATTTTTAAGCACTGAAAAAGCAACTGATTCAATGTACGTATATTTTCCAGTTAATGAATGTTTCACGAATTTCTGGTGTGATAGCGAAAACTTTTCAACAGATAAATTTTGATTCAGGTTGACGCTTGTTAAGATCTTTAATTACTCCAAAACGTTTCACTATTACACGTTAAATCCAAGCATTCTTCATTATAAAAAGGAATCGTATACTAAACTCGTTGCTTTTTCAAGGTGGACATGTTGACGTGTAATAAAACATTTAGTCTAGCGGTGTCGGTTGCACTATGACCTTCAAGACTACAACTTCGGACAATTCATACAAAACATATTCGTCATCTCATTTTTGATGTTGAACAGTGATGCATTGTCTGTATAGAACATGGGTGGCCAAGCTCCTTGATAGTCCGAGCCATTTTTCAAAATTTAAAAATTTTCATGAGTCACAATTAAATACGCATTTAAAAGGTATGCAAAAAAGGTATTAAAAATTTTTTTTACAGAAATTATATTTAATGAATGTCATTTGGAAGTTCTTCGTCCTTTAATTGTTTGAGGAATTTTTTTAATTGT
>CM063504.1:83306343-83403843 GCA_032207245.1 Pardosa pseudoannulata
GTAAAATAATTAATAGTAATTAATTTGAAATTTGCAATTAGTGAAACAATGTGCATATGTTACTTTTAAAGCAAATTTCAAGCAGGGAAATATATCGTTAGTTAATTTTATCCTATAAATACCATCTTGGAATATAAAATTGTAATGTCATTTCTTCACATCTATAATTAGTGTCCAATGTGTCACTGCCTTGGGGCTTTTTCGATCCTATTAAAAATTACTGGTGAATCACTTAACCGCAAGAGATGTGTCATAATTAACGGACCAAGACGCGGATGGTTGAAATGACTCTGTTTCAATATGAATTATGATTCATCGTCTTCAATATCGTGGTCGTTTGTACAATGGTGGTTATTTTTAAGCAAAGCAGAGATTTCTCAGCGCTGAGTCTTTAAATTTGTCTCTAAATAAAACAAGTTTATATACGCACTGATATACTGAAATCTGTTATACTGTGAATTTATATGTAACTCCGTCCTACAATGTTTTCAAAGCTATCAGTTAGTTTTCCTTTGAGAATTAGCTTTTATTTCTACATTTTCTTGTAAAATGTGTGGGTACATAACAAATAAGGAAGATTTCTATATCAGTACGGTTGATACTCCATCTAAAGCAGGGCTTCTTAACCTGTGGTTCATGGACCCCTTGGGGGTTCATGTATCATATTTTGGGGGTCCACTGACTGCTCCTAATTTTTAAAATGTTTGTATCAATATTAAAAAAAACTTTTTTTGTGACTGGCAACCTCTGTAAGCCGCCTGTCTGCCATTTCCCAATGTAATCCTCTACAATACGACGAAAAGAACATTCGCAAATTATATAAAATTTGAAAATTTTAGAAACACAAAGTAGCCTTTGAATTTTACTTCACTTGAAAACGTCGAAATCGACTGAATATCGAACATGATATGCGCGTTGCTTTGTCGAAAACCATCCCTCAATTCAATCTCTTAATCCTGGAAAAGCTGGAACAGCATTCAAATTAAAAAATTTTAATTTCTTCAAATTTTTTATACTATTGAAATACAAGTATTAAAATAATTAAATAATAAAACATAACTTTTTTTGTAATAAATGATGTTTAAGCAATTTTTTTTCGCAGAGGGGTTCGTGACATATTTAAAAATTTTAAAGTGGTCCATTGTGCCAAAAAGTTTAAGAAACACTGATCTAAAGAAACTACGTCTCAAAAAAGACTTCTATTTTCTATTTTTATTTTCTCAGTTTAACTCAATCATTTTTAACGTCCAATGAGTTTTATCAGCAAATGATACTATTTTTAAATAAATTAGTTTTACATCAGTGAAATTAACCTCACCTTCAAACGAGTGTAAATAGTAAA
Source organism: Pardosa pseudoannulata (assembly GCA_032207245.1). Lineage (NCBI taxonomy): Eukaryota > Metazoa > Arthropoda > Arachnida > Araneae > Lycosidae > Pardosa > Pardosa pseudoannulata. The sequence goes on from CM063504.1 coordinate 83,307,686, forward strand.
TGTTTGGACAGTACATGTTATCCTGTGTTTCCCTGAAAATAAGTTTTTGGTTATTATTAATATTTACTTAGGACTGATTTTCAGAAGAGGTTTCATTTTTTATGCCCAATAATTAATTTGTGTTCATAATCAATGAAACACGTTTATTCACATTCAAACATGAAGTGCTAAGTGCCTGATGCTAACTCGACATATTGATTACTGAAGATTCTAAATTGTTGCAACATCATATGTTTCAAATGTGTATGTGTTGCGTCTAATTTAGATCTATCGACAATAAGGCGTCCACCAGCAGGATAATCTAAATTAGAGTTTATTTTAAAGGTAGGGTTTGTATTAGGAAGTACCTTGAAAAATCATGTTAGGGCTTATTTTTTGATTAGGTCTTATATCCTGGGTTATATAGAACCTCTGACCGGTTTTATAGTTTTATCTTGGTCGTAGGAGGAAGGTACAAAAGGTTGAGTCCGAGATACAACAGCTTCTCTTAAAATATTTTTTTTATATTTTTAAAGATAAATCAATTATTCGTGCAAGCAATTTAATGTTTATAACCAATATTGATTTCTTATTGTTTCCATTTGATAAACTTTCTTTAAATCACATCAGGAATAAAATGATTTTAGTGCAATAAAATTTACATCTTGCAATTAAATCCCATTTTAAAGTATCCTAACTCACTGTTAGATTACAGAGAAATACTTTTTAAACGCATTTAAAAGTTAAAAAAGAAAATAAATCAATAGATCTAAGCAGGGGCGTAGCGAGAAATTTTTTTAAAAGGGGTTACCCCCTTTAACTTATATTTCAAAATTCATACAGAATTCCTTAAATATATAATATATATGTATACTCACCCCCATATCCCCATTTCTCTCCCCCTGCACTACTCACTGGGTCTTAGGTACATTGTGGTGATGTACCTAAGTTTTTTTTTATTTTAAAAAGGGGTTACCCCCTTCAACTGATATTTCAAAATTCATACAGAATTCCTTACATATATAATATGTGTATACTCACCCCCATATCCCCATTTCTCTCCCCCTGCACTACTCACTGGGTCTTAGGTACATTGTGGTGATGTACCTAAGTACTTTTTTGAAAAGGGGTTACCCCCTTCAACTTATATTTCAAAATTCATACAGAATTCCTTACATATATAATATGTGTATACTCACCCCCATATCCCCATTTCTCTCCCCCTGCACTACTCACTGTCTCTTAGGTACATTGTGGAGATGTACGTAAAGTACACGTACCATCTCATATTTAAAATAAAGATAAACTTTAGAAATATATAGTAGAACAGCTTTACTCTATTTTAATAATATTTTTCAGTTGAATTTTGGAAAAGGTATGAGTTGATTGCATAAAAACGTCTTTTCTAATTCAAGAAAAAAATATAAAAATTTACAGAAGTCGCTTTTGAAATAAAATAAAATTCTGTATTTTTAATAAAGTGTACAAAAAGTAATATTTATTTACTGACGAATAAAGTTTTGATTTGGATTATTAATAATATTATTTAATATTTACATGCACCTAAGTAAAGTACACTTAGATTCTCCAAAGTACCATTCAAAGCAAAAGAGTGTATTAGAAATCACCATCAAATATTTAAAATAAAGATAAACTTTAGAAATATATAGTAGAACAGCTTTACTTTATTTTAATAATATTTTTCAGTTGAATTTTGGAAAAGGTATGAGTTGATTTCATAAAAACGTCTTTTCTAATTCAAGAATAAAAAACATATAAAAAATTACAGAAGTCGCTTTTGAAATAAAATAAAATTCTGTATTTTTAATAAAGGAGTACAAAAAGTAATATTTATTTACAGATGAGTTTTCATTTGTATTATTAAGTAATATTATTTAATATCTATATACACCTAACTAAAGTACACTTGGATTCTCCAAAGCACCATTCAAAGCAAAACAAACAAACAAATCCCCATCTAATATTTAAAATAAAGATAAACTTTAGAAATATATAGCAGAACAGCTTTACTCTATTTTATTAATTTGTCAATTGATTTTTAGAAAAGGTATGAATTAATTTCAGAAAAATGTCTTTCCTAATCCAAGAGAAAAAAAAAACATATAAAAAATTACAGAAGTCGTTTTTGAAATAAAATAAAATAAACTTTAGAAATACATATAGCAGAACAGCTTTACTCTATTTTAATAACATTTGACAGTTGATTTTTGCAAAAGGTATGAGTTAATTTCAGAAAAATGTTTTTCCTAATTCAAGAGAAAAAAAAGTATGTAAAAAATTACAGAAGTCGTCGTTTGGACATGCGCGAAAGTGTTTTGATTTTTTTTTTCTCCATTTCGTTGACCGTATCAGAAAAAATAGTGCAGTGAAGCTGAAATATTTTCTGCATTTCTTCAAACGTGTTAAGCCAAAACTGCACAAAGTAATGTATATATGAGAGGTTAGTTTTATTAAGAGAATAGATGTAGTAAACGTCATTTATATTTTATCCAATCTTTTCAATACAGCTCAATGCAACAATGTCGTAATTAACCCCTTAATGCATAGTTTTTTTTAAAAGGCCTGCTAAAAATAATGAATTTTTTAATGTAAAAAACACAATTTAGAACGTTGAATTTAGAAAAATATATATATTTTATACTTCAATAAGTAAGTGTTATAGCTTGCAATCCCATGTAAATGATAAATATCAATAAAACGATTGGTTTTTTTTTCTTTCACATTATTTTCAATACTCGATTGCATTCTAGTGTGAAAAATTATAGCAACATAAATTACAAAGCCGCTCGAATTATCTCGGGCGTACACAACTTGGCCAGTTTAGAGCGCTCGAGTTAACTCGAGCGTGCAAGTTAAGGGGTTAAAACATAGTTTCTAAAATATCTTTCAGTGCATGATTTTTAACAAAAATAAAGAAAGAAAAAATGAAACTACGTATTACGCAAATGTAAATTAGGTTCCATAAATGTAGATAAAGTGCCTAATATATATAGTATATATAGTAACGCTTATATATAGTAACGCTTTAACATTCTGATAATAACATTCTAATATATATAGTAACGCTTTTTAAAAAACACATAGTTGTTATTCATCTGTTTGAATTGAAATCATTTTGCCTATAAATAAGATTCAATAAGATGCATTCATGGAATGGTTCATCATATGATTATGATGTTGAATATATGTAAAACAGTATTTATTAGGTAGTCGAGTTTAACTTGAACTTAGCAACAATAAATGAAATTTTTTATACCCAAATAAATTAAGTTTCTCGGTCTTTTAAACATAAAACAAGATTTTACGTGCTATATTTATTTTTTATTTTACCAAGTCAGGAAAAAAATGTAGAATTAACTGTAACTAACATGGATGTTTTCGTTAAAAATAAAACTCACTAAAGTTTAAACAGTCGGAAAGAATTGAAATAAAATGTACATAAGAAAATTAAATATATGACTAACAGCAGACGAATTGTTTTTAAATATATTTATCTCCTATGTTCGTAAAATGTTTACAGTCTGATAAACAGAAATAAAAACTCTGAACAGCACTAAAATCGGATCTGATATAGTTTGCATTCCTACCACAAAAAAGAGGTTAATAAAGGAAATCACGGCAAGATATTCCCAGCCGATGACACAGAAAACACTGAGAAAAGACACATTTCCCACAAGTCGTTTGTATCGCGTTTTTTACTTTCCTCTTATTCAAAGAGTTTTCGCTTTCATTATATGAAAACATTAAGGTTTCGTTTGCTTTGTTTTGTTTTAATTGTAATCGACTTCGTTTATGACTTGAAATACTCAGTTCATCACAATTTCCTTTCAGAATATAAGCTAGTAATGGATACGAGATAAAATCCCACATTGTTTTACTAGCTGGATAGAGGGTAAATTTATCCAAGATTTCAATTTTTTTCGTTCGTGTGATAGCATCCTTTTACGGTGCTAATGGGACCAGCGTGTGTTCTGTCCACCTACTTAACTGGGACAAGTATGCTTTATGTTCGTAGGTTGTCGCTGGGATGCATAAAATTACTTCAGAAACTTAATGAACAACACAAAAAAATGTATTTACAATGTTATAAAATTAAAGATGGGACAAAATCATATTTCGTGTCCCGGAGCCTGATTTAACTGTAAACCTGATCAGGTGGACGGGTGGACTTCAGACATAAATGACAGACGTTGCGTCCTCTTGCTCCGTAAGCGAGAAAGCCTCCCTTCAACGAGACATTTGTAACCCAGTTTTTACTGCACCCTTCAAATTGACGGTTTTCTTTTGTCATTGCTTTCATTGTAACTTTTGACTTCGTTAATGTAAATAAAATAATATAATTTAATAAAAACAACATTTAATTTAATAATTCATTAATTATTAATATAAGAACAAACGAAAACAGTTCCTATTGCCTAGAATTTATAAAAAATTATGTTCATACTATATTCCGAGATTTGACTTTTCATAGATTGTTCTTTTCACCAAGAACTTTATCACGTTAGAGGTACAACTGATAAGGATTGCCTGATTACATTTACTAGTTAGATCCTTTAGTTATAAACTGAATAGTAATCGGAGCAAAATAGAATTGTCAAGCTCAACAATCATGCAAAAGAAACACACGTAGAAACCATCGTGCTAAATGTAATAGAAATGTTTGCGGAAAATGTGTTTCAAAAACAGATTTTATATGTAAGAAATGTTTTCCATGAATTTTTTTATAATAAACATTTTATTTAAATTTGGAACTATTTTCTTTGCAAAAAACTTCAAATTTCTTGTATGAGTCAAATTGGCTCACTTCAATAAAAATAGGTATATGATCAACATCCGTAAATCTAGTGATAAATCATGTGGTGAGCGAGACTCACCTCTCGAGTGCAAAGGGTTATTTTCTTTGCAAAAAAACTTCAATTTTCTTGTATGAGTCAAATTGGCTCACTTCAGTAAAAATAGGTATATGATCAACATCCGTAAATCTAGTGATAAATCCTGTGGTGAGCGAGACTCACCTCTCGAGTGCAAAGGGTTAATATACACACTAAAACACATACATCACATTGTACGTTACAACACGATCTCTCTCACACACACATTAAAACAAATAAATAAATAAATAAAAAATCACATCAAACATATTTTTTCAATACAGATTGCAACGCCACTCAGTGGCTGTTCGCGACAATATTATTTCTAGAATAAACTATAATATTTTTTTAAATATGAGCACTGCGATTAATTGCATACTACTGTTACAAAAATATGCCGTTCTCGAAAATTATTCACGAAAATGTAAATTTATTAAAAACACAGTTTAAAATTTTTCATCGCAATTAATCCTATTCAATAACTAATTCGTTTAGATTCTGATACAATGCAAAATATAACAGCTAATTATATAGTGTCCCTTTTAATAATAAAATATGAGAGAGTTCCGGCTTTCTGTGAGAATAAATTCATTATTTCCTCATCGCGTGTTTACATGAAACTGGGAGAAGTTTTTAAAAACTGCGTCTGAAAATTTATTAAATGATTATAATGATAATAATACTAGCGATGTCTCTTCAACACGCTTTAAAAAGTTCCGTATAGAATAAACACGATGAAAAAAATTGGCTTCATTCTTTATTAAATTTAATATCAGCATGAGCGTATCATTTTTCTTTCGTGCAGAGAAACAAAAAAAAAGTAGTATACATTGCTTTATAAAGTACAAATAATGCTAATAATTACTAACAGAAGTTATAGAAGGGGGCAGTGTTTGGCAGCCTGGAAGAGATAAAATTAAATAGCAGTGTAGAATTTAATATTGACATTAATAAATGCGAAAACGATAATAAATAAAAGAGAGATTATTATCTTTATTCAGCCAGCTGTGAATCGATTGCTTCTCAACTTGTACAAACTTTAAAGGAGAAATATGTTAAAAGTCTGTTAAAGTTGCTACTGTTTTGATTTATTGTAGTATGAGAATTAATTCATTTAACATCGTCAGCAGATAATTTTGATCTTGTTGAAAAGAAAAAAAAATATACAATTAAATGTTAAGTACTTTTTTTAATAGATTGTGATTTTTTATAAAAGAAAGTCTTGATTATAAATTAACAAAGTAAATATTTAAGAGTGCTTAAAAAACTATAATGAGAAAAATGTATTACTATCCTGGAAGAATGGGTTACACTGCCTTTCAGTAAAAGAATTAAAACTTGCTGTTGGACTGGTGTTGGTAGCTGTTGGCAGTCAGTTTAAAGCGATAGTTCCCAATCAAAGTAGCTATCGTGTTGTAAAAAATTATGGCTATATAAATTTTGCATAAGCATTTGTAATGCCATCGCTTCGTAACTGGATATGCCTGTTGTAGTATAAGCCAATCATTCTCCATTCACTTTAAGGATAGTAGTTTATATCATCTGCAACACATGGTAATCTTATAGCTCTGTTTAGAACGCTGATCTTCGATACCTGTGTACTTGGCTTCGAATCCCACTGTGGCATGGATATTCACTGTGGCATGGATAACTTAACCGTTTGAAATCTGCTTTAAGCAGTAGGTCCCGGTCTCATTAGCCCTCGTGTTGTAAAAAGTAGACCGTAGCGCTTTAAACCAGACCAATCAATAAATCTACCTGACGTCACACGACCTCGATGTCTAAATATCTAAGTATAGTACTTACAGGAGCTAAATCATTTCTTAGTCGCTATTCTAAATTATACTATTGTGACAAATCTATTGATTACGAATTTAGAATAAGGGGTTTAGCATTATATTTACCAATTACTCTTCACGTTTTGGCAAGTTCTCAATACAAACACCAGAAAGCGCTGTTATTTTTTCATTTTATTATTGGGTGATTTGTTACCTGTTTTGCATTTATCAGTCATGAAGGATTCCTTATGGCCATCATACATTGGAACATCAATCCTAGAGCTTAGTTTGTCCCAGAAAACCCGGTTTACAAAAATTTTAACGTCAACCTCATCCTGCCTGAGGACTTTTACGACCTCGGTGTCTAAAAATCTAAGCTATGCTACTGGCAGGTTCTAGTCCATTTCTTAGTCGTTATTCTAAATTATAGAACTATTGGGGAAAGTCTACTGACTACGAATTTAGAATAAGAGGTTTAGCATTATATTTACTAATCATTTTTAGGTGTAGGTGTATTAGTTTAATTTAGAGTTTATTAGTATAATATATTATGCAGGAGGGGCAGAAACCCCGAGTATCTGTACTTTTTCCTTTTTTGGGGCCTTATTGTAAACTGACCACTGGAGATGCAGTTTCCTCCTTCAGGCACGGGGGTTTAACTGTTTTAAAATTTATATAACCCTAGCGGACAGTTAAGGAAATTCCGAACAAAAAAGGATGCACGCTGTCAGAGACAGATTTTCAGTAATTTATCTTAGAGATAGTCCTAGATTTTCTTGCAGTTTAGCTTGCCCATGTTATTCTATCTCGCAATTAATCCCGACCTTAAAATGAAGTGAGAACATACCCCATTGACTACGAAAAAAATATCTCTTGTTGATTTGTCACACCATCTAGCCATGATTGCAATCCTCCAAGTCGTACACTTTGTTATACGATATGTATATGCATAAATATGCAATGAGCAATAATTCTGGTTAGAATTTAGCTGAGAGATCAGCAATTACATATTCTCTAAATGCCACGAGCTCAACAATTACCATGCGGGTGACATTGCCAGTATTGAATAAACCGCCTCGGTTCTATTTACCAGATCGCCAAAAAATATTACACCGGAGTTTCAATTATTTTCACAAAATGCGCGTTTCGCGTGTTGCGGTCTGCCTAAACTTAACTTTTAAAACTAATTTTTTCTCTCTCTCTTTCCTTGTTAAACTTTCGGAGTGGTGAGGAACAGATGGTCTCCGGAGGGGGAGAAAGTCATTTTGCGCTAACTCGCTTCTGCCTTGTTAGGAGTTCATAAAACAAGCCTCGTTCCCTGTATAATAAAACATATATTTGGAACACCGGGTCACGCCAACATAAACATGGGATTTCCGTTCCGATACGGCAATATATATCGAAAAGTGCGCTCAGACCTGTGGACATGCAGCGCATCACGCGAAGTTCTCAATTTTGGGGGCAAAACATTAATATTATTACAGGCGAATAAAAATTATGGCAACGGTTTCGTGGATATCGATCTTCTTTTCTTTTTGGTTCAGTGAAACGGTGGTAGTCATATTTTTACCTCAAATTACATTACAAATTCATTCATTTATGCCTAAAAAAGCCATTCGCTCGGCACCGCGAATCAATCTGCGCATGTCAGACGGTCAGTGCACGCAAGTTGTTTGTAAACGATAATTATCGATAGCTGTGTTGTGAGAAAGTAAGATCGATGCAATTATTTGTTAATAAATCTGACAACTGACAGGAAAGTTGGTCTAACACAGGTCACGCGATCGGGGATAGAAACAACTACACTCAAGATGGTAAGCAAAAGATTTTCTGAAAATATCCGAACAGAAAATGCAAAAGCAGAGTAATTATGACAAACAAATACAGTCTTTCTATGAAACATGCTTACGAATGCAAAGACCATTAATCTCCTTCATATCGGCAAAAAAGTTCAAGATCTTTCTAAATAAATACCATACATGCAAGCGAATAGAGGAGTTGATTCTTCTATATTCATCAGTGGTGTGAAGACTTCAATATTCTCGAGTGAGAGGTAATGTGAAGAATGGATCATAGTCAAGATAAAATTGGAAATTACTTTTATTTTTGATTAACTACGGCTATTAAGAAGGGGATTCTAATTCCCAAATTATGTAGAACTGCAAAGGGTGGCTGCCTGTATAACTTCTTCATGACGATCACAGTCGAAAGAGAAAGATATTTAATAATCTCATACAAGTGGTGAGGCTTTTCAGCGCGCAATGAAAATCCAATTTATCCCCCTTCGGTATCCGAGACTCTGCCGCTTCCTATATGAGAGGACTTTACTAATCTCTCGAACTAAAAAGCTGGCTCCAGTAAAAAAAAACGCGAAAGCCTTCACGAGGTCAAAGCACCTCCGTAAAAAGTTTCGAAAAGCACTGATTTGCAAAATTGTAGGCTTTTTATACCTGGGGGGTTCAGTTACGGTTCCGCCAACTGTTTTTTGAGTCAGTTAAGATCCCAGTTACTTCAGAGAACTCCAGCTAAAGTTACAGTTAGATTTTTTAGCTGAATTCTCATTCGCTGGCTGTCCCGATTCCGGAATTCCTGAGGATTCATTAATGTGATCCACCAGGGGGCGTAACGTCTATTTAAACCGATTGTCAAGATCCCAGACTCTGCGACGCCACACTATTGTCCTGGTAAAGAGGTGGGATCCGATCAGCCATTGGTGGAACAAAGGGAAGGCTTCACAGTGGCTACGATCAGGGCCGTAACTGAGTTCTTTAGCACCCGTGGCAAAAAAAACTGGTCTGCCAACAAATATAGTGTGAATATATAAAACATGTTTTATTCTTCTATATCATATATTCAGAACGAACTCACAAAATATTTTGTTAATTCTTAAAATGTTCCTAGTATATTAATTTTTAATTTTTTCTTCTATTTTTATCTTATTAATACTTAAAAATAATTTTAAACATTCTGAGGGTATTATTTTGCTGATAAACTGAATATTTTATTTGAAGGGACTATTTTTATTTGTACGTTAAATTTTCATAAAAAAATTTTAAATTTTTAAATTTCTAAATTTAAAGTTAGTTTTAATAAATTTATAATAAATTCAAAGTTTAAAATGAATATCTGGATTTATATTAAGTCTTATTAGGAGTGTTTGGTAAACATTTTGTAAGAATCTATAGCAAGTTTATTCGCTAAGAGCATTTTTTAAAAAAGAAAATTCCTAAAAAAATAATTTTTAAGCACATTGGATTTTTTTTTTATTTCTACTCGGGGCGAATCGTCCTCTTTTGGACCGCATTTTCCTCATGACGTCCCTATGACTGATGCGCCCGTGGCAAATTCCACCTTTGCTATTATCATTATCATTACCACCTATTATCATTATTTATGTTACATTTGTTTTAAAATAATGTTGTAACAAAGTGTTAAGGTTTATAGTGTACAAAATTGTGTTTATTATATGTAAATAACTAACATGTGTGTAAACATCATATGTAAACAAAACATATTAAATTAATAATTATTATTTATGTTAGATTTGTTTTAAATATAACCCTTAACACTTTGATACAACATTATTTTAAAACAAATCTAACATAAATAATTATTATTAATTTGATATGTTTTGTTTACATATAATGTTTACATACATGTTAGTTATTTACATATAATGAACACAATTTTAAACACTATAACCCTTAACACTTTGATACAACATTAATTTAAAACAAATCTAACATAAATAGTTATTATTAATTTAATATGTTTTGTTTACATATAGTGTTTACATATAATGTTTATACATGTTAGTTATTTACATATAATGAACATAATTATTTTAAACACTATAACCCTTAACACTTTGATACGACATTAATTTAAAACAAATCTAACATAAATAATTATTATTAACTAATTATGTTCTGTTTACATATAATGTTTACATACATGTTAGTTATTTACATATAATGAACACAATTTTAAATGCTATAACCCTTAATACTTTGATACAACATTAATTTAAAACAAATCTAACATAAATAATTATTATTAATTTAATATGTTTTGTTTACATATAGTGTTTACATATAATGTTTACATACATGTTAGTTATTTACATATAATCAACATAATTATTTTAAACACTATAACCCTTAACACTTTGATACGACATTAATTTAAAACAAATCTAACATAAATAATTATTTTTAATTTGATATGTTTTTGTTTACATATTATGTTTACATACATGCTAGTTATTTACATATAATGAACACAATTTTAAACTCTATAACCCTTAACACTTTGATACAACATTAAATTAAAACATCTAATATAAATAATTATTATTAACATAATATGTTTTGTTTACATATAATGTTTACACACATATTAATTATTTACATATAATGAACACAATTTTAAACACTGTAACCCTTAACACTTTGATACAACATTAATTTTAAACAAATCTAACATTAACTTTACAATGTGTTATTAACGTAACAATGTGTCTTGTTTAAACATAGGAAGTTTTACAATAAAGCAGGAAGTGTTAAATTGAAGATTACAGACAGAATTAAATTTGATTACGGACAGATTAAATATATTTATCTATAATGGAATACTAGAGAACAAAAATAATTTCAGAAATATATACACACATACTATTATCTTCAACAGGAAACTTCTAAAAGGTAGAGTGGATAAAGGAAAACAGGACTACAGTTGGATTTATTATTTAATCTTTTTATTTCTTGCAAATGAATCTTCCTTTATATTAACAGAAGAATTTCAGATCTTTCTAAAACAAAACAAACAAACAAAAAAAAAACGCCACGTATACAAGCTAATAGAAAAGTTGTTTATTCTATGTTCATCAGTGACTACAACGTTAGTAAAAGAAAACATAATCTACGCCATATATGCAAGCGAATAAAATAGTTTATTTTTTTATGTTCACCAGTGGCTACAACATGAGGGAAAGAAAACCTATTTTTCTGTTATAACTACCACATGATTCAAGGTTATCGCCCTTAATGGAGAGAAAACTAAAACTCGCTCTTTCCAGGAAGAACTAGATTACCGGTTACATCTTAAAGTGGTATACATACTGTGGAAATAGTTACTGTTCTACATGGGCAAAAGCTATTTGACTTTCGCACAATATATATAACGGCATAAAAGAATACAGTTTGATTTTTTTTATTTAATCTGCTCATTTCTCGAAAAGGAAAATTACGTATCTGAATACACAATATAAATGGGGTTTAAAAACGAAGAATCAGTTTAAAAATCCATTTTAAAGAAAACTATTACTACAACACTTATTTTCCTCTGGATTTATGTAGTCATTTTTACTCTACAATTTTCGTTTTCGTCAATGCATTTTGAGCACTCTGGACGGAACATCATGAGACTACATGATTAAACCGAATTTAAATATTGCCGTTTTTCATAGAAAGGTATTTGTGGAGCACCTGGCCGGCAGGGCATATCTCCAATTAGTAAGATGATAAGTTCTGAGAGGGATCGGTTCATTCAGATATGTATAATATAAAGATGCCAGTTCAGAATGATAGATAAATAAAACTTCAGTGAGTATAGCATAGATTCACAAAAACAAAAAGTATACTTTTAACCAGGGGTGCCCAACCCGAATCGGTTGGTGGGCCAAAAAATAATTTACTGAACTGAAGTGGGCCACACGTATAAAAATGAAACAACAAATTATTCAAAATATTCTATTGTCGTGCAATATTCAAACTATGAATTCTTACAGTGCCAGCTGCGATTGTACATAAAAGTTTAAAATGCGTTTAAAAGCCTACATGTAAAAGAAAAATTAAATCTATGCTTCTCTTAAGCAGTCAGAACTCTTGAGACTAATGCAAACTGAATTTCACACTCTCTCAGTTTCTCTTCGCTTTCCAGCTAAATTAACAGTTTAACGTCTAGATCACAGACACATATTTTTACCACTCTAATCTGGAATGAAGACTCTTATCCCGAATAGACGTTATTTTCCTAAAAATAATCTCGTTACCGTAGAAATTTCCTCATCGTACTAAATTTTCCAACTTGATGTCCTTAGTGAAAATTTTGCAGCTCATAAAGCACTTTTCCTGAACATCCACCAGCGGTATTCGTCAGAAGTATAAAAGCAGAGCGTTTATGATTTCATTCCGTAATACTGTTGCTCTAATAAAATACTCTTGATGGAAAAAAAATGGCATCATCATTGCTGCAGAATTAAGTGACACAAGCATCCACAAGAGATCATGTTCGAATTTCTCCAGGGAAAATCATGCTGCATTCGAACCTATATGATTAAACCAAATTTAAATATTTTTTAAAAAATTCCTCAAATCATTTCTGTATTATGCGTTTGAAAGCCTACATGTAAAAGAAAAATTAAATCCATTCCTCCCTTAAGGAGTCAGAACTCTTGAAACTAATGCAAACTGAATTTCACACTCTCTCAGTTTCTCTGCGCTTTCCAGCTAAATTAACAGTTTAACGTCTAGATCACAGACACATATTTTTACCACTCTAATCTGGAATGAAGACTCTTATCGCGAATAGATCCTACTTTCCTAAAAAAATTCTCGTAGAAATTTCCTCATCGTACTAAATTTTCCAACTCGATGTCCTTAGTGCAAATTTCACAGCTCATAAAGCACTTTTCCTGAACATCCACCAGCGGTATTCTTCAGAAGTATAAAAGCAGTAGCGTTTATGATTTCATTCCTTAATACCGCTGCTCTAATAAAATACTCTTGATGGAAAAAAATGGCATCATCATTGCTGCAGAATTAAGTGACACAAGCATCCACAAGAGATCATATTCGAATTTCTCCAGGGAAAATCATGCTGCATTCGAACCTATATGATTAAACCAAATTTAAATATTTTTTAAAAAATTCCTCAAATCATTTCTGTATAATGCGTTTGAAAGCCTACATGTAAAAGAAAAATTAAATCTACGCCTCTCTTAAGGAGTCAGAACTCTTGAGACTAATACAAACTGAATTTCACAATTTCTGCGCTTTCCAGCTAAATTAACAGTTTAAAGTCTAGATCACAGACACATATTTTTACCGCTCTAATCTGGAAAGAAGACGTTTATCACGAATAGACGTTATTTTTCTAAAAAGATTCTCGTTACCGTAGAAATTTCCTCATCGTACTAAATTTTCCAACTCGATGTCCTTAGTGCAAATTTCACAGCTCATAAAGCACTTTTCCTGAACATCCACCAGCGGTATTCTTCAGAAGTATAAAAGCAGTAGCGTTTATGATTTCATTCCTTAATACCGCTGCTCTAATAAAATACTCTTGATGGTGAAAAAGGGTAGAATTAAGTGACACAAGCATCCACTAGAGATCATGTTCGAATTTCGATTTAAAAAAATGGGTATTTCTGTAACAATTGAAAAGCATCGTGAAACTTCAGTGAGTATAGCATAGATTCACAAAAACAAAAGTATACTTTTAACCAGGGGTGCCCAACCCGAATCGGTTGGTGGGTCAAAAAAAATTTTACTGAATTGAGGTGGGCCGCACATATAAAAATAAAGCAGCAAATTATTCAAAATATTATCGTGCAATATTCAAAATATGCATTTTTACAGTGCCAGCTGCGACTGTACATAAAAGTTGTGTTATACATACATCATAACTACAACGACAATAAACATTAACTACACTGTATTTATAATCACCCCCGAACACCTTACCTTCCTCCCTAATCATGAGGGTTAAAATATTATTATTACATTTATACTATAAATATATATTGTAGTTTATTCACAAGCACTACCACATGTATTATTTTAAAATTAATGTGAGATTTGTTTTTGTATTTTACTAGAGATTTTGTTAATATCAACGGATAATGTAGTCGACGCGCATCGTAGCTGATCGGTCATGTTTTTATCAAGCAATCTGCTGCGACACTTTGTTTTTACTATTCTATGTTTCTACGTTCTATTCTAATTCTATGTTTCAATTGTATATAGTCGAAAATGACTAAAACTATATAGACAGTTGAAAACTTCAATTGGGCCGCGGGTTGGGCATGCCTGCTTTAAACCTTCAACATCGGAAAAAGTCCTCTTGTTTGCCAGAACATCCTGCTACTTCCTCTTCAATTAAAGGAAATAAAGAACTATTACTGGATTACCGTGAACTTAAATTGCTAATAAAGAACACTTTTAACCAGGGCTTCGAACCGGAACTGAACCGAAAACCGGAAAAAACCGTTATTTTGGTCGGAACGAAAACCGGAACTGAACCGAAAAAAATATCGGTTTATTTCGGTTCGAATTATCTTTCAATCATTTTGTTACTGTTACCAACTTATCAATATTTTCTAATTTAACGTCAACTTTATAATTATCATTACATGTATACTGCTTCTCGATTTCCTATTTTGATATTTGTTGAAAGAGCGTTTTCAGGTTTTAAATTTATTCTCCGAGACAACAGAAGTAATCTCAGTGAAACCACGTTAGAAGATATATTAATAATTAGAGGCAATTTTCATATGTTAAATAAATAATATATTTTTTACATAATTATTGCAAGGCCAAGTGCACGATGTGAGAGTCAAACGACGAATGTGGGTAATCATGAACCTAGTTGTCAAATGCGATTTTGATAATGGATAACAATGCCAATGCTCGCCGTACCGCTCTTATCGTACCTGCTGTTTGTATCAATTCACATAGTGTACCAATTAAAAAAAGAATAAAATCTTCTAAATTTTGATAGAATTACATTTTTTGTTTATGATAGAATTATATTTTTAGTACAAATAAGAATATACATAAAATGAAATTATTCATTTGGAACTGAAACGAAAACAGTTATTTTTGGCGGAGCGAAAACCGGAACTGAACCGATATTAATTTTTTAGTGGAACCGGAACGAAAACCGGAACAAAAAAAATTACGGTTCGAAGCCCTGCTTTTAATCCTTTAAAGATCCCAAAAATAAATTCATTGGAATTTAGTGTAATTAGTTTATAAATGTCATCTATGAACCTTGTAATTGTAAAATATATAAGTTTTCTTTACATTCTTTAGGAGGATATAACTGACTGACCCCTCCCTTTGTACAGCTTGAAAATTAGGCTTTTTTTAAAGTTTAACTCTATTGGAAGAACAATAAATAAGAATCCTTTAAATGGTATAATAAATAAATAGCTTAACAATTTATAAGTGTTGTTTGTATAAATACTTTTAATGGGAGTCATAAGTAAGATAAATTGAATTACTGACTTATCAGGTATAGCAAGTTTAAATACATATATTTCAAAAGAAAATATAAATTAAATGTAGGGATATCATCTGTTGTAAATTTAAAATGTCATAAATATAAAAACAAAAATCGAAAAATCATCCATATCTCCAAATAATTTTTTTTAATTGCAGAAGCTCTTGATTCTACATCACTGGCTTCCATACATCACATATGTATGAGATTGGAGATGTAAATAATTATATAAAGTTAAAGTAAAGTACTCCAAAAAGTAAAGTTTAAAAGAAAGATGTTTAATAGGTGGCTTTCCTACAAAACCACTGTCCGCTAAAGGGTTAAAAATAAAATAGATTGACCTGATTTTGCAAATGTACTGTAAAACATAATATTTCATTATCAAGTGGAAATAAAACTTATTTGTCAAACGTAAAGCATTAACAATTCATGGACTGAATTTGTTCCTTTATACGTATTGATTAATATTGTTTAATCATGGTATTTCCTGTTTAAAAGATTTATAAAAACAAATACGCTGCAAAGTAAACTGTCCTGCGAATTTAAAATAGAATGCAAGATTATCGGGCTAATATAATGATTTCTTGTCTTCACTGCTGATAGAGTGCATTCGTGATGTTTAACCTTCCCTCACACGCACTCTAAAATAGGACGCTAGCACACGCACCGGGTCAATTTGACCCTAATTTTTTAGTTAACCACTGACTCATCACAAGTTATTTCGAAAAGTTATATCACTTTTTTTTATTTGGATGATTTTACATGTAGAATAAGTTTTTGTACTTCAAATACCCCCAACAAATTGTTATTTATTTTGTTTTTGTGACACTTTTTTACTATCAGTTTTTATTCTTGCATTAACTATGTGATGTATGTCAAATAAGTAATTTCGCCCATACATAAAAGAATGAAATAGTAATAAAAACGGATACATTTGGTAAGGTTTATATTTGATAATTTATAATCAATTAAATATGTAATTAAATATACAATTAAATATATAATTTTATAATAAATTAAATATATAATATTTATAATAATTAAATTAATAACAAATTATTATCTCTTTCGTTTTGTGACACCTTTTTACTATCAATTTTTATACGTGTATTACTCATGTTATATATGTAAAATAAGTAATTTCGCCCATACATAAAAAAATGAAATAATAATAAAAACGGATAATTTGGTAAGGTAATTTGCTCATCTCTAAAGGGAAACGATAGCTTTGACAATAATTCTTTTAAAATTAGTTTTGCTGTTATTTTTTTTTAATTACCATAAAAAAAGGGAAGAAAAGAAATAAAGAAGATGAGCTTTTAGCTCGTGGGTTTATATTCCCCAGATGTTGGCGATAACGTCGTCAAATTCACCCTTGAGTTGCTCTTTTCCGAAATCGCATGCAAAATCAATCATTTCTGCGTAGCCCAGTTTCGAATTGTTCTCCGAGTTCCGTCTGAGTCCGGTAAAGCGGTGGTTGGGGATCGATTCCTTTCGTTCGCAGAAAACGTCCACCTGCGTGCGTGCGCCATACGTCACGTGATCAAACAGGCGCGACCGCGGAACTTGCCCCTTTTTTCCCCCGTTTTTTTAAAGAGCTATTTAGAATCGTCCTCTTCCGTTATTTGCATTAGCTGTGCTCTTATGCAAGGCCTTGCTCGTGTTTAAAAAAGAAAAAAAATTCACGTGCGCTGTTTACATTTGTAGTGTAATTTTATTTTTCTTCCATCACCTGCTGATTTTCCATTTCACACCGGCGAAAAAGGTCTTCGAACAGGAAAAATCAACAGAAAACTTCTAAAGATAAGAAAAAGAAAAAAGGAATTTGGAGCACAAGCAATGCGTTGCGAGCAATTTTTTTTTTCTCATTATCATTGTTGCTATCTGTCTCTGGTAAACTTGCTTTGCTTTCAACGGTATTTGGAGATTCGAAAGCAAGGAAAGCGTTATCTTGCCTGCTTTCTGGGGCATCCATCGACACTGCCCGCCACCACAAGCGGCTATTGTGTGCGTAACAAGCATCAAGCAATCTCGGCAAAAAGGTCGAAGCTGCTGTGAGTCTCAGGTGGAAGCAGTCGATAGTTCCAGGTTCCTGAATCCGACCTCAAACCGCGAACAATGGGGCTGGCGAGCGCAAATTCGAGGGATTTTAAATCATCGCTTTAAGATACACCTCAGAGATGAAAGTAAACGAGGTCGCCCGAATGATGTCATGGGTCATCCGTCTTCAAAAGTTTTCTGCTCGGGGACACCATGACATGAATGTGAAGGGATGACCTACACAACAGCCAATTCATTCTGGTCATTTTCTTTCACTTGTTTTTTTTTAGGTTTAGAAATTTTTAAATGAAAGTCAAGTTTTACAGAAAACGTGACTTCCAAGAGAAATTATGGAATTATTCTTTAATAAATTATCATTATATAGAAAATGATTTAGGTGTCTAATGAAAATAAATGTCACCCACTTTCGTCTACGAAGATTGCATTTCGGATTTCAATTTTATATTATAACATTCATGCACCAATCCAAGACCCGATACGCTTGCTAGGGCCTTTCGGGTTGACACCGGGCGGTGGAGTGAGATACATAAATTGCGAATACTCAAACCACTACATGCTGCAGGTCTCCCTTGATGTGGCCCAGCTGATCGTAGAGTCACGAACACAAGCAAAAACAAAGTATCTATTTATGAACTAATGGGATACATATATTTTGGGATTAAATGATGCCAAAATGATGTAACATTTGAGAAGCAAAGTTAAAACGTATTAAATACATTGTATGATCGAAAATAATTCATCTTTAGACTATAGTTTATTTACCATTGGTAAATTTTGTAGCGGATATCCTGTCACGATCTAGAAAGGTTTGGTTTGAAGCGCTACAGCTCTTTTACTACAGAGACCTACTGCTTAAAGTAGATTCAGAACGGTTGCGAATATTTATGCTAAGTGAGAAAAGAACTCAAGTACTCCAGTTACCTAAGGGCAGCTCCTTACCCATTCGGCTATCGTTCGTTTCACGTTGAAGTCATTTTTATGTGCACTCTTTCTAAAATTGCAACTTAAAATATGTTACATTATGTACGTTATAAATATTGAACTTCGACATAAAGTGTCTTTTATAAATTTAATTACCTTTAAGAATCCAAATTTACTTTCAGGAAGTCAGATAGCATGTTTATATTATTAAAAGGAAATTTAAGCTGTATAGTTAAATATCTAGTAGGTATGTATTTTGTAATGTATGTTGCAATGTATGAAGAAGAAGAGATGCATTAGTTGTATGTAACGAGAAGTTAAATATATTGTTTTTAAAACATCCTATAGAAACAGCGATGCGTTAGGGAGACGATGTATTTCTAGTGGAACTTAAATGTAAAATTTTGATGCTTTCTATGTAAAGACATATCTGTCAGGCAAGTTTTCTTCTTTTAAAGAAAAATGTTTCTGTCATTTTTTAACTCCATTAAAAAAGACATTTAGAATTATATCTAACTGGATGTAATCGTTATTTTATTTGCGAAAAATAAAATCTAAATTTCTCTTAGAACGCATGAAAGGGCTAAGAAGAGTCGAATAATTTTTATTTTACGAAAGGAGTTGTAAAGTTTTCAAATAAATCATTAAAATGTCCTTATGTGTAAGAGGAATTGATGCACTTTTAACATTCTGAATTTGGTTGTTCCTTTCTCCAATGCATTTGAGACAGTGAGAAGTAGTTCCAGTAAGTAGAAATTTATTTTATAATGTGGCTACCAGAATATAAAAAATTATGACTACTTATAAGTTTGACTGCAATCCCAAGTCCAATCAAGGATTTTACTCTGTATTAGATGAACAAAGAAAAACGTTAATTTGTTTAGTTTTGTTATTATTGCAGTGGGCTCCGCTTAATGTGATCGGTTAGGACACCATGATTTTGATAACAATAACCGATTGATAACAATAAACGATATGCAAAATTAGATAAATTTCCCTCCTTTAATTCACACATACTAAATTTCAAAATAAAATGAAAAAACCTCACCTGATATTTATGTCATATATATTATCCTTTAAAACATAATGTAGCCTCCACACTATGGCCAGTTGTTCACCACTTCCTGATGGTGACCTCGAACGATGGTTCACGGGTCGTATCCACACGCTGGGCCACTGAATGAGATGAGCGCATTGATTCGTCCATAGTGTCTACTGCGCACTTAAGTTGCGCATCTGGCTGCCTTTGATCTTTGGAGAAAAACCGCCTCCGAAGCCATCGTCCGCCAAGGCTATTTTATCGTCTGCCGCCATCAGCCACGGTAAGCCAAAGCCCCTCCAGACGGTGGTGATGGCTTGCAGTGGACCATAGTGTGGAGGCGCCTTAAGAATTGTATGCATAATTAAAAAAAATGATCAATTGTTGACTGTCTACAATTTTTTCTAAGAAGCTCATTGATAAATTGTTCGTAATCATAATGTTTTTTAAAGTCATCGGAGCAGTGTTGTACTCCACGTTTCAACACTTTCAATGCATTTCTCATTTCAGCACTTGTAGGAGGTGGCTCAATATCAAGAGATTCTTCCTCTGACTCGTCAGTTCCATCAACCTGTCATAATGATTTAAAATTTCGATCTTTTGTTTTAATGTTATATCATTTCGCTTTCTGGCTTCCATATCGACAAGCTGCATGTAAGCGAGCAAGGCATAAAATGTGAATACGCTCCTTCTCAGTTCCGATAAGAATGTGTTGCCTTCTGCTTATCTGACAACCATTGACCACCAGCAAGGTGTGCGTATTTCTGAAAAATTCCAGAAACGTGTGATCCTCCACTCATTTGTTCATTCTCCATTAAAGAGGGAGAATTCTCGGAAATTCAAATAACAGCAAAGGAAAAGAAAAGAATTTGTTCCTTCTGAATACATTGTGAATATTCCTTTGCCAGTTAAAATGAGGTTCGAAAACTGATAACATTAACCGATGTAAGGATCACATAAAGCGATAATTTTAACATACAAATGAATAGAGAAAATCGGAACCAAGTGATTTCGATAACAATAAGCGATTGATAACATTAACCGCGATCACATTAAGTGGAGTTCACTGTATAATTATTATTATTATTATTATTATTTCTGGTTGTTCCAGGCTTCCTCAAACTTAAATTTGTTCTAATATTTATTAGAACAAATTTAAGTTTGATGTGTACTAATAAACATTAGTTTTAATAAAAGATAAAATAATAAAATCTGACTCCATTACATTGAAATGTATGGTACTGGGTTTTCCTTTAATTTATTTATCTAATACAAACTAATAAATATTATCTGTATTAATAAATATTACTAGAGACATGAAAAATAAAATATAACAGAATAGAGAAATTCATGATCCTGGGGCACATTTACTGTAGTTCGTTATCAGTTCAATATAATTTATAACTTCCAGTTTTACGAATAATTCTTTACTCTTCACTTAATAATGCGTGAAAAATATACGACCAATAGTACAACAGAATGTTTACATGAAAAATATTTACATCTCCCCCCCCAAAAAAAAAAAAAAAATCCCACCAGGAAATTGAGTTGTTTTTTCCCGAAGAAAAATAAATAATAAATAAAATATGACTGTTGCCATGAATCTTTTATTATTAATCTCAGGGTAACAAACGTTCTGTGAAAAAGTACTTTCTATTCTACTGTCATAATGTAAGCACTAAATATGAAAATATAGATCTTATAAAGCTCTGGTGATTTAGTATTATGTATGAGAAAAACCGGATGAAGGATATAAAAACAGTTCAGTGGCGACGAAGGGCACTTGCAGTGAAGCAATGCTAACAGCGAAGCAAATATAACGACTGCAACCATTTTTTTCCTGTTAGATAGAAAATAATAAACAAAAGGACAATCAAATTGATTCTTTGTAATTGTTTTTTGCTTAAGAGCAACGCCCTTAAACACGAAATAACAGCCTTTACTTTTAAAGGACGTTTGATCGCTTTAATTATAACCTGTTAGCTGTAACAGATCTGATTTCCCCCTATGCTGTTATTTTGTCCATCTTTCAAAACCTCGAGCTCTAAGAACTAGGTTATAGTAAATAAACAAATTGCATACCTTTATGACCTCTATTTTCTCTTTATTAAAAGTGAGAATAGAAATATCTGGATGCCAGAACCTGAAATTTCAAATAATCGGAAAGGCGGAAGTAGAATTAAAAATAACTTCCTGGAATGAACTTCGAAGGCAATCTATCGACCGAACTTCAAAACATCCAACCAGGATAAAATTACGTAATTTCACATTAGGTAAATGGGTAAAATAAACTATGATGATTTAAAATTCCATTTATTTCGTTTTGAAGTACTCAATGCATGATAAATGGACAACAATTTTTTTAAGATTAATAAACGAACAAAAACAGTTGATGAAGAAATTTGTAAATATAGGTAAAAGATTGTTTAATTATAAAAATAAAATCTCTGCGTGTACTTAGGACAAAACCCTTGAACTATCAGGCGTCGCGATCATGCTCTAAATAGACCGTAGAATTTGAAACAAGTATTTTATTTCAGTTCCCATTGCACGGACTTGTAATTTCAAGATATAATCTTCTAAATCCTCCCTTACTCAACAGATGGCGCTGTGCGCCCGATAATTCCTTCTTAGCGTGAGGTAAGTTTTTGTTGACATGTGAGAGTGAAATTTTATTCCGAAGAAATTACTGTGTGTCAACATGTTTTCGGTAAAAGCTTCTAGCGAAGATCGCTTACGCAGAATTAAAGCTGCACCCCGTGTTGGGTATTTCATTCCATTGCGATTCCACTCAGCTGCGTATATTGGCTCGTTAGAAAATTTATAGGCTGATAGTTGCTCACGTGCGGTGTAGGAGAGCAGTTTCAGTGCGTGATATCTTTCGCATTCTCTACTTGACGTTCTACTTCAGTTCACAAAATGTTTTCCTAAACTGTCGTCGCTTCTAATTGGTAGCGGAAGAATAAAAATGATCAAAACGTTGCTTCCATACATTTTGGAAGTATTTGGAAAAGTAAATAAATAAACTTTTTCGGAAATAAAATCTGCCCTCTTGCTTCGATACCTTATCTTCCAAATATCGACCGCTCTGGAAAGGGGGAGAACTATATATTAAACTGGTAGTGCTCGTTATAGGGAAGGGTCTGATATACTAATTTAAAAAGTATTAAAAGTATGTGCTGTAAGACCCGGATTTAAAGTTAGTTTTGCCAGACATTTTTTCAGAACGATAATTGACGTGTTAAATATAATTTTAATTACTAACAGAGAAATATTTTATATTCTTTTGATCGTGAGCACCAATTAAATATTTTATATTGTAAAAGTAACATCTTGCTTTAAAAATTATTTTTGCAGTATAATAAATCGATAATTCCTAATTTAACCGTTAGTTGTATTGTAACTGTTCACTCAATAAATAATAACTGTATTTCGGTTTAAATCGGTAACTTAGTAAATAATTGAAATGCAAAATTTATATCATGGGCAGGAATCGGAAAATAGTGTACTGCTATTAATAGTAACTAAGTACATTTAATTTCTATATATATATATATATATATATATATATATATATATATATATATATATATATATATATATTTATATATATATATATATATATATATATATATTTTTAATATAAAACTTTAAACACACACACACACACACACACATATATATATATATATATATATATATATATATATATATATATATATCAGACAAGTCGTGGTAGAGTTAAGGCAAGTGTACAACATCTTCTTATAATATAAGTTTTATTAACTCAACGTTCTTAGGAAAGCAAACTTGCGCCATTTCAATGTTCTTGGCGAGCTATGCACGTGTTGACCGCTCCATATCCACGCACCAAATAAACTTATCTGTTTGCAATCATCAAATAGCTCAGAAATGCTTCCGCCTGAATTATTCTGAAAGCTTCTGAAAGCTTATATTCTTTTTCATTTATTTTATATAAAAAGAGTCTTTTTTTTTTAATCATTTTTAAAGTACATAATTTCCAACTATTTTTTAGACCTCACACACACACACACACACACACACACACAAATATATAATATATATAATATATTATATATATATATATATATATGTGTGTGTGTGTGTATATATATGTATATATAATATATATATATGTATATATATATATATATATAAATATATATATATTTATATATATATATAACACAGTGGCGTACACAGAATTTTTTCAAGGGAGGTTCATAGTTCTGAAAAATAATAGCCCGCATAATTTCTACTAAAATTTTTATTTTTGCCCTGTATGCACACACATGCGCGCATGATATAGATAGACAATGTATAAAATGAAACTTAATAATTCCTTCTATATTTTATCATTTTTATTTAAGTTCAAGAATCAAAATCAACAATTTTATCTTACTTACAAAAAAAAAAAAAAAAAAAAAAAAAACTTTCTTTTAATTCAAATTTAATTATATATTCGCTTATTAAATTTACTCTTGTAGTAGGGTTATTCAAAAACAGCTCTTTGTCGATAAAATAAATTATCATCGTGATAAATTCATTTTTTATTAAATCTTAGACTAGTACATAAAGAACAGAGTGTATATGAGACGATTTCTTTTCAAAATCAGTGCCGCGTACTGCAAAACTTGCAAGGAGAATAAATCATGTCAGATTAAATTAAAAACTAGATATATGTTGCACTTTAAACATCGAAGTACTTTCCCCGGATATTTTCTACCAAAAGATATATAGTGACTCTGAATACTGTTCGAAACAAACATTTCAGAATCTTCGACATAAATCTATGCATTTCCCCACTGCTGTAACAATAAACATTTCAAACGTACAGCACTTCCAAAAAGGGAAAAAAAAAAGAATTTTAGCAGAATTCATGACAACCATTTTCAGCAGTATGTCGTGTCATGTTCTGGAATTCATTCACCATTCATTCATGCGTTTTACCTTCATAAATAGCCGCTTTATCCTCGCTAACAGCAGCGGAGAAAACTAACCTTTTCAGGTTCGCTGGTTTATGCTGCAGCCGGCTTGCGAAAGCTGGCCAAAAAATCGCCGATTTTTATCTTCCTCTATTTATTATTATTATTCCTTTTTTTTTTCCCTAAAGGGAAATGTCAGCGTGTTACGATGGTATTACGACGCTGGGGTGAATCGGGGCGCTACCTTCTGGTAAAAGATAAAATTATGAATGAAAATGATAAACATTGAATAATTTAAATTTTTTTTTTCTTCTGTGCAAAGTAGAATTTGTTTTCTTTACTGATAGAATAAGAATGTAGAAATGCTGTCAGAGATAAAAGAATGTAGAACTAATTTTACTCAAAGTTTGGAGAAGATACAAGGATAGATGTAAAAGAACATAGCAATGAAATAATTTAGATTCAATGGATATTTTTTCTTAGTATGGTAGATTAATTTTAAACTTTACAGATATGACTAAAGAATGTTAAGAAAAGCTGTCAAAAGTGGAAATAAAAATGTAGAACGAATTTTACTCAAAGTTTGGAGAAGATGCAAGGATAAGTGTACAAAAACATACCAATGGAATAATTTAGATTTTGTGGATATTTTTTCTTCTGCATATAAAATATGGTAGATTAATTTTAAACTTTACTGATAGGAATAAAGAATGCTTAGAAACGCTGTCAAAAGTGGAAATAAAAATGTAGAACTAATTTTACTCAAAGTTTGGAGAAGATGCAAGGATAGATGTAAAAGAACATAGCAATGAAATAATTTAGATTCTGTGGATATTTTTTCTTAGTATGGTAGATTAATTTTAAACTTTACTGATAGGAATAAAGAATGCTGAGAAACGCTTTCCAAACTGGAAATAAAAATGTAGAACTAATTTTACTTAAAGTTTGGAGAAGATGCAAGGATAAGTGTAAAAGAACATAGTAATGGAATGATTTGGATTCTGTGGATATTTTTTCTTCTACATATGAAGTATGGTAGATTAATTTTAAACTTTACTGATAGGAATAAAGAATGCTGAGAAATGCTGTCAAAAGTGGAAATAAAAATGTAGAACTAATTTTACTCAAAGTTTGGAGAAGATGCAAGGATAAGTGTACAAAAACATACCAATGGAATAATTTAGATTTTGTGGATATTTTTTCTTCTGCATATAAAATATGGTAGATTAATTTTTACTGATAGGAATAAAGAATGCTGAGAAATGCTGTCAAAAGTGGAAATAAAAATGTAGAACTAATTTTACTCAAAGTTTGGAGAAGATGCAAGGATAAATGTAAAAGAACATAGCAATGAAATAATTTAGATTCTGTGGATATATTTTCTTAGTTTGGTAGATTAATTTTAAACTTTACTGATAGGAATGAAGAATGCTGAGAAGCGCTGTCAAAAGTGGGAAAAAATGTAGAACTAATTTTATTCAAAGTTTGAAGAAGATGCAAGGATAAGTAAAAAAGAACATAGTAATGGATTAATTTCGATTTTGCGGATAGTTTTTCTTCTGCATATAAAGCATGGTAGATTAATTTTAAATTTTACTGATAGGAATAAAGAATGCTGAGAAACGCTGTCAAAAGTGGAAATAAAAATGTAGAATTCATTTGGTATAGTAAAAATAATGTAGTCTCAAGGGTTTAGAGAAATTGGGAAAGTGGTTATAAAGGAAGGCATGATTATAATTGCAAAAGAATATAATTATGAAATTTATAGTTTGTGGGTATTTTTTTCTTTCTCCGTATAAACGGTGAGTTATTTCTTTTAAACTTTACAGATGTGAACAAATAATGCAGAGAAATGATGTCAACAGGAAGATAAGAATGTAGAATTAATTTTATCCTAGGATTGCAGAAAGTGTGAATATAGTTATAAAGAAAAATTATAATCATAAAAGATGTGAATATAATTCTAAAGGAATGCGGGAATACAATTATAAAATATGTGAAAATAATCAAAAAGGAATATGTGAGTATAATTATAAAAGAAGATAAAAATTATAAAATTTATATTTTGTGGGGCAACTTTTTTTTCCGTTTAAAGCACGGTGAGTTATTTCTTTTAAACTTTACAGATGTGAACAAATAATGCAATCAAATGATGTCAATAGAAAGATAAGAATGTAGAATTAATTTTATCCAAGGAATGGATAAAATTAAGTATAGTTTTATTAGTTTTTATAGTTAGATTTTATAGTTAAAAAGAAAAATTATAATCATAAAAGATGTGAATATAATTGTGAAGGAATAGGTGAATATAATTATAAAATATATGGAAATAATCAAAAGGGAATGTGTGAATTATAAAAGAAGATTATAATTATAAAATTTATAATTTGCAGGGCAACTTTTTTTCTTTCTCCGTTTAAAGCACGGTGAGTTATTTCTTTAAAACTTTACTGATGCGAGCAAATAAAGCAGAGAAATGGTGTCAAAAGAAAGAAAAAAATGTAGAAGTAATTTTACTCAACGATTTGAGAAGGTGTTAATACAATTAATTATACAGGAAAATGACCAAAGTAATTTTTTTTTAAGATGAAGCTATGTATTTAAAAATACCATATCTATGAAGGTGTTTTTTCTTTTTATTGAATTTCTGTAGATTCAAGAAGTTGAACAATTAAACACTACTTCATATTTCACAATATCTAGTCGAAGTTATAGTCACTCGAAAAATTTTGTCGCAATAACTGTCTCTTTAATCACATTAAAAATTCAGTTAAAAGAGTTTGTTTTAATAGCTCTCAAAATTTCATTATTATAAATTTTTAATCACATATCCCAATAAAAAAATAAACAAAAAAAAAGTTTTTTTTTTTTTTTTTGAGTACGAGAAAAGGATATCAGAAAAACATAAAGAATTTTATTTTATGTATTTCTGCTTCATTTTTGTCATGCTTACGAGATCTTAAGTATTTATTATGGAAATTACTCATTTAGCATATTCCATTACTTTTTCTATTAGTTATACATTTGTTTTTATGCAATTATTTCAATTGTTATTACCACCAACATCCTCTGCCGTTTAGTTTTTAAACTTATATCTTGGTATCACAATTCGTGCGAAGTTCCCTAAGTTATCAGATGTTCAACATACGTTATCTGCTTGAAATCATGAATTTATCCGCGAGCGAAAGATTCCTGAAACATGACTTACAGAGAAAACTCGTCTGCTTCCGTCTTGTTTTCCTGAATCGTAATGTTTGAGGAAAATATTTGGTTAGTTTCTCTGGACAGATGCGTCCTAAAAACTGAAATTAATATTTCATATGTCATGTATATATCTTGAAAGCATTCCTTAGTTCAAGACCATTCTCACCATTATTGATTAGAGCAAATCGGGACTTATTTATAACAGTACTCATTTTTTTTTTATTCATGACCCCTTTTTATCATTAAACTAGGTTTTAAATATAAAAACATGATATAAAAATAAATATTTTGCCAAAAAAATATTTTTTTAGTAAACACTATTACATAGGAAATGAAATTGTTTCAGCACTTTAATGCTGTATTTTCACATCCACCGAAATAAGTGCTTCACTGTTTAAATATTGTGCAAAGGTCTTTGTGTAAAAATTTTAATGAATAATTTTTATTTGGTATTTAAATAAAAAGGCATCAAAATTTTCAATGTCAACTATGCATGCGTTAATGAAAGAAAATAAAGTTCAAGTGCATGTGCTTGTTTGTTGTATAACAAACCTTGGTACAATATTTTGCATTGGTAGGTGTAAAGCCTCTTAACCTTTGACGATAATTTGATTTAATAGATTGTTGAAACTCACCTAAGTATATGATGCGTTAAATGAGTGAAAAAATATTATGACTAATGTTTCATTAAATTTATGTGATACTACTAAATTAAATTTTCGCGACGAAAACATTTCGTTTTACGACATCCATTTATGGTTGTGACTACAGTTTAAGAAACTTTAATATCGTAAAATTTAGAAAAATTGGAAAAATGAGTTTTGTCTTCCTTCCTTTCTTTCTTTCTTTTTTGTGTGTGTGAGAGAGAGGGGGGGGATTTAAGACTATTTTGATCTCACATGTATGTCAAAAAGATATCTGGATCACATGGGATATCCTAGGTCCTAGACCGTTAAAGGATTTGTAACCTAACAACTAGTGGGATCATAACAGTAGAGGACCTATGTACAGACTAAAAACAAAATCTTGAATAAAGGAAGATGAAAGGCAAAAAAAAGGAACCTAAATCAGTAGAGTTTTTCTAAAGCATTGTTGAAATTAAAATTGTTTAATGCATTAGTAATAGGTGATTAAAAATTTATAGATTCTTGATAAATTTGAGATCAGATATTGTGATATAAATTAGGCAAAATGTTTTCATATATGCATTCTTTGTTGCATTCATTGAATATAAAAAACAATTGATCGAAATCATGTATGTAAGTGAAATCTACCATATCTAATGATTAAAAGAATACTAACTCAATCTAAGCATCAAGAAAAAAAAAGAGATTTATACATCCATTTCCCATGCATTTTTTGTTTTTTGTACTCATTGTTCTTAAATTCCATCCCCTTGAAAAACAATTGATCGAAGTTCCACTGCATGTATATGGCGTTTAATCTACGGTTACTCTAATCGACTATGGTGAGACGAAACCTACCAACTCAAAACTCTAAGAGCACCAAGAAAAAAGGGATTTCTACATCCATTTCCCATGCATTCTTAGTTTTCTGTATTCATTTATTTTTAATTTCCATCCCCTTGAAAAACAATGGATCGAAGTTCCACTGTATGTAAAGGGTTTTAAATCTACGATTACTCTAATCTACTATGGTGAAGTGAAAACTACTAACTCAAAACTCTGAGAGCAGAAAGAAAAAAGGAATTTCTACATCCATATCCGGTGCATTCTTTGTTTTCCCTTAATCATTGTTCTTAATTTCCATCCCTTGTAAAACAAATTATCGAAGTTCCACTGCATGCATGTGGCGTTTAATCTACGATTACTCTAATCGACTATGGTGAGACGAAATCTACTAACTAAAAGCTTTAGGTGCATCAAGTAAAAAGGGATTTCTACATCCATTTCCCGTGCATTCTTTGTTTTCCCGTAATCATTGTTCTTAATTTCCATCCCCTTGAAAAACAATTGATCGAAGTTCCACTGCTTGTATGTGGCGTTTAATCTACGATTACTCTAATCGACTATGGTGTAGCGAAAACTACTAACTCAAAACTCTAAGAGCAGAAAAAAAAAGAGATTTCTACATCAATATCCAGTGCATTCTTTGTTTTCCCTTAATCATTGTTCTTAATTTCCATCCCTTAAAAAACAAATTATCGAAGTTCCTTTGCATGCATGTGGTGTTTAATCTACGATTACTCTAATCAACTATGGTGAGACGAAACCTACTAACTCAAAACTCTAAAAATACCAAGAGAGAAGGGGTTTCTACACCCATTTCCCATGCATACTTTGTTTTCCTGTACTCCTTGTTTTTAATTTCCATCCCCTTAAAAAATAATTGATCGAAGTTCCACTGTGTGCATGTGGCATTTAATTTACGATTATTCTAATCTACTATGGTGAGACGAAACCTACTAACTCAAAACTCTAAGAACACCATGAAAAAGGGGTTTTCTACATCCTTTTTTCGTGCATTCTCTGTTTTCCCGTACTCATTGTTCTGAATTTCCATCCCTTTGAAAAACAATTGATCGAAGTTCTACTGCATGTGGCGTTTAATCTACGATTACTCTAATCGACTATGGTGAGACGAAACCTACTAACTCAAAACTGTAAGAGCACCAAGAGAAAAGGGATTTCTACATCCATTTCCCATGCATTCTTTATTTTCCCGTACTCATTGTTCTTAATTTCCATCCCCTTGAAAAACAATTGATCGAAGTTCCACTGCGTGTATGTGGCGTTTAATCTATGACTACTCTAATCGACTATGGTGAGACGAACCTACTAACTCAAAACTCTAAGAGCACCAATAAAAAAGGGATTTCGACATCCATTTCCCATGCATTCTTTGTTTTCCCATATTCATTGTTCTTAATTTCAATTCCCTTGAAAAACAATTGATCTAAGTTCCACTGCGTGTATGTGGCGTTTAATCTATGACTACTCTAATCGACTATGGTGAGACGAAGCCTACAGCAAGTAGCATGAAAACGGAAATTAAAAATGAGCTATATATTTTGTACAATAAAATCACCATAGACATTTTATAATTAATCTTACAGTAATTGCTGCATAATTGTACTATAGTTAATCATCAATTGCCTCTAGCTGGTTGTAGTGAGACTGGTTCTTAATTCGCCAAATTTAATCATAAATTGCACATTGTTTTTATTCTAATAGAGCACAAAATTTAATTTAAATCTTTATATACACATCAAAATTACAACGAAGACCACTTTTCCTTTTTTTTTTTTTCTAACGAGATCAAATTCTTCACAATATTTTGCCTAACTATTAACTAAGAACTTTCATTTCTGATAAAGTAAGATTTTAAAAATCCATACACTATAGAGTTAATAGTTTAAAACTAGATCAATTAGCAGGACAACCCCACCGTAAAATTACCGAACAGCAGCTACTTAATTCTCCGATGAGAGTGACGAAAGTGTTTCATTAACGATACGTTGGTGGAACAAATTTTAGAATAAAATCTTATCACCAGTAAATTCTTTCGCTAACAAAGCCCCCGCGCGAATCGGGAAAAGCTCAACAAATCGTTTAGGGTAGCTCGTTCTATCTCACACTCTGATAGCACGCTTCGGCTGAAAAAGAATTTTTTCCTACTAACTTCTACTACCCCTATCAGCAGAACTGGCGATGTTCCAAGAACATCAGCCGGGCTTTAGGAGGTACCGTGGTGTTGTGCATGTCCTTGGATTTTCCGACATTTTAAATCTGAGCATTTTTCCGACGTGCTAGCAGAACGATTGCATTTCATTTTCTTGGACAGAAAAAGTGTTGAAAGGGGGCCAACGTAATCAAAACTTGTAAATTTTGAGGGTTTTGTTTGTATTGCAGGGCGGCAATTCAAAAGAAAAACTGTGATAGGTATTTGCACAGAATAAATACGATTCTGATTTTAAAAACGCTCGAGGAGGAAGGGGGAGACTTTTCGTTTACCATACTATTTTTATGAAGACGGGAAAGCACGTTCTGGCAGACGGTTTATGAGATAATGTAACGTGACACATAAAACTTGGCGCATTATTTTGATTTTGACAAGAAAAGGAAACTTTTATTTTCTCATTGCAACATTTAATATTAAGACTTTTAATAAGAGACAGATAAAGTCAAATCAGTTGGAGTGATGCAAATATATTTTAACAAGCATATGAAATATAAGAATGTTAATATTTAATAAGATTGTTTAAATGCATTAATTTAATGCTTCACGTTAAACTTGCAAATTCAAATTTAAACGCTTGACTAATTATATGTGCCCAAGTTATTATTAGTTTTATTTTACGATTAAATCAAGATTTGGTATGATTGAAGCACTGTGGGCTACTGTTTTGCTACAAGAGGCAAATGAGATAGGAACCTACTGCTTAAAGCTCATTCCGAACGGCTACAAACATCCAAGCTATTAGAGGGATTCGAATCCACGAACTTCAATACCAAGTAAGGCTGAACGATAGCCGAATGGTAGAGCGCTACTCTTCGGAACCGGAGTCAGTGGGTTCGAATCCCGCTGCTAGCATAGGTGTTCGTAGCCGTTCGGAATCGGCTTTAAGCAGTATGTCCCGGTCTCATTAGCCCTCGTGAGCAAAACAGCAGACCGTAGTGCTCCAAAAACACCAAACCAAACCAAACTAAATAACAGCGGCAAACCCATTCGACCATCGTACAGCGATCGAGTCATGTTTAAGTACAGCATTAAAATATGTTTGAGTATGTGCGTGTGTGTATGCGTGTAGAAGTTGAGCAGTACGGTTTTATACGTTTCTTCCAGATTTTTTTATTTCTCTTTATGGCCCGAACCGTATGACTCTGTTTTTTGATACCTATGAATGTCTGCAACGGGATTTGAACTCACTGCAGACGTTTATGTTTGGAATTAACTAACTTTAAGCATTGGGTCTCAGTCTAATAAAAATCGCCGAACAATGGCCAATTGGTTAGGGTGCTGGCCTTTAGGACCGGAGTTCGTGAGTTTGAATCCCATAGTGGCATGGATATTCATAGCCGTTCGGAATCGTCTTTAAGCTGTAGGTCCCGGTCTCATTAGCCCTCGTGTTGCAAAAAGTAGACGGTAGCACTCCAAACCAAACCAAACCTAATAAGAATTCGTTTATTTAATAAAAAAAAGACCATTGCTCCAAACTAAATTAAGCCACACTGTTAGGAGGTGGGTCGTAACCTGCTCGACTACTTTTACAGGAGCAGATATTGTGTGTTCTTTCTAAGAAGCAGTCTCATCGACATGATTAACATTTAACACTCTTATTAATTTAAAGTAGACATAGACATATAAGACAAAATGGTCAACACCATAATCATGTCAGAACCATCATAAATTAAATCATGCTGAGCGGTCCGCACAAGTCCGAACGGTCAGCCAATTTAAGCCCAAACCTCCTACCATCTTCGATGTCGGATAGCGAGAATGTCTAGTCTAATATAGTTTAGTCTAGTCTAGCCCAGTCTAGTGTACTCTAGTCTAGTACAGTCTAGTCTAGTCCAGTCCAGTCTAGTCCAATCCAATCTATCCCTGGTATCCGATTTTCGGTCGCACCTTTGCGCCGTTACAAAAACACATCGGAACCGCTTATGGTACATTCCATTGGTTCAAAAAAGATTGTAAACCAGATTGTAAAGCAGTTGCGAAGTGGACCCAATGAATCATGCTCCAACGGTCTTACAATATTATTCTAAAAATAAATTCATTCTTTAGAAGTCCTTCACCTTTGTATGCATACATACACTCGTAAGCACATGAACTTGTGAGTGTTCATATTAACATTGGCGAGTTACGGGCTTGTGTGCCTTTTAAAATATGGACGTCTCGAATTCAATCCTTCCTCAGCCAACAACCGTTTGAACGCCAGTTTATAGTTCAATGTCTTTTATCGTAATCTGAAGATATCACAGATATACATATGTCACTTTCCGTCGAATCTCAAATTGACAGATCAAGACCTGTCAATGTATCTTTTAGGTTTGGTTTGGTTTGGAGTGCTACGGTCTACTTTTTGCTACACGAGGGCTCATGAGACCGGGACCTACAGTTTAAAGCCGATTCCGAAAGGCTATGAACATCCATGCCACAGTGAGATTCGAACCCACGAACTCCGATACTGAAGGCCAGTACCCTAACCAATCGGCCATCGTTCGGCCAATGTATATTTTAGAGAATTTCAAAAGATTGCTGAAATTAAGAGAAAGATTTACCGTATTTAATCGTTTATAGCGCGTACTTTACTTTATAAAATTTAAGGGGTAAATCAATAGCAGGGTTTCAGTTACTATGAGGGGATTTTAGAGTCTGAAATAAGATATTGTATACCCTTTCTTTATTACAGGATGTTATATGAGACATTGTATTTCATTATTCCTCTTCGTTCTATAATAAAAGAGCGTTTTGTAACAAAGTGGAATAAAACGGAGAAGAGAGCTAGTTATAATTAGTAGATCAAATAGTTTAACCCTTAATTTGAGAAGATGTTTTTTCAAATATTTTTAAATTTCTGTTATTTTCCCATGTCTGTATAGACATTAGGATCTCTGTAAAATAAACAAAAAAAAATTTATCATTTTCCATTTTTGAGATAATTAATGTCCGCTGTGGCTAACACTGACAATTATGTTATATAGTAGTTATAAATATACATGCCCGGTATAGCGGCCAGACTTAGCCAAATTAAGGGTTAAGTTGCAGTAGTGCAGATTGGAAAAGAAAATTAGAATTGCTCTTCAAGTAGAAAAGTCAGCCATCAAAGCTAATACAGTTCCTAGCAGTGTTGTGTAAACGAAGTGCAGTAGTAATGCAATATAGATTATTGAGAAAGATTTTTTACTTTTTAAATTTCTTCCTTGAATACCTGTTTTTATTCATACATATATTGGGTGATTACAGGGAGCAGTAAAAATTATTCCTTGTATAATGCGCAATTTGAGTCTTCTCCTTAAATTTTTTTAAAATTAAAGTACTCGCTATAAACGAGTAAATACTGTAAATCCATCTTTAAATTCCAGCGATTTTTTAAATTCTTTAAAAGATGCATTGACAGGTCTTGATCTGTCAGTTTGTGATACCACTGAAAATGCCATATGTATATCTGTGGTATCTTCAGATTACGATAAAACGCATTGAACGATAAAATGGAGTTCAATCGGTTGTTGGCAGAGGAATGAATGAATACGAGGCGTTCATATCTTCAAAAGCAAAATCCCGTGACTCGGCAATGTTAATATGTACACGCACGAGTTCGTGTGCTTACGAATGTATGTATGGGTGTAGTTGAGCATCTACCCATCGTTTTTTCAACGGGAAAGGAATGGAAACGATGGATTCGAGAAATGAAATTTAGAAATTCTATAAAATATGTGATTATGAATAAATAATTATTTTATTACGTTGGTAAATAAACTACCGCCTGTTTTTTTTCACATTCCGTATGACATTAAATGTTTTTAGCATGACTTTTGTGATAATTCAAAAGAGGATATTTTGTTCTATCAAAACCTACCCAGATAGCATACATACTTGCAGCAAGTTTGATTTTTTTTCGGGATAATATCTTGTCATAACAAATTTGACGTGGCAAACTTACAGCAAAACTCCTGCAATTTAGACGAAACGTAGAGCGATCAAACCTTTGCAACGCTATATTGCTGCAAAACTGTGGCAAACTTGTCAGAACCACCTTGAATAAAGCGAAAATTCTTCGACTTGCTGCAGTCTTGCTTTAAACTTGCAGACTTGTCATGCTGAACTTGCTGCAAGTTTGCAGGCTTGCAAAGCAAGACTGCAAGTCTGCGGCAAACTAAATTTGCTATCTGGGTATGCTTTCTATTTTTGTTCCAGTTAATTTATGTTAATTTTCAGATCATTAAAATGGAATGTCAAGTTCAGAAAAATTATCTTTTTCGACATGTCTTTCTTTTTGTTTTTAATCAAGGTTCTAAAGCCCCAAAAACTGCTCGTGACATCTGTGCTCTGTATGAAATGAATGCCATAGCTGAAAGAAACATTTGTGAATAGTGTTCCAAGTTTCAGGGCCCGATTCAAGTCAAACCCATATCTCTCGTATTTCACCTTCCGCAAACTTGCGGAGATAAACAAGTATCAGGTTTGGCTTGGTTTGTTTTGGAGGGCTACGGTCTACTTTTTCAACACGAGAGCTAAGGAGACTGGGACCTACTGTTTAAGCCAATTCCGAATGGCTACGAACAGCTATGTCACAGTAGGATTCGAATCCATGAACTCCAGTAGGTTCAAATCCCACTGAGGTATGGATGTTGGTAGCCGTTTGGAATTGGCTTAATGAGACCGGGACTTACTGCTTAAAGCCAATTCCGAAGTTCTATGAATATCCATGTCCCAGTAGGATTCGAATCCACGAAATCCAGTAGGTTCGATTCACACTGAGAACCGTAAGTAATCCGTACAACCACAAGTAGACCGTAGCTCTCCAAACCAAACCAAAACCTGAAACTTGATTATTTCCGCAAGTTTGCGAACGGAAGTTGAGATACAAGAAATACACGTTTGACTTGAGTCGGGCCTTAAAAGTGGAAATTTTGGTTGATATCCGGTTACAAACACCCATTAACGCCAGAAGAGGTGGATGAGAGCTTTCTGATTATAAACGGAGGAAGGGATGTATAGTAAAATTGTTTGGTTTGGAGCTCTTTGGTCTACATTTTTGCTACACGGAGGATTATGCGACCAGGATCGATTGCATAAAGCCATTTCTGAACGGCGTAACATCCGGACACAGAGGGATTCGAACTCACGAACTCCGCCAGAAGAGCATCACCCTACCCATTCCAGTATCGATTAGCCATAATAATACAGTAAAATGGATATGTATTGTATTTACAGTAAAATGCCTTCCTTACTTTTGTCGTAAAAGAGCCGTGAAAATCTGATTTCAACCTCGAATTATTGTAATTACTCTTCGAAGTGACTCCCAAAGCGAGAAAAAAATCCTTAAATTTTCTCAAAATTGCAATGTAAATATCTCGGTCAGGGATATTTAAACCCTGACCAAGGGGTTAAAACCACGTGGAAGTGGACCTTTTAGTACTACGATTCCTAAAATGAGTTTCAATTTTTACTAAATATAACGATTAAAAATGAGGGAAGGATAAAAATATATATTTCGTTATTTTCGTAAAGTTGAATTTTTTAATTTAAAAATAACATAAAGGGAATTCCTCTTTGATGAAATTTTTTTTCTAGAAGCTTATGCCTACAACCACATATTGAGGAGGATAAGGATTTTACACTGTGACGCCTTCAATATTCTCAAATGAGAAGTAACGTGAATAATGGATCACAGTCAAAGACAAAATTGGAAATTTGCTTTTATTCTTGATTAAATACGGCTATTTACAAAGGAATGTTAATTCCCAAATCATGTAGAACTGTAAAGGATGGTTGCCGGTATAACTTCCTCACGGCGATCACAGTCGAAAGAAAAACAAGAGATTTAATAATCTCTTACAAGTGGTGAGGCTTTTCAGATTGCAATCAAAGCCAGTTTATCCCCCCTTCGGTATCCGAGACTCTGCCGCTCCCTATATGAGCGGACTTTACGAATCTCCCGAATTAGAAAGCTGGCTCCGGTAACAAAAAGCGAAAGCCTCCACGAGGTCAACACACTTACGTAAAAAAATGACGAAAAGCCCTGAGTCGCAAAATTGTAGGCTTTTTATACCTGGGGGGGGAATCAGTTACGGTCCCGCCAACTGTTTTTGGGGTCAGTTAAGATCCCAGTTACTTGAAAACTCCAGCTAAAGTTACAGTTATATTTTTTAGCTGAATTCTCATTCGCTGGTTGTCCCTTTACGGAATTTCCGAACATTCATTAACGTGATCCATCAGGGACGTATTCGTCTATTCAGTCCGATTGTCAAGATCCCAGACTCTGCGACGCCATGCTATTGTCCTGGTAAACAAGTGTACTCCGATCAGTTGTTTTGGAGCGTGCTCGGACAAAGGGGAGTCTTCACAACACCCACTATACGAGTGATATATATATATATATATATATATATATATATATTCCAAAGTGAACTAAGTACATTTGGGTATATTTACAGAGACTGAGTGTTAAAATATCTAAATCATAATTAATTCCTAAAAGTGTAAATCCATTTTAGAAAATGTTAAATTACTAAGATTTTTTTCTAGCGTATGTACATATGCATACACTTAAAATATCAAGTAATTAACCCTGGTAAACAATTCTATTTTATAAAAGGAAAAATAAACAGGATTGACTTTGTTTTAAAACATCTCATATAGCTTTTAAGTTTTTACTTTTGTTGAATTCCTGATGAAAACTATTTATAATTGCTTGAGATAAAATCACTCTTTATTAAAAAATAAATAGAAAAAGGTCAAATATCCAATCATGGAATATAATTTTTTTTTTCGAGATAACCAGACTAGATAAATTTTCAAATTAAAAAAGGAAAATGCTCTTGATTTCCAGTTTAACAAAAAGTAGCTTAATCAAGCGAAAAGTTTTTACCTCTTTTGTCTCGAGTAAACTTTTAACAAGAGAAAAAGAGTACTAATGAAAAATAAAATGAGAACTTTAACTTGTATTTTAAATTACGAATTTTTTTTTTCAAAATTCAAATTATAACTAAAATTTAACTATTACTACTCTTTAAGACATTGTTAAAGATTGAAAACTTAAAATTACTTGGGAAGGAAAATAGTTAATGGATAAAGGACTCTCTATCTCTTTTTTGTAGATTATGGATTGTTTGTGTACTTGACGTTATTTCAGAGATATTTTATGGTAAATAATCCTTGTATTTTGTTGTAAATCTATATTATATTGGGTGTCTTTCTGCATCCAATTATAAAATGTTTTGTAATCAAAACGTATAGGCAAAAGAAAATTTACACATAAATTTTCTTACAATATTAAAACAAAAGAATGTTATTAGCTTTTGAATTGTTATACTTAAAATGGCATTCTAAATTATGTAGAAAAAATAATTTGTTCGGCATATTCCTTTTAAGTAAAATTCAAGGACCTTCATCACAAGCTTCAATTATTAGGAAGAAGTTTTAGAAATTAAATAAAAATGACAATGCATTTAGATGATAATTTTTATACTGATATTAACCGTTTGAGTGCGGCGAAGCGCTATAGCGCTTCACTTGTTATGTGCCAAAAAGGCAGAGAAGCTCTATCGCGCTTCTCTTTTTTTGTACCAAAAATGCGAAGACGCTGCTGTCGGTTAGTATTATTTTCGTATCTATTGAGAGCAGTTGAATTCATATCAATCGCAGTTTGTATTCATTTTACTCAGTTGTGATATTTAATAATATAAGAATTAGAATAATTTTGGATTGATGCGGTCTACTTTTTGCAACAAGGCTAATGAGACCGGGACCTACAGCTTAAAGCCGATTCCGAAAGGCTACGAGCATCCATGCCACAATGGGATTCGAACCCACGAACTCTGGTACCGAAGGCCAGTAACCTAACTAATCGACCATCGTTCGGCGAATTAAAATAAAATACAGTGGTAAGTAGTAATGCAGTAGAGCCATGGATTGTGGTACGGTAGACGAAATGAGCGTGTTCTAATTATTTATTTATTTGTAGTTTTAAAAAACCCTTTTCGTTGTTGTATAGAAATTAGAAAGTGTTTTCACTTTCTCAACAAGTGTTATACTGATCATTATTGATGCTGTAGAGGAGGAATGGTTAGCAAGCAAAAATGCCGTAGAGCCGTGGATTGTGGTACGGTAGACAAAATAAGCGTGTTTTATTTATTTATTTATTTGTAGCAAAAAAAAACTTTTCGTTGTTGTATAGAAATTAGAAACTGTTTTCACTTTCTCAACAAGTGTTATACTGATCATTATTGATGCTGTAGAGGAGGAATGGTTAGCAAGCAAAAATGCCGTAGAGCCGTGGATTGTGGTACGGTAGACAAAATGAGCGTGTTTTATTTATTTATTTGTAGTAAAAGAAAACTTTTCGTTGTTGTATAGAAATTAGAAACTGTTTTCACTTTCTCAACAAGTGTTATACTGATCATTATTGATGCTGTAGAGGAGGAATGGTTAGCAAGCAAAAGGCCGTAGAGCCGTGGATTGTGGTACTGTAGACAAAATAAGCGTGTTTTATTTATTTATTTATTTGTAGTAAAACAATATTTTTCTCTTTTGTATAGAAATTAGAAACTGTTTTCACTTTCTCAACAAGTGTTATACTGATCATTATTGATGCTGTAGAGAAGGAATGGTTAGCAAGCAAAAATGCCGTAGAGCCGTGGATTGTGGTACGGTAGACGAAATGAGCATGTTTTGTTTATGTATTTATTTATTTGTAGTAAAACAATATTTTTCTCTTTTGTATAGAAATTAGAAACTGTTTTCACTTTCTCAACAAGTGTTATACTGATCATTATTGATGCTGTAGAGAAGGAATGGTTAGCAAGCAAAAGGCCGTAGAGCCGTGGATTGTGGTACGGTAGACGAAATGAGCATGTTTTGTTTATGTATTTATTTATTTGTAGTAAAACAATATTTTTCTCTTTTGTATAGAAATTAGAAACTGTTTTCACTTTCTCAACAAGTGTTATACTGATCACTGATCATTATTGATGCTATAGAAGAGGAATGGTTAGCAAGCAAAAATGCCGCAGGATGACTACCAATAAGTACAAAGTTTTCTTTAGAAAAATTGCCTGGGCGAAACTTGCGGCAATGTGATGTATGCAGTGAAAAAAATGGTAATGGAATTAGACGATCCAACTTAATTTGCGCTATATGCAAAAAAGGAATTCATGGAATTTGTGCAGCAAAACATTCTTGTAATAAGTGAGAATAATGTTATCAATCGGTTATTGTTAGCGAAATTACTTGGTCCCGATTTTCTCTATTCATTTCTATGTTAAAATTATCGCTCTATGTGATCGTTACATCGGTTAATGGGATCAGTTTTCGAACCTCATTTTAACTGGCAAAGAAACATTCCCAATATATTCAGAAGGAACCCATTCTTTTCTTTCCCTTCGCTGTTGTTTGAATTTCCGAGAATTCTCTTTTTCAACCTAGGGCAGTGGTTCTTAACCTTTTTAAGCCGCGACCCAAATTTGAGAAATATGTTCATGTCGCGACCCCAAAAAAAGTCAAAATTTTTTAATTTCTTTATTTTAGAGCGTATTTTTAAAAAATCTTCAATTCTACGATGATGATTGTTTATAACTTACAAATTTTTTATTTATTTTTTTAATAATAAAGATAAACAAAAGTACTTTTCGGTCCAAGGAAAATTTAATTAATAATCAAGTGTTTTTAATAATTTTTATTGACCAAATTAAAATATTTATAACTTTTTGAAAATAATTGACATTTTAACTTATTCCTAAAAAAAAAAAAAAAGAAATATCAATACATATGTTAAGTCTTTTAAATTTTAAATGCAAGTCATACAGTTTTAATGAGAACCTTGTGCTTGAATACATTTTGAAAGATCTTCAAACCTCGGTTGAATGCTTGTCAAGGAGAACTTTATATCTATTTCAGTATTTAACTTGTAACTCAGGATTCATTACTTAATATTTCACTGCACAACACGCACTGCGGCTTGTTCACTCCTCCATCATAAATGCAAGTAAAACCTAATTCTAAAAATGCTTCCTTGTATTCACGTTTTGGCATTTTTAGGTGATTACAATTTTACAATACGCACTGCAGCTTAATCACTCCACTATTAATAATAAGACAAAAAAGCTTTTCGTTATTACCTCTTTATTCACACGAGTAAAATCTGTTATTCTCTGCTTACATGTTTACAAACAACGGGGAATCCCTGGTTTCTTAGAAGTGGAAGTAAAAGTAGCTGATCGGTAGCGCTTTCAATTTTCACCAAAAGGTGTCACTACCGGAGAATTGTATTAGGGAATAACTCTTCTAGGAGGTGTTAGTATTACTTATTATTTGGTGTATTACTAACTTTTTTGGTTCGACTCAGCGCGACCCAAGAAATATGCTTCGCGACCAATTTTGGGTCGCGACCATAGGTTAAGAACCGCTGACCTAGGGAAATGGGGAATGAAAAAGGGGTGGGTTATTACACGTTCTTGGAATTTTGCAGACATACGCACACCCTGCTGGTGGTCAATTGTTGTCAGATAATCAGAAGGCAACACATTATTATCCGATTCACATTTTATGCCTTGTTCGCTTACATGCAGCTTGTCGATATGGAAGCCAGAAAGCGAAATGATTTAACATTAAAACAAAAGATCGAAATTTTAAATCGTTATGACAGGTTGATTATGATTACGAACAATTTATCAATGAGCTTCTTAGAAAAATTTGTAGACAGTCAACAATTGATCACTTTTTTAATTATGTATACAATTCTTATGTTTTAAAGGATAATATACAGTACATAAATATAGGGTGTTTTTTCATTTTGTTTTGAAATTTAGTACGTGGGAATTAAAGGGGGGAATTTATCTAATTTTGCTTATCGTTTATTGTTATCAATCTGTTATTGTTATCATGATCACGGTGTCCCAAAGTGATCACATTAAGCGGAGTATACTATAAAACCATTTCCCTTGTTCTCCAAAAATATTACTACGCATTTCATTCCGCACTATTAGCATATATATAAGAAAACTCTTCACTCAAACGGTTAAAACTTTATATTTGAAAAAAATTTATTATTAATAAAGAGACGAAAATCAAACACAAACAAAATATGTTTTTATATTCACTTCTTCAATGAATAATACATCCACTTTTCAGTTTTACGCTAACAATTGTAATGAAGAACTAAGTCAAATTTGAAGCCACCTATGAGGCGTAGATGTACAAGAGTGTTACAAGATAAAAGTTTGTTGAATCGTTAGTTTAACCTATTTTTTATTACTTTAATTAGGCACGTCATAAGGAGTGCATGTGATCGACAGTCTTAAGTATTAATTTAACGAATTTTACAGTGATTTCTCTCATGTGAAATACAAATTTTTTATATACTAACTCAGTCTTTTCTTCTGATTTATAAATCGTAAGCAGACTGGAAAATCGTCGTTATTGCAAAGTTCCAAACTATTTGGTCCCCATGATCTACTAGATCATTTTCCAATTCGCCAGGTACAAGGATCAACATGTTGCTGCCAGCGTGCCACAAGGTAAGTATAATTTTGTGGTAAGCGATAGAGTTTAAGAAATTTATAAATCTTACATCTATTAGAGTCAATTATATTATTCAATTGATTTACTGATTGTTATTATGTTTATCCATGCACGTCATACGGGATACAGGTGATCGACAGTCTTATGTATTACTTTAACGAATTTTACAGTGATTTCTCTCATGTGAAGTACAAACTCAGTCTCTTCTTCTGGTTTATAAATCGTAAGCAGACTGGAAAATCGTAGCTATTGCAAAATTCCAAACTATTTTACACCCATGTTCTAAATCATTTCCCAATTCGCCTGGTGCAAGGGTGAACATGTTGCTGCCTGCGTGCCACAAGGTAGTATAATTTTGTGGTAAGCGGTAGAGTTTACTAAATTTATAAATCTTATATCTATTAGAGTCAATTACATTATTCAATTCATTTACTGATTATTATTATGTGTATCTATGCACGTCATACAGGGTGCAGGTGATCGACAGTCTTAAATATTACTTTAACGAATTTTACAGCGATTTCTCTCATGTGAAATACAAATTTTTATATATTAACTCAGTCCCTTCTTCTGGTTTATAAATCGTAAGCAGACTGGAAAATCGTAGTTATTGCAAAGTTCCAAACTATTTGGCACCCATGATCTACTATATCATTTCCCAATTCGCCAGGTGCAAGGGTCAACATGTTGCTGCTCGCGTGCCACAAGGTAAGTATAATTTTGTGGTAAGTGGTAGAGTTTACGAAATTTATAAATCTTACATTTATTAGAGTCAATTATATTATTCAATTGATTTACTGGTTATTATTATGTTTATCTATGCACGTCATACAGGGTACAGGTGATCGACAGTCTTAAGTATTACTTTAACGAATTTTACAGTGATTTCTCTCATGTGAAATACAAATTTTTATATACTAACTCAGTCCCTTCTTCTTGTTTATAAATCGTAAGCAGACTGGAAAATCGTAGTTATTGCAAAGTTCCAAACTATTTGGCACGTATGATCTACTAGATCATTTCCCAATTCGCCAGGTGCAAGGGTAAAAAATTTGCTGCCCGAGTGCCACATGACAAGTATAATTTTGAGGTACGAGCTAGAATTTACGTAATTTATAACTGAAATAAATCTATGGGGACCTCTGTATGTCTCGACCATCCTTAAAGAAGTATCCGTAGGAATGACACCATATATAAAACCATGCTCAGAAGGGATTCACACGGTTCAGTTAAAATAAAACAACTAGATCTAGACACAGGCATTTATTTAAGATAGTATAA
This sequence comes from Pardosa pseudoannulata, assembly GCA_032207245.1. NCBI lineage: Eukaryota > Metazoa > Arthropoda > Arachnida > Araneae > Lycosidae > Pardosa > Pardosa pseudoannulata. The sequence goes on from CM063504.1 coordinate 83,352,279, forward strand.
TGAAAACAATAGGGTAGAGATGAACAAAAGGATCGCCATGTCAAATAAATGCTATCATGGCCTTAAAAACCAATTAAAATCTCGATTTATAAAACTCGATTTATATACATCTATAAAACTCTACTTCGACCTATTCTGCTCTATGGAAGTGAATGCTGGTCAATAACCAAATTGCATGAAAATAAATTACTGACTTTTGAACGGAAAATCTTAAGAAAATATTTGGTGCAGTTCGAGAGAATAATTTTTGGAGATCCTTATTCAATTTTGAAATTTAAAAAAAATATAAGCAACCTCATGTTGTTAAAGTCATAAAAATCAATAGACTGCGATGGCTTGGACACCTATTCTGACTCGATGACATAAACCCAGTAAATCAGCTCATTATCACTAATCCCATGGGGCAAAGGAAACGAGGAAGACCACCAATTAGGTGGCTTAACTCAGTAGAGACGGACTTAACCACTGTCAAAAGGGGAAACTGGAGGAATCTTGCAACAGATAGGAACGGCTGGAAAAAACTGCTTGGGATAGACTTGGCATGTAACAGGCTGTAGTGCTTTAAAAGAAGATGAAGAATGAAAACAATAAATCATCATCATCACCATCATTATCATTACCACCACCACCACCATCATCATCATCATCATCATCACCACCACCACCACCACCACCAAACATCAGCACCCTCGATACAACCAAGCTTGGTGCCACTGGCACACTGACTCTTATATAGGCAGACAACATATATAGATAGTTGCATATTTACAAAGATGATGTGTTGCCACAAATAAAACTACGATAACTATAAAATTTTACAAATATCAATACAGATGAATGAATTCATGCTACAATATGTGAAAATACATTACAATATTTAAATTATATACAAGATTTACAAAGACTGAACGATAGGTCAACGGCTTTAATCAGAAATGATGCGTATGAAATCAATCTTCGGCAAATTGAGTAATAACCACAAATCTTATATCTATTATAGTCAATTATATTATTCAATTGATTTACTGATTGTTATTATGTCAATCTAAAATATCCATTAATTTTTAACTGTTATATACAGCGGATAATAAAACATGCTAATACAGCGAATAATAAAAATTTTAATAATGATGTATAGCTTTCAATTTTCGCCTGAAATATACACATATGTACACATACATATATACAGTGCGGAGTGCTGACAAAAGATGCACATCCAATGCACCTTCCTGGGTCTTTGGGATTGCCTAGGTCTTGTGATATGCAAAACCTTATACTTAGCTTTTAAACATCGTTTTCCAATTTGCTAAAACATATATAATACAACATTTTATAACTAATTCACTGATATAGCTGAAAAGAGTCGTTGTAGAGTCCAGATCTATTTCATTCAGGCATGTTTTGGTTTGCCAGCGAGAGTGAAATCGAAAACAAGAACAACTACCGACCAAGCAACCCCGCCTCTGTATGCAGAAGAGAGAAACTTGACTACCCAGGAAAGAAAGAAGAAAAAATGGTCAGTGGTAATTTATTTATTTATTTTACCTTTCAGTGACCCTGATGCCACTTGAATAATTAGAAAACAAAAACCTGTCAACAGCAACATCGATTCATACATACGGTAGCAGCTACCACATGCAGCCAGTGACTACAGGTATCGTGTTTCCAGCCAAAATTTATTGGATAGTATTGAGACCTATGTCTCCTTTTTTAAATCATTGAAATTATTTATTAATAAAACCAGTAGTTGAGAATAAATAATTCAATACCAAAGTTCTAAAATTATATTTAAAATAGCAAATAATACATTTTAAAAATATACCATTATCCAAGACCGTAGCAGAAATTATATTCGGAGGAGGACATTTTTTATGTGAGACCTATGTCCTCTTTTTTTTAATCATTGAAATTATTTATTAATAAAACCAGTAGTTGAGAATAAATAATTTAATACCAATGTACTAAAACTATATTTAAAATAGCAAATAATACATTTTATAAAGATACCATTATTCAGGGCCGTAGCCAGAAATTATATTCGGAGGAGGACATTTTTTATGTGAGACCTATATTCTCTTTTTTTTTAATAATAGAAATTATTTATTAATAAAACCAGTAGTTGAGAATAAATAATTTAATACCAATGTTCTAAAATTATATTTAAAATAGCAAATAATACATTTTAAAAATATAGCATTATCCAAGACCGTAGCCAGAAATTATATTCGGAGGGGAACATTTTTATGTTAGACCTATGTCCTCTTTTTTTTAATCATTGAAATTATTTATTTATAAAACCAGTAGTGGAGAATAAATAATTTAATACCAATTTTCTAAAACTATATTTAAAATAGCAAATAATACATTTTAAAAAGATACCATTATTCAGGGCCGTAGCCAGAAATTATATTCGGAGGAGGACATTTTTTATGCGAGACTTATATTCTCTTTTTTTTTAATCATAGAAATTATTTATTAATAAAACCAGCAGTGGAGAATAAATAATTTAATACCAATGTTCTAAAACTATATTTAAAATAGCAAATAATACATTTTAAAAAGATACCATTATTCAGGGCCGTAGCCAGAAATTATATTCGGAGGAGGACATTTTTTATGTGAGACTTATATTCTCTTTTTTTTTAATCATAGAAATTATTTATTAATAAAACCAGTAGTTGAGAATAAATAATTTAATACCAATGTTCTAAAACTATATTTAAAATAGCAAATAATACATTTTAAAAAGAAGGATACTTCAATAAAACTACAGGTTTTCTTATGTATCTATACACCTAATGAGTATCAAAATACAATGTGACTTTAAAATATCAAAATAATTAAAAAAGATGACATAAGGAACAAATTTATAGTCTTGACTAATGTAGTAACTACACAATGAATTTAATAGTAAAATTAGCATTGAAAAGGTATAAACTATACATGATAATAAATTCTAATTTTTAAAACAGAAGTATAACCAAAGAAAAAGAATAATTTTGAATGAAAATGAAAAGATTCAATTTTTTACCAGTGCATTATAAAATATGCTTTCCTTGAAATTTTAACCAAAAAAAAATTTTACAATTTTTAACCGATTGTACAACAATATTGTGAGGAGTTACTAAAAGTACTAGTCAATCTGCTCTTACTTATCGAATACAATTTGCACCTACTGTTTAACTCAACGTCACTGTACTAAGCCCACTGTTGTCTTTGCACAGCTAGGCAGATGATACACCCATATATATGATCCATTTTCTTTCCAAGAAACGGTCTTTATAAATTTTGGAGGGGGCCGATCCCCTAAATCCCCCTTTTGCCTATGGCCTTGTCACTATCACTGTTTAAATTTTCTATATTTTTTGTCTTTTAAAGCATTAATTAAAGAATTTTATTAATGATTTAAAGGGATTGTTATGCTAATGATTATTAAAATTCTTTTATGTAATGAAAAGCAGATAATATAAAACAGTAACATGATTATACACTGGTGTACAAAACTTAAGCAGCAGGTGGGTTTCTGCCATAACTCCACGTGAAATCGTCTGAGAGACATGAAATTCAGAATAGGTTGAGGAGCTACTGGAAAGTGAAGATATCACTTGAATGGACTGGCCAGTGTAATCCCCGATTTAAATCCCATCGAACGCGTGTGGAATGCTTTCTGGAGACGTATTGCAGTACGTTTACATCCTCCGGAGAACACCCAACAACTCAAGCAGGTGCAGATTGTTGAATGTGCTCTCCTACAGCAAGATATGTTGGACCAGCTGGTTCTGAGTATGCGTAGACGGTGCGAAGCAACCATATCAGTTAACCCTTTGACAGTTTCATATTTTTCTCGAATTAGTTAAAAAAATGTCACATTTTTTATTGCATTTTTTTTGTTTATTTTACATTTTTAAGTAAAGATATGTAATTAAAATTAACATTTCTAATATTTTTAAACATTTATTACAACTTTTTTTCTTTCTATGAAAGCATCATAGAACTGAAGTTTACCTTTAGTCTCATCGATATCCAAGTTAATTTTTGGAATTCCAGTGAAAGCAAATCTAGGAGGCGAATCCGAAGGATTATCACAATTAATTTAAAAAAATTGTCTTGCTTGACTGATTCCATCTGTACTACTATCAGAGTCACTACTATCCAGGTCATCTAGTAAACTTTCACTACTATCATTTACAGATAATTCAGTTTCTGGTTCCGAGTTATAGTTCGAATCACAAAAAATTAGCTCCATACTCTCTGAATTATCCGTTATTTAAAAATAAAAATATATTTTTCAACTCTTACATCAAAAAAATTATCAGGAGATTAGTAAAATATAACCAGAAAGCTATACACTGAAAGATAACAATTCGTCTTCTGATACAAAACATGCGAAAAAACCACGATTTCGAACCAGAGTAGAAAATACAATAAACTGCAAACTATCATTTACTGGACAACTATCGTCATCTATACGAATAATTTGTTACTAAAATTAGAAAAAACATACAGCCGAAACAGTGCAAGCGAAATAGAAATCAGATTGACCGTACGCCGTACGGGCAAATCAGTAAAGCCCCGAAAACTGTGCCCGTACGACGTATGGGCAAAAAAGGGAAGGGGTTAAGGGAGGGCATATCCCATGTTAAGGAACATCTGCTTGTTGTTCTTCCTCTTGGATAGATAATGAGTCACAATACTATGCGTGCAATAAAGCTTGTTTTAGTTTGATTCCATACATAATTTTTTTATCAGAGTTACGCTTTAATAGATATGAAGCTTTTACTAAACTACTGATCTCCATATTTAATAACACTATGTATATTGTATAACTATTATATACATCTTTAGATATTCAGAAAAAAATCGGTTCGGTTAACAAAAAACCTCGGTTAATCGAAACTCAAATAATCGAAGTTTTGCTGTACTGAATTCTGTGTCTGATTTATCACTTTGTGTTTGTCATTCATGCTTCAAACTAGAGTGAGGATAAAATACTTGCCCTGGTGACATTAGTCACAGAATAATAATAAAGCTTCTCTATGTTTTTTACAGTAGTTAAAGAAATGAAAACAATTATATCTAATTTCTTACTTATGGACTTCTGTGTGTTAAACAGACGCTATAACCTGTTAAAAGGCTATGTTAAAAGGTCTGTTTTCCACGGGTGTGAGCAAACAATCCTTTTTAATTTTTCGCTTGGTTAAAGAACTCTTACTAGTTAAAAACTAGTCAGAACATTACGCAAAAGCATTCTGTTTCAAAGAAAAATTAAAGTGTGAGATCACTTACTATCACTTTCTCTTTTGACGCCGACCGAATTTCACCAGTCTCGCAGTGTCTAGTTATTGTTTTTTTTTTCTTATGACTTACTTTAATGATAAAACAAATGTAGCTGTAGAAAATGAAAATTATACTACACTTTAAATCAGCACTGTCCAACTTGTGTTAGTCCGAGAGCTACAGTAACTTCAACAAACATTTCGGAGAATAAAGAAAAGTAGTGATTTTAAGGTCAAACTTGTTAGTATTTACTTTATTTACACTAAAAAATAACGACTCAGAGACTTTTGTAATTAAAATAATAAACTGAAAATAATTTTATCGCGATAAATTACTTTTTTAAATGAAAATGTATGGATTTTTTTCCCCTTTCTTTGCGTTATACTCAATTTTAAAAGATTTTACAAATCTAACAGTAGTAAAAACACTCGAAAAAGACAAGACAGTGTTCTAGGGTTGTTGTTTTATGCCATTTGCTCAAACCAAGCACTATATGAGCCCGAGGCAACTTGATTTAAGGCAAAGAAAAAAAGACTTGGATTTTCTCACTAAATATTGTCAATAAAAACTGTATTTTTAATTTTTTTATTATTAAAAAATATATAGCACATTTTGAAGATTTTTTTCACATTGTCTTCTTTGATTTCTAATTTTTGTTGATGTTACATATGACATTTGGTCTAACCAAGTACGATTGAGCCGGAGGCTACTCGTATTAACCCTTTAAAGGTCACCCACATAAATTCTTTGGAATTTAATGAAATTACTTTATAAACATTATCTATAAACCTTAGAAATGCAATTTTTTTACAATCTTTAGAGGGGTTTGCCTTAGAGGATACCATTGGAGGGATTGAGGGGGGTAACTGACAAACCCGCCCTCTTGTACAACGTGAACATAATACTTTATAAAATTTTAATTATATTGGAAGAGCAGTAAATAATTGTTCTTAAAAAAGTATAATAAATAAATAGTTCAACAATTTATAAGTGTTGTTTGAATAGATATTTTTGTTTGGAGTCATAAATGAAAATAAATTGAATTACTAACTTTTCCAGCTACAGCAAGTATGAATACATATCTCAAAAGAAAAACTAATTAAATGCAATACTATCATCTATTGTAAGTTTTAAATGTCAAAAAATTAAAAAATTGAAAAAAACATTCATATTTCTCCAAAAATTACAGAAAAAAATTGTTTAACAATAGGTTTCGCTGTGAAACCACTGTCCTCTAAAGGGTTAAAGCAAAGGGGTGCACCTTTCGTTTCAACGAACACCTCAAGTGTAAAAGTACGACTTATGTTCAAGTGGGTCCTCGTAATTTTGAAGCAGGGGCCAAGCAGAAGACCCACAACCTTGGCCTACCACCCCCAGAGGTATGGATTTAGAACATGGAGGACATTGTGACTACGAACATATTTTACGTGCCCCAGTCACCATTAATAAAGAACACGGCGGATCTTAGCCGTCTCCAGTCCCGAACCCACAACCTTTCAGTGACGAGATCGTTGCCTTTCCCGACTGAGCTACCGCAGACCGTGTGCTAGGGTTATTTATGCTTACTAATTTTCGGGTATTGATTCTTTTGATTCAAGCATGTCGAAGAACTTTTTCAAATAATCTTGACTGATTTTTCAAATAATCTTGAAGATTTCGATGATTTATAACAAAGATGGTCTATCGGATCGAGCCCAAAAACAAAAGTAAAATATTTAGCGGGTTAGTCAGTTCATTCTAAAATTTTAACAACTGTAAAAATAATTTCCAGATCTATTACTATTTACAAAGGACGAAAATTTGAATCAACTTAAAGACTTTTAGTGTTGAAAGATTTCACGACAATTTATAGTAATAACCAAAATATGCACCTTCGAAGCTTTATATTTTAATAATTTCACCACTGTCTGTCCACCATTTTTACATACGAAATAAGAAATATTAGAACCTGTGCCATATAGAAATATACGTATATATTAAAAGCGAACGTTATATATAGCTCTAATTCAAGCAATTATAGTTATATATATATTATAAATATATATATATATATATATTATATATATATATTTATTTTATTATATATTATTTATATATTATATATTCACTTATATATATATGTTTCTTTTATATATATATTTTAATTTATTATATATATTATTATATATATATATATATTAATATATATGTATAGTTTATATAATATAATAATATATATACGTTTTCGCATATCCTCTATTTTATATCGATAATAAAACATATATTATATATATATTATATATATATATATATATATATATTATATATATATATATATATATATATATATATATATATATATATTTATATATATATTATATATATTTATATATAAATATATATATATATTATATATATAATATATATATTATATTTATATATATATATATATATATATATATATGAGAGATATATATATATATATATAAATTATGCTGGATACTGATTAAAACTGCATTTAAATTGTAGATAATTATTTTTTTTTGTTATAGTTTATTGTATTATTAAAATATATATTGTAGCAGCGTCAGGTAGGATACTGAAAAAATGTTTAATTTTAATATGTATTTGTTTTTGTAGTGTCAAGATTAAATTATATATTTTTTAAAAATGCTGGCATATTACTGTCCGCAGGAAGTCACTCGAAAACAGAAAGGGATGATATGTAATTACTCTCTAACGTGTCCCACGCCTGGTTCTGAGAGAAGTTTTTATGGCATGGGAAAAGCTGGATGCGGTCCTGATTTTCTTTAAGAAGCTCTTGCCGTTGACCTTTTGGTAGCTGGGGGTAAACCGGGGATGGCACAATCGAAAGTTAAACCCGAATTATCTTGCACTGTTCGCCAGGGAAAGTTTCGTAGAGGAATCATCAGCTATTTGATTACCACTTGCTACATTAAAAACTGCTGCAGTTTTAATAGATATAGGCCACGTCTCTGCGTAGTGAAGTCACAGCGCAAGAACAATAAATCACACCTGCTGTAAAGAATATTAGAGACTTGGTCGCTCGGTTGAAATAATGTTCAACTCCTGTAGCAGCTTTCTGTTTATTAGAAAATTTAATCTGGAACTTAACCAAAAATTATCTCAAATAATGTGTAAGTATTAACATATACTACAAATATATAATCTACAAGAAATTAAAAAAAACATAAATCTGAAGTCTACAAAATTAGTAATTTAAAATACAAAATCAAAACGCAGCTTAAAAGAGGAATGAAGAAGTTGAATCCCAGCAGAAGCCTGTAAAGTTGTTTTTCTAACAATGTTCGTGGAAATCGCTCCTTTAGCTTGTGTGTTTATATTATCTCTACAGTGTCTTTCTTTCGCACCTGACGTCCTGCACACATTCTCTATAAGAGAATGTCCGTATGACGTCAGGTGCAGAAAAAATTGCAGCTCAACTTCCTGGTTGGCAAAACATTTGAATTTCCTACAGATTGGGCTTTTTATTGGGGTTTTAATTCTGTCAATTGTCTGAAAATGGTAACAAGCTGTTGTGCGTATGGCTGCACTAAGCGTTTCAAAAAAGGTAAATATATTGTATTTTATTGTTTTGCTAAAGATCCTACATTGCGAATGCTTTGGATAAAAACTTTGAAAAGGGAAGACTGGACTGCAAGTTCTTCTTCGAGAATTTGCTGCAAACATTTTCAGAATGGTAATAAAACGTTATCCTTACTGTAATGTAATAGATTATGTAAAATTATTATGCTCTAAGAATTTTTTTATTATTACTAAGTTGTTTTTTTCATATTTATAATGTATTTTTTATGCTTTTGTGAGAAGTAATGTACCTATAAATGTAATTATTTTTTGCTCTTAAAATGATCAGGTTTTGCACATTTTTATTAGATTCTTATTTATGTAATAGTTTATTGTGCCTGTTAACATGATCAAAGTAGTTATACTTTGATTATGATACTTAATAGTACTGTGTAAAGTGTTAAATTTTTTTTTAAAAATTTATACTTTTGTAAGTGCTAAAATAATCTATTTTGAATTACTTCGCCAGTTTCTGATGTTTCCTTCCTTTTCCCTTAAATAAAATTTCGTTTTATTGCATACGCAATCCACATCGAAGCTCATAAGATACAATGAAAATAAGCAATGTTTATAAACGAAAAGTTGAGTTGTTGTCAGCACTCGTATTTATTTACAAACATGCACTTTCTATATATTCTTTGCTGGGGATGTGTTGGCCTTTCTTCTCTCCGTGGTTGCTCTCCTTTGAAAGGTCAGGGGGGGAGAGTGGTGGTTGCGATTGATTTCTTGGTGGACATGGATTATTTGTGAGAGGAGACAGTTGTAGGTTTTAAAGAGCAACGATGTGCTCGCTAGATGTAAAAATATGTAAATAACTTACATAGAAATAAAACTCCTTCATATTTTAAATTAGTTTTCTGCAAGGACGTAATCATCAAGGAATGGTTGATTTCGTTAAGCGGCGAAGGTAAATTCTCCGCTCGGTAAAAAATCGGCTGTGTGTGCAACCAGCCTGAGAATTTACCGTCGCCGATTAACAAAATCAACCATGGTTGATTCCGTTAATTGGTGACGGTAAATTCTCTGCTCGGTAAAAAATCCGTTTTGTGTGCAACCAGCCTGAGTAGCACAATTCGACCGCTATCAAAATATTTACTATTCTAGAAGTATAGCGTTGCAATATTCTTCAAATTTACTACGAGACGGATCTGGCCCGCGAGCAGTAATTTGGCCATGTTTGGGTTATACAGCTCACGATATTTGACTCATGAAAAAACATATCTTGACCTATGTAGCAAAGGTTTTATTTTCAATTCTCGTGCACAAGAATCCACCCCCTGTATTTCAATGAAAAATATAGGTAAAAAAAATACGCAAATGTGGCAGAACTACCATTATTTAATTCTTTATTTTATAAAATTGATCTCTTAAGCGAGTCACAAAAATCAATTTAAGAACTGCATGCTTCCAGCGAACCGCCAGTTAGATAACGCTGCTTTAAGTGATGCAGAAGCACTTTTTGCTTACGATGCATCAGATTAAGTAACCACAACAATTACAATTTTATTTCAATTAATTTTTTTTTCTGAATCAATAACTTTTCAACTTAGAATCAGAGTTTATAGTGAGATGTAATAGGATTATAAAATTACAAACAGATAAAAGGGAAATATTGAATTCAATATAATAACTCATTTGGAAAAAATAAAGACTCAGCTTTGCGTAGTTATTTTACAGAGAATCTGACAAGAGGAAAATGCACTACTCTAATCTCCGAAAGGAATAAGATCAGAAACTTGATTTGGAACATCTGTAATAACAGTAGACCAAACAAGAAATTTTGCTTTAGCGTATATTTTTGTTTATTATCAGTGTATGTATTAACTAAATGAATCCTTAAAATTTAAGATATTTCACTTACTTCCTGACTACTGATATTAAAATTAAATTAAATTAAATTAAAAAATAAAAATTATGCATTTTTATGCTCTCACGTGAAAAAAATATAAGAATGAGGATAGTTTTTAATTTGTTTAATTTATTATATCTGGTTATTTTTGCATTTTGTGCCCATGATGTAGTGGTCATCCATTCTGCCTAACATGCAAAAAGTTAAAAATTTAATAACTGGTGCTCACAAAGTTTTATAATACAGTTCATAAAGTAAGTATGAATTTATTCAATAATTTTCGTCTCAAAAATTATCATGGGCAGATAATTTTATATATTATAATTAATTAAAAGCTATGAGAAGAAAAATTGTTTTACTCATACTCTATTATTTAACTATAATACATTTAAGTGACTTTTGTAATAATTACAAAAATTCTAAAAGAAATAAAAAAATTACTCCTGTTAGTTATGGGCAGTGTTAGTATAAACAAAATTGAAACAGGATTTCATTATTCTTTTGGAGTGCTACGGTCTACTTTTTGCAACGCAAGGGTTAATGACACCGGGACCTACAGCGTAAAGCTGATTTCGAACAACTACGAACATCCATGCAACTATGTGATTCGAACCCACAAACACCGGTTCCGAAGGCCAGCACCCTAACCAATCGGCCATCGTTCGGTTAATAGTTTTCTGTTGGAAATTCCTTTTTTGTAACACCATTGTTTAAATAAGTCTAATGAATATTGCAGAAACAAACAAAAACCACATTTAAAAAAATAGCTTTGAATATATTACTTATTTGGAATTAGTATTCAATTCAATGTTTCAATCTGATTTCTTTTTTACTTCTATTGCATCTCATTATATATTTCTACTATAAGCTGACAAGCTATTGATATGGGGAAGAAGTTGAACGAGGTAATAAAATTGTGTCTGTCATGGTTACTTAATTTAATGCATCATAAACAATGACTGCGTCTCAATGACTGAAGTGTTATAAAGCTTTCAATCTCTAGAGTCATTATATTTATTTTATCATTAAAATAAAGCATAAGGGAGAAAACAATAACTCTACACTGCGAGACAGGTGATATTCTGTCATCGTCAAAAGAGAAAGTGACAGCAAATGATGTCACGCTTTGTTTTTCTTTGAAACAAATTGTCTTTGTATAATGTTCTGACTCGTTTTTGTCTAGTAGGACACCTTTAACGATGCGGAAATTAAAATATTTGTTTACATGCAACCATGTAAAACAAGAGTTTTAATAGTGTTTTAAGTAGTTATCACGTCTGTAACACGAAGAAGGTCACGAGTAGGAAATCAGAAATAACTTTAATGTTTCTTTTATTACATATGTGTATGGGGGGGGGATAAAACTGCGCGTATTTCTCTATGCTTCACAGTTTTCTGAGCTTCTGCAGATGTTTGAGTTGCTTAAATGGCAACAAGGGCAGACAGAACTAGATGATAGAAGGACGTAAGGGGTATATTACGAACGGCAACGGACTAAGATTTTTATTCTTATGCTTTTAATGAGATTTTAACGAACCATCTTTTAATCATACTTTTGTAAATAAAGTGGTCTCCATTTAATGTGATCAGTTTGGGACACCGTGATTTTAATGCTTTCTATGTAAAAGCATATCTGTCATGCAAGTTTTCTACTTTTACAGAAAAATTTTTCTGTCATTTTTTTTAACTCCAAAAAGTACATTTAGAATTATGTCAAACTGGATGTAATCACTTTTTATTTGTTAAGAAATAAAATCTAAATTTCTCTTGGAACGCATGAATGGGCTAAGAAGAGTCGCTCAATTTTTCTTTTACCAAAGGAGTTGTAAAGTTTTCAAATAAATCATTGAAATTTCCTAATGTGTAAGAGGAATCGATGCACTTTTTCTATTCTGAATTTGGTTGTTTCTTTTTTCAATGCATTTCAGACAGTGAGAAGTAGTTCCAGTAAGTAAGAAATTTATTTTATAATATGACTGCCAGAATTTGAAAATGTATGACTACTTATAAGTTTGACTGCAATACCAAGCCCAATCAAGGATTTTAAACTCTTCATTCAATGAACAAAGAAAAACCTTAATTTTTTTAGCTTTGTTATTATTACATTGGACTCAGCTTAATGTGATCAGTTTGGGACACCATGATTTTGATAACAATAACCGATTGATAACAACAAACGATATGCAAAATTAGATAAATTTAACCCCTCCCTTTAATTCACACGCACTAAATTTCAAAATAAAATGAAAAAACTCACCTTATATTTATGTACTGTATATTATCCTTTAAGACACAATAATTGTTTACATAATAAAAATAATTGATCAATTGTTGACTGTCTACAATTCTTTCTAAGAAGCTCATTGATAAATCGTTCGTAATCATAATGTTTTTTAAAGTCATCGGAGTGGTGTTGTACTCCACGTTTCAACACTTTCAATGCAATTCAGAAGCTGAGAAATGTTTAACTGCGCTGCAGCATTGCGCTGACTCATATTTGGTAACCTATCATAACGATTTAAAATTTCGATATTTAGTTTTAATGTTAAATAATTTCGCTTTCTGGCTTCAATATCAACAATTTGCATGTAAGAAAGCAAGCTTACATGAGCCCTTTTCCCCATTTATTATTCAAAATTTTAGTTTCTCCTCTTTATTTTAATCTTATTTTCCCAGTCATTAAATTCGAACGAAAAAATTTTTCATTCCTTCAACCGAACCCCGAATTTCTTGGTGGGAATTCTCAAAGCTAAAAGTGATATTGCTGGCATTTTAATAATAATAACTCTCCCAGGAAAAATCTGTAACGATCAGCAATAATAGTCATCCTGAAAGACACACTTTTTCAGACGTCTGTAATCAAAAGTTACTCTCTTTAAGAAATTAATTGTTGTCTCAGCATTTTCCCACCAGACTTAAACCCCACGTGGTACTTATTTCTCTCTCGCTCAATGTTGGCGTTACGAGGTTTACACAGAGAGCATTCTGACACTGTCCAGTTCAGATTTCTCTGGATTTTGTCCTAATTTTGATGATATGAAATAAAAATTATGACGAGCGATGTATTTATTCATGTCAGAAGTTTATCGGGACTTTTGGCAGCCCAGTATGCCCGGACTGAGGAAAATAATAGGGGCAGTTTAAAGGGCTTTTCATTTATAAATGTAGGTCCGGTTTGTTCATCGTTACATATCTATAATTAATACAAGGTGTCCCAAAACGACCGCATAAACTCTGCACAGCTAGATTCCTCGTTGGGAGTAATAATAACTGCCCAAAGAAGCGTTCCTGTACGATCCATAGTTTACGAGAAAAATACGAAAAAATATTCAAAGTATGAAGTCACTTCCGGTGCAAGAAAACACTTTATTGGACATATCAACAACAGTATTTGCATATCTTTCCAGACGATAATGCTTAAAACGTTAGAAGCACCTATCGCGTCATGCATGCGCGCGTGCCATGTAATGACGTTAAGCCGCCATTGAACTGGTATTTAAAAGGCTGCATCTTGCAGCTACCGGTAGTCTTCGTATGGTGGCCATGTGTTCCGTTCGTGATTACTGAGACATGTACCTGATGTACACCCGATGTAATGGAAATGCCTTATGAACTGTTATACAGTATGCTCGTGCATATACTGTTGCTGATTTGTTCAATAAAGTGTTTTTTCTTACACCTGCAGTGACGTCACACTTTGTTTTTCGTATTTTTCTTATAAACTATGGATCGTAAAAGTAGGCTTCTTTGGGCAGTTTTTATGTACTCCCAATGAGGAATTCAGCTGTGCAGAGTTTATGCGGTCGTTTTGGAACACCCTGTATATACCCATATATATAGAAAGAGTGACACTGACTTATATAAGATGCGCTTCCATTACGGGCTACACTTACTCTACATAAAAGTCTGTTCATGTGATGGCACATAGGACATGCAAAGCTCTTTTTTTTAAATAACCAGTCATAATACAGGTTATGCAAACATTTGAAAGAATTGTGAATTTGATATAAAATAGTGTTAAAATTTAATAAATGCATATCACGTTTCATAGTCGAAATACCTTCATATAGCAATATTAATTTTAAAGAATGCTGCAATACTTGAAGGTTTGAGAGTTATTTTGTTTTATACTTGTTTTTGTTTTAAGCTAATTTAGTAGAATAAACATTTCTGAGTAAATATACACAATGTTATTATAAAGTAAATGTTCAGATACTTCTTGAAGATTAAAATTTAATAGCATTATGTTGTAACTCTATCTCTTTAATTGTGAAACACGAAAGAAATCAGACAAACAGGATTCCGAAAAGTAATTACTTAAACTTGAGATGAAAACAGTTAATTAATGGGGAGATTTTCTTAGGTATAATTGAGTGCATGAGATGGGAGATCCGTTTTTAAAATAAACGGTTAATTAAGTGGCAGGACTTGTTATGCAGTACGGTTGAGGAAATATACGACTCCTGTTTTTTAAAATTCCCGCAAATAGGACAATATAGCTTGACATTCCAACACTTTAAGTAGCAACACATTTTCCTGTTTTTATTTGTGTAATCATAGCGTACATTTGAAAGCTTTTCTTGCTTTTTCAAAATGTAAACACACAATTTCCTCATTTTATCAAGTATGTTACATTAATATAGCTTTTATTTTCACCGCAAGTATATTTAAAGTGATATTAGTGAAAAACCTGTATTCTTGAGTTATTAACAATGCATGGCCGAAATGTGGCCGTTTGGTTAGAGTGCTGGCCTTCGGAACCGGAGTTCGTGGGTTCGAATCCCACAGTAGCATAGATGTTTGTAGCCGTTCGGAATCGGCTTTAGCTGTAGGTCCCGGTCTCATTAGCCCTCGTTTTGCAAAACGTAGACCGTAGCACTCCAAACAACTTAACTTAACCTAACATGGTAGAATAGGATAAATAGTCATGTACGAAGCACCGAAAAAAAGTAAAGAACTTCAAGCAACTTTACGTTGCTTGAAAAAAAGTAAAATTCGTAATCTTATCCCCCCCCTTCCCCGCTCTCTTGCAATAAAAATTACAATAAAATTTTTCTACAAGATGCGAATCTATTTGAAAACATTGTATAAATATATATATATATATAGATATTTATCTTACTCATTTAAAACTTTTCACTATATTGATTAATTATTGTTATTAGAATGAATTTTCGTAACGTAACACTCAGTTTTGTACTTAGTATTAGAGCAAATAGAACAATAGAATCACTGCTTTTCTTGTTACTATAGGACAGTGAAAATCCTCTCAAAAGAAGTATATTCTTACCTATGATTCTTTATATATTTGTTGCTACAAATCGTTACTCAGTGCAATCTTTAAAAAAAGAAAATTAAATATTATAAAAAATTTATATTCGTAAGTTTACAAAAAATTAGGTTCTAATTCCACCCATCAAAGCTAACTTTTGTCATTCTTCTTGTCTCGATGTGTTTGAACAAGCAGTCCTTTAGAAAACATCGATATTTTGCCAAACAATCTTCCTCATTTTGTTTACATTTTAGGGAGCGACTGAACCGCCAAGCGAGAAGGTAGTACGCTAGGGATCGACGCCTGGCGTACTTGAACGAGTCTCCTTAGCGATTTCACTGTTTAAGAATCCTTGTTTATTTTCATTCTTTGTGTGCTTCTTTAGTGTGTGTGTTGGTAAAATAAATGCTTGTCCTTGAAAAAACTGGAGTCAATTTCGATACCAACTTATACCAGAAAACCCAGACCCAATGTTTTTTCGCATAATAAATATTTTTTATGTTATTTTATCACATATACAATTAAACTTCACCAATGCAGACGATAATAATTTAATTTAGTTCATAGAATAAACTTTCTTTATACTTTAATATTCCTACATGATGAATAGTGGGCTTATAAGCATGGTAGAATTGGATAAGGATTGGTAGAAGGATTAGCTCTAGCAGTTTACTCGAAAAAATTAAAATTCGCCATCTTAGCCCCCCTCTTCCCCTTCCTCTTACAATAAAAATTACAATAAATATTTACTACAAGATGCGAATCTATTTGAAAACATTGTATTAAATATAAATAGATATTTATTTTACTCATCTAAAAATTTTCACAATATTGATTATTTAATGTTATTAGAATGAATTCCCGAAACGTAACACTCAGTTTTGTATTTAGTATTAGAGCAAATAGAACAATAGAATCACTGCTTTTCTTTTTACAAAAGGACAGTGAAAATCTTGTCAAAAAAAGTGCATTCCTATCTTTGTTTCTTTAGATATTTGTTTCTACAAGTTGCTTTGCAGTGAAATCTTAAAAAATAATAATAATAATAAAATAAAAATCATATTCGTACGTGAGACACTGTATTTTCCCTCGCTGGTATTTCAATTAAATTTAATATAGCATATATATGTAGAAGTAAAAAACAACTCAACCCTGAGGAAACTAAAAGAGAGAAACGAACTCGTTTGTTTACTTTTGATAGAAGTCAGTTAGACGGCAATGTGTGCAGACGGCACTTCTCGCTGACCGCTTTTTGACCGCCAAGACGGACGCTAATGTTGTGCCAGACGGGCACTGATGTCCAGTTTTATTTTAATTCTCCCTAGACGCCAATTTTTTACATAATGTGTAAATAGTTTAAGTTAAATAAGCTCATTTTAGTTGAGCTTTTGCATATTTTCTACACCGTGGGAATAAATCTCCCACATATATATGGTTATGTTCCAAAAATTTCCGAGCAAAAAAAGGGTTTTAAAAGTGTTTTATACAATTTTTCTTAATAAAGAAAGCATTCTACAAAATGGAGCCGAAATGCCGCAACTATATAGTTTGTCACACTCCATAGATGTTCAGTTTGTGTTCCTGATCTCAAGTTTACAAAATCAGGTTTTAATTCCAACCATCAAAGCTCACCTTTGTCATTCTTCTTCTGTCGAAATGGAATGATGGCTGAATGGTTAGGGCACTGACCTTCGGAACCGGAGTTCGTGGGTTCGAATCCCACTGTGGCATGGATGTTCGTAGCCGTTCGGAATCGGCTTTAAGCTGTAGGTACCGCTCTCATTAGCCTTCGTGTTGCAAAAAATAGACCGTAGTGCTCCCAAAACAACCAATCTGTCGAAATGTTTGAACAAACAGTCCTCTAGAAAACATCGACATTTTACCAAACTAGCTTCTCCATGATTTTGGTTTGGTTTGGTCTAATCAGACCGGGATCTACTGCTTAAAGCCGATTTCGACAGGCACAAATAACCATGAATGCTGTAGTACCGGTACCCACTCATCCGGTACCGAGTACCGAGCCCACGATATCCGGTAACCGAAGAGCAGCGTCCTACCCATTTGACCACTATTTAGACCTGACTACGAGTTTGAAATCCGCTGCTGACGTAAGCATTTGTAGTCGTTTAGAATAGGCCTTAAGTAGTAGTTACCGGTCTAATTAGTCTGTTTGTTGTAAAAGTTTCAAATCCGCCCATGCGCACTAATTTCACTCTTCTTGTCTTCAATCGCTCCTCGCTTCAGAAGGGATCTCTATATTAAATAATAACAATAAATAAAATGAATAATTTATAATTTAATAATTGAATATTCACTGATTAAATTGAATACTTTAAGCTAAACACCAATAAAGTTTGGTAAAATAATAGTCAATGTAGTCTATGTAGTGAGCTTTACAAATTTATTGTTATTTGTACAGCTCACTACATAGTTATTCGGATATTTCTTGTACCATTAAAATTTTACAAATGTTACTCTAGAAACATATGTACGGCATACTTTAATACGTAATGGCTGCTATTATTAATAAATATCCCACAAAAAATAACCAAAGAAATTCTGTTGAAACTTTATGGCATAGCCTTTTTTATTTTTTAAAATCATCTATGTTTATATCTCAAACAAAATTCAGAAATATGTTTTTATTTGCAAGCGTTTGTAATAGAGGAATAAATAAAAAATCGAACAACGTAACAATAATTCAGATTGAAATCTGCAAGCTGACGCACCGTATGAATACATATCGAATACATAATACGGCTTACGATATTTCTGATTCACGATTATCATGGTTTTAATCCTAGACCAACCTACTGAAATATCATCTCCGCTAAATAACACAAATGTATGCGTGTGAGAAATAAAGTATTCTTTCATAATAGATAAAAAAATACTACTTGGCAAGTTATGCTGTTTTAAATAAAGATTTATTCAAATAAAGGCTAAAACCTCCAGAGTTCTTCTGAATTTGCATAGGAAAAGTCGACATTTTCTTTTCGAAAGACATACTGATATTTTTTCGGGTAATAAATATTATTTATGTTATTTTATGACATATACAATTAAAATTCACCAATGCAGACGATAATAATTTAATTTAGTGCATCGTAAAAATTTTCTTTATACTTTAATGTTCCCACATGATGAATAGTGGGCTTATAAACGTGGAAAGCAACTGTTTATAATTTTATTAATATATATATATATATATATATATATATATGTGTGTGTGTGTGTGTGTGTGTGTGTGTGTGTGTGTGTGTGTGTGTCAAGTATCACTAAACGACACTAGAGTCCTGACATCATTTTCATAGTTTTATTCAAATCTCAAACCACACTACTCGACAATCATCTTCAATGGCGTCTCACATTGGCGCCCAACTTTTAACAAAGGCAGGCTTAGCTGCTTCGGGTAGCCACAGCTCTGTCCGCGGAATGTGCACACTGCTCTCTGCTCTAGATCACTGCGCGTGAGCCGTATTTATGTGGCTAACTCATCACGCCGCGTCACTCCCAGTAATGAATCCCTAATTAAAATCTTTTAAAATTAATCTACAATTTAAATCCTGACATATATATATGTATGTGTGTGTGTGTGTAAGGAAAATTTTCAAGGGTTTTCAAAGAGGTACTCTGGTCATTGTTCATTTGGGTTTCCTCTGCTTCAGTTTATCCTGTCGACTTCTGTAATGAGACGGACTTCTCGATGGGTGGTTGCAGTCATGGCCATAAAAATGAAACCGTTTCAGCTAAAGACCTTTATTAAGATAACGTTGAAGGACGGGTTCCCACTTCATCATAGGGACAGGACAAACTGAAGGGTCAGCTAGCATGAAGTTCTATGTACAAGACACGTAACACCTGAGTCAACATCTGTGGGAAAATATCTCTAGAAAAATCTGTCTCCGACAGCGTGTATCTCCTTTTTATTTGGAAATTTCCTAAATTGTCCGCTAGGGCCATGTAGGATTATAATTGGTCAGGCCTTATCTCCGAGGGCGTAAGCTGTAGCCCCAGTGGTCAATTTAGGTTAGGGGTTAAAAATGGGAATTCAAAATGACGTGGGAATTTTTATCCCTTGATTTAAGTTTTGAAGTCCGTCTCATTACATATATATATACAGAATATTATTTTATAAAAGCTTATGTAACACTTCTAAAGTGAACCATCACGCAGAATCATGACTGACATCAAGGGCGTAATCTGAGAGGAGCAAGGGGAATTTTTAAAAGAGGAGAAAATTTGCTGTTTTGCCCTTCCAATTTGAGGTTTTATTTATATTTTTTCTGATTTGACTTCAGCCCCCTCAGTTGAAATGACCAAATTACGCCCTTGGCTGCCATAGTCCACTATTTGTCTTATATGTAAAATATTTTTTAAAAATGCTTAAAAAGGTCCAGTATACAAAATTCTATTTTTTTCATATTACAATAGCTTTGTAATGAAATTTTCTCCTCATATATATTTCTCGTGTTGCAAAAAATAGACCGTAGCACTCCAAACCAAACCAAACCAAACCTTATATATATTCTAATATGGGTATTTCTATATATATATATAAACAGTTGTTGAAAGTTTTAAAATTTTACTTTAAAAACTTTCAAATTTAAATGCATACTAATTTTGATGAACTCATGACCAAATGGCCTATTAAAAGGATTTTTTTTTCATTTTTTATGTAGAAAAGGAATAATAAATTAATTTGTCTCCGTGATTTATAAAAATATTAATTATAAATTATTTAATAATTTATAAAATAAAACAATTTGGATTTTTAGTCGGCTGATATTGGGTTATGTGATCAATATTTTAAAAAATACTACTTATGATTAAAAATCTCAAAGACAAATAAAAAACTCACATTAAAGAATATCTATACCAAAATTTAATCATAGTGTTGATATAGAATTAACTCGAAATTCACAAATTTTTGAAAGTCATTCTGAGATAATGGGACTTAATTTTAGCACTCGTTTTTTAAGAAATACCAACCATATATTACATTTTACACTATTTTAAGTTTCTATGAAGATTTATTTACTAATATTAATGTAAAATAACTTCAAAATTGATTCTGCAATAAAATTTACTTTTTTAAAAATATATTTGTTTAGCATACATAATTTGTATATGAGAACATTTTTAAGGGTAAATAAAAGGTAAATAAAAAATACTAAAAAGGGAATGATGTACACTAACACTATAAAACAAAAAATAAATAAACTACCTCTTTATGTATTATCTTACAAGCATGTGGATTTTTTTTTAATTTGATTAACATAAATCTGTAGCATTTTTTAGATTAAAACATGCTATTTTCTCTAGATTTATATGTTCTGGACCCATTTAAATGCTATATTAAAAAAACGCCGTTAAACAACAATATTATAACTGATTAATGTTTGCCCTATTTTGTTACTTAAGAAGTAGTTTTAGTTTAAAATTTCAAAGACCACACAAAGCAAGTAGCCCACTTTAAGTGTTCGTTCCAGAGTTGATACAGCTCATTCATTCTATAGTTCTAAAAGTTTCACTTAATATCTTTTCACTTTTTTCAGGATACTTTTATTTTATTTATTAATACTTATAATCAGGGCTTCGAACCGGAACTGAACCGAAAACCGGAAAAAACCGTTATTTTGGTCGGAACGAAAACCGGAACTGAACCGAAAAAAATATCGGTTTATTTCGGTTCGATATATCTTTCAGTCATTTTGTTACTGTTACCAACTTATCAATATTTTCTAATTTAACGTCAACTTTATAAATATCATTACATGTATACTGCTTCTCGATTTCTATTTGATATTTGTTGAAAGAGCGTTTTCAGGTTTAAATTTATTCTCCGAGACAACAGAAGTAATCTCAGTGAAACCACGTTAGAAGATATATTTATATTAGAGGCAATTTTCATATGTTAAATAAATAATATATTTTTTACATAATTATTGCAAGGCCAAGTGCACGATGTGAGAGTCAAACGACGAATGTGGGTAATCATGAACCTAGTTGTCAAATGCGATTTTGATAATGGATAACAATGCCAATGCTCGCCGCTCTTATCGTACCTGCTGTTTGTATCAATTCACATAGTGTACCAATTAAAAAAAGAATAAAATCTTCTAAATTTTGATAGAATTACATTTTTTGTTTATGATAGAATTATATTTTTAGTACAAATAAGAATATACATAAAATGAAATTATTCATTTGGAACTGAAACGAAAACAGTTATTTTGGCGGAGCAAAAACCGGAACTGAACCGAAAACCGTTATTTTTGGCGGAGCAAAAACCGGAACTGAACCGATATTAATTTTTTAGTTGAACCGGAACGAAAACCGGAACAAAAAAAAATTACGGTTCGAAGCCCTGCTTATAATTTACCCGTTGTTCATTTAATCTGTTACTATTAAACAGCATCTTGATCTTAGAATTTCTTTAAAAAATAACTCTAGAAGCCTGACTATTTTCAGTTATCTGATTTATTTAAAATGGTTAAGAATAGTTACATAAATGAAAGTAAATCAAAATTTTCGAAATGTTTAACTATTTGTGTAAGTATAAAAATAAATAAACATTTCGAAAATTTTTATTTATTTATTTTTGTACTTACACAAATAATTTCATATACATAAATTTTTAAATGGAAATTGCCGACAGATTTAATATTTACTTATGAAATTACAATGATTAAAAGGTGTGTAGATATATTGAATTTTAGCATAAAAAAATTTTTTTAAATATAAATTAAAACAAATTTAAATTGAGGAAATATTAATATGAAAACTAATAAATGTCAAATTTTTATCGTTGAGCAAAATTCATTAAATTTTTTAAAATTATTCTTTAAATTTCAAAGATAGCATAGAATAATTTATAAAATCTATATTCGCTGCAATAATGGAATTCTTATTTTCGTTTTAACTAAGCAAACTACAGTTTAATTAGGTTTTTCTGTTATATAACAATCTCCCATTGCGTGACTTGATAATGAATTCTATATCACAGTTTTATAGTTGATGGGTTTTATATTCCGTTAAGCATAGTATAAGTAAAAGATATTAAAAAATTTTCTTTCTAAATATTTTTGATTTTAATCAAAGTTACTTCAGTTAAAAATAAGTCTTTTTTTTTCCATGGTAACAAAAAAATACCCCTCACCAATAAATTTATTTTCTCCTGCAGATATTCAAAAGGCTGTATCTATCAGCCCTTAACTATATATAACTCTAATTCGACCAAGTAAGAATAAAAAAATATTTCCATTTACGGCATTAGTACCAATAAATCGTCTCTTGCAGACAATATTTTACGTTTCAAACTTCAAATCGAATCATCTGTCGAACCATCTGTCTAATTTCCTTCACTCCCGTATAAAAGTTGCTGTTCTTTTTATTTTCGTTCGTTGCACCCCTCCCCGGTGCACTGCCTTCCCTTTCATCGTTATGGAACATTCTATCTTATCTAAAGTTGGGTTGAGTTGAATTTATGCTCCAGCGTGGTTTTTATCAAACCAGGAATGCAGCTTTAAAGCTTCGTGTAATAGCTTTCAAATTTGGAAATTCTCTCGCACTTTCTTTTCTTTCTTTATTTCTTTTTTGGAATTTTTCTTCACTTATTTTTATCTATTATTGGCAATTTCTAGATACAGCGGTTTGACGAGTTTGGCTATTAAGAGGATGAATTCTTATCTCAAACTTGTAACATTATTAGGCAGAAACACTTTAACGTATTAATTAAATACTAACAAGCTTTTACTTAAAATGTTACGCGACCTGAAACTGCTATTTCTCTCTCGGCCTGCTATATTCCATTCCATGCATTCTTTTTAATCGAAAAATATGAAGGTTATAGAATTCTTTAGAGGTTATTTTTTGAAGAGAAATGTTTCTAGAAAATGGCTTTTTGATATACAAATTATTTTTTTATTTAACAAAATGGCTATAGCAGATATCACAGTGGAAATAAGAATATCGAAATCTTTTATAAAGGAAAAAATTATAGAAATACACCTATGATCTTCGTTTCTCGTGTTAATTAAAACACAGTGAAGAGTCGCTGTAGCTCAATCAGCAAAGACAGTGTAACGTCACAGCTCTAAAATAGGTAAGTTTGTTAGCGTTATGGTCGAGCAAGATTCTTCAAAGGCCTCATGAAGATGACATCATCGAACACAACTGAGATGGAGAAGAAAAATTGGATTTATTCTGGTATATAAAAATATTTACATTATGTACATTTTCGGCACGGCTCATTCATTCTCGCTCGCCGGACAACAACTCTAAGCATCAACGGATTTTTAGTGGATAAATTTATAATAGTATCGTAAATATGAAAAATCAAATAGAAATAGTAGTATATAGTTTTAATTTTTTCGTATTATGTTATATATAAACATTTTTAGATTATAAAAAATGAAAAATAAGAACATTCGGCTTCGTTTTCCTGTATATACCGTTATTTTTGTACCCACAAACAAACCATGTGTTTACACTAACCCGTACTAGTACGTGTCCCGCGCTCAAGTATCAATCGTCAGAAAACGTACTAGTGCGTGTCCCGCATACAATGTGTTAAAATAACGAAAGTTCTAAAAATGACTGAAATTGAAAACAAATGGAAAAATTTATTTTATCTTTAATTGTTTCGGATTAAATCGATACAGAATTTGATACCAATTCCAGGAAGATTTTATGAACTTCTTTGTCGAATACTACGAAAATAAATCTGACAATTTTACTTTGAGAATTAAGATTTATTAATGTCCTGTATCTTGTTGTGAAATTGAAGAAATATGCAGGTTTCACAAGACCGAAAAACTTTTAAAAAGGTGAAACAATATTCAGTGGGTTTCTAAAATAAATGCTCATTATATCCGATTCTAATATTTCGGAAGTTCACTATAAAATGATAAACTAGCATTAAAATCAATAGGAAAAAGGCGGGGAGAAAATATTGTTCCGTTATATGCCGTTATACGTTACGTTAAAACTAGGTACTGTAAGCCTCAAATATCAGACTCAAGGTAACTGGCAATAACCTTTATCTTCTTTATTGCTGCTCGATGTATACTAACACTCAGACTGAAAGGCGATTAACATTTATAATATTTGATATACGTGTAGTTCGGAAAACCATGTTTCTGTTGCCTTCTCAAAAGTTTTTTTGTAACACATACGTATTTTGTCACCAAATTTGGAACAACTTTCTAAACATGGCGGTTTCTCTGACAAAAATAATAAAAGAGACAAAACATATAGGGAGTTAGGCTTCTACAAATACAGAATTGTAACAATTTGTTTTTTGTTTCTACCTTCAGAGAAAAACATATAATTTAAAAAGAATGTAATTTATAACCTGTAAGTAAGAAAACACCAGTTTAGCAATGGAAATGATTGTTATGTAGCCTCCACACTATGGTTAATTGTTCACCACTTCCTGATGGTGACCTCAAACGATGGTTCACGGGTTGCATCCACATGCTGGGCCACTAAATGAGCCGAGAGTGTCGATTCGTCCTAGGATCTATAGCGCACTTGAGTTGCGTATTTGGCTGCCTTTCATCTTTGGAGAAAAGCCGCCTCTGAAGCCATCGTCAGCCATCATTGACCACGATAAGCCATACCCCCTCCAGACGGTGGTAATGGCTTGCAGTGGACCATAGTGTGGAGGGGCCTTTAATAAAATAAACCCTTTTCCCTGAAAAAAATTTTAATGTATTAGATGTTGCTTTTATTTTTGCAATGAACATTCCCACTCGTACCGATAACTTTAAGAAAACTAACCATCACGTTCAGAAACCACCTTTTCCATTCTACAATACACTAATCTGCATAATAATGGTTCCTGCAATGTAATTTGCAATAAACTGAAATTTGTTGACGTTTAACAAATGAAACAAATGAAACAAATGTAAAACTGAAGAGGGGAAACATTTCTGTATTTAATTCTCAGAGAGAAAATGTGAATTTGATTATTTAATACGTTCAGAAGATGAGATATTTTATATTGTGAAAGCTCAAAAACTAAAAGGTAAAATAAGCATATTTTTTGCAGACGATTTTTAAAGTTAATTCTGTTTCCAATAGTGATTCGAAATATAAAAGACATTCGACAACCACATACATCATTTCAATTCCTTTTTATCATAAAAGAAGGATTAAAAAAGAATCAGTCCGAACATCCTGCTTGGAGTGAACTGCTGAAAAATCGAATGCTTTGACATGGAGTAAGAGCTACATGAGTATGAAACATTTCCTTCCGTATAAATAAAAGAATATAGTTTCGAATGTCATTTAACAATGGATTCATTGAATACTATAACCGAGTACGATAATCCGAATAGTAATCGACTGTTCATGTTTATTTAAGTAGTAAGTTTATTTAAGGTATTCTAGAAAAATACTCATTTTTAACCAGTGGAAAAAATAATGATTTTTATACGATTGCTCTATGATTTAATAACAATTCAATAATTTAGAAATATTTTATGTTAATTTCTTAAATAAATAAAAGATTCTGGTTGAATTTTTATCTTTCATTGTTAATAAGCACGTTCAATGACTTTTACAAATCATTATTTTTATGTAATTGATTTATGATTTAATGACAATTTATTTCTATGAAAGAACGATTTCCAAACAATAAACCAGTTTCCTTTACTACTTGGCATTTCAGAAATAAATAAACAATCAGACAATTTTCAACCATTTTCTTCCTTAATCATTGTTTACAAACTGGTTCAATGACGTTCACAAATTGTTTAAATGCAATTTGTAAACTTCCTAGACAATCTGTATCCAGAAAACAGTATTCTATTCCCACTTCTTTTATTTATAACTCAAATTTGGAGCTAAAAGCCTTACTCTTTTTGGTCATATAAGTAGTTTATACTCAGAAAGTGAAGAGCAAACAAGTAATTAAAAGCTACAACAAATACACCGAAGCCGGAGAAATGATGCTTGAAAAAGTTGCAGTTTTATATGCGTCAGCCACATTTTAAGTGTCTCTTACGCGATCGAAGCAAGCTTCCATGAAGTGGGTTGGCGTTCGATTTCCAATTAAGAACCCATAATAAAAAAAGGTTCAAATTATTATATTTGAATTACCTCCAATGTAGAAAACGGATGGAGATGATTCTAAAAATAGAGATTTCATAAATGTTTTTAAAATATAAAAAAGATAGGGTCATGAAGTTTTTTTCTTCAGCTATATATACATATACATACATACATACGTACATATATGTAATTTATCCAAATTATTCAATTATAAAATTAACAAATTATAAAACCCTCCTCTCCCCCATTTAATTCCTTAACATCTTTTCCCTGCCTCTAAATGTCTTAATCAAAGGAGCGTCCTCGACCTAAAGTTCTATTGATACATTTCCAAAAGCTTTGTGTTCTATAGATGTAAATTTTCTGGCTATTCAACACGTTTTCCAGCTGTCGCCAGCAAAAGGTTCCTGGTTTTTCTGATCTTAACACTTAAATTCGCTGGGTAAGTTTCCTGTCCCTTACGAAAATTCTTTCTGTCTTCGTTCTTGGGTGCACCTCTGTTCGAGCAGAATGATTTTTGTGTCTTTCTTTTTTCTGTCGTTGATAGTAAAGATGTCCGTTTTAGCAGCTCTACAATAAAGTTTTAATTAGACTTGTGCATTTCTCTTCAATATGGCCTGACTGGATCGATATTACTGGTAGCTGAGTAGACTTCTCCTTTCCCAGTAGCCCGGGCAAGTAAAAATAATAGGGCTATAATTTTCAGCAGTTTTATAATTATTGGATTACATATATATATATATATATATATATATATTTATTTATTTATATATATTCCCGAAGATATTCTGATGTGCAGGAACCCAGCTCAAAAACACCCGAAGGCATCTGGAAAAGGCTAGAATTTGTTAACTGAATAAATACACTGCAGAGAACATAATGGACTGAGTTTAGATTTTCGTAGAAACTAGAATTCTAATCTTTGGAAAATCGAAAGGTGATGTCAGCTGATAGCGAAACAGGTACAGCTGGATCTTAGTATCATAGTACGAGGGTTCGAATACCACTTCTGGACAAGAATTTATATACATTTTGAAACGGCTTTGAACAGTAAAGTCCGGATTAATTAGTCCTAATGGAACAAAACATTCACTGTCACAAGATTGTGACGACTGCAATGTTCTTGAGTGAGAAGTAGCGTGAAGAAGGATCACAGTCACAATAGAATTGGAAAATCACTTTTATTTTTTCTGGAGTAAATGCGGGGTATGTACAGTATGTATAAAAGAATTCTAATTCTCCCAAAACAAGTCGAAATGTAGATCATTTTTGCTGGCACTGAATTACCATGACGAAAAAAAGATTAAATAATCTCACAAATCGGGGAGGCTATACCAGGTTGCAATGCAAACCCAATCTATCCCCCGTTCAGTGTCCGAGACCCTGCCGTTCCTTATGTGAGCTGACTTTACGAGTCTCCAGAACGTAATCACTAAAAAGCTGGCTCCGGTCAAAAATCGCGGAAGCCTCCAAGAGGTCAAAGCACCTACGTGAAAAAATCTCGAAAAAACTCCGAGCTAACTGGAGGGTTGACTGGGGTTCCTTGGCCGAAGGCCTTATCCCCTGTTATGAAGCTATTAAATTAATGAAGAGTGTTCAGTCCTTAAGATTAAAAGCAATACAATAACAAATGCAGGTCTTTAAGTTACAAAAAAATAAAAATATAAAATACTAGGCCCAAAAATATAAAATCCTAAAAGAAAGTTTAGGGATAAATAAAAATAGAGAGTTTAAGGATAGCAAAAGACTTTTATGGTGTTTTTAAATTAAAAAAAAATTTTTATTAAGAAAAATACTGTTAAAACAGTATAATAAAAGTGAAATGAAGAAAAGAGACAACACATGATTAAAGTACCGAGCTTTTCTCATCATCAATTTTAAGGTGAACTTAATTTTATTTTGTACTTTCATTTTATTTTCCCTTCGTAAGCTCCGAGTGAAAAAATTCTAGGCTTTTCATACCTGGGGGTCAGTTACGGTCCCTCCAACCGTTTTTTGGTCAGTTACGATTCCAGTTACCTGAAAACTCCAGCTAAGGTTACAGCTAGTTTTTTAGCTGAATTCTCATTCGTTGGCTGTCCCGATTGAGGCTTTTCCAGCAATCCTCCGGGGGTCATTACCGCAACCGATCAGGGTGTGACGCCTATTCAACAGAACTGTTATCATCCCAGACACGCTGTCACCACGCTATTGTAGCCGGTCGAAACAGGAGGCTTCAAATCAGCTGATTTCGGTCGTTAGTTCTGGACAAAGGGCGGTGTTCGCAAGATCAAGAGAAAAAGTCAAAATTGTGTCGGTATGGAGAGATATAAAATTCCTTTGAGTACATGAAGAGTAAAATTTTTTAGTGGCTACATTTCCTGCCTCTCTCTCCTCTCTACCTCCTTAGCCCCTTAATGCACAGTTTTTTCTTAAAAACCGGAAAAAAAATCATTTTTTAATGTAAAAAACACAATTTAGAATGTTATCTTGCCAAGAAAATTACAAAAATACAAAAATAATCAAAATTTGAGTATAATGGATATTTATACATTTGGTATGATTTCTAATTTTTAGAATATTATTATTATTGTCGAAAGAGTATATTGTTTAATTGGTAGGCAATCTACCAATTGACAGTACGATGTGTCATCCCTTGAAGCGATGGTATCAAATATGAAACCCTTATGTTTCATATCTCAAGAATAAAAGTATATAAAGTGACGCCTCGAATCAAGGAATCCAGAGCTTAGGAATAAAATAGTTAACAATTATATTTTATTTTACATTATATTTTAGTAAAATATATATTTGAAAAATGAGCGAATCAGAATTTGAATATGAAAAGTCTAAGTGATAAGTAGAAAAATTATATATATTTTAAGTAAGTGTTATAGATTACAATCCCTTGTAAAGGATAAATAACAATAAAACAATTGTTTTTTTTGTGTTTTTTTTCACATTGTTATTTTTTATTCTCGATTGCATTCGAGTGTGAAAAATTATAGCAACATAAAGTGCAATGCCGCTCGAATTATCTCGAGTGTACACAGTTTGGCCAGTTTAGAACGCGCGTTCGAGTTAACTCGAGCGTGCACGTTAAGGGGTTAAAACGCATCCAAAACGATTCATATCCACCTAAAAAAAATAAACATAGTAATCTTCTAAGTGTTTCTTACACGAACCGTTTCTTTATCAGCAGAAAAAAAGAGATTTGCACTTAGTAGTTCGTTTTACCGATGTCCCATTAAATAGACTGGCTTTATCAGCTTTGTCTTGTTCATTGTCTGCATTCGCACGTGTGGTATAAAATAAGTAAAAAAGCACAAAGACACTTTGTGTAGGAAAAAAATTGCATCTCAGATGCATATTTATATGTAAAACGAACTGCTACGCACTAATAGAAATTTGAGTTAAGGGTGCGAGATAATTAAAATTGTAATAATTTTATGGAAAGAAATAAGTGAAAATATTCAGATATGTAATGGATAGCACAGATCTTAACAGACTGTAACCATTGGCCGGGTTTTGTTCTCCGCAACAGTTGGTAATTGTCAAATACTTCTAATTAAAAAAATGTTTCAAATAAGATAAATACTTATTTTATATTAATTTTAAATTTAAAAATTCAGTTTTAAGAAAATTATAAAATTTAAATATTTATACATTATTGTATTCCCTATCATTCTATTTAGTAAAATCTGTAATTCATTCTGAGAACCGTAACACAAAAAGTTACACATCTGTGTGACAAAAACGGAAGTATAATTTTTTCTCCTTTTCTGGGAATCGGTTAATAGAATGAACAGTTTGAGGTTGAAATCGGGTTGCATTTTACTGCCAGAGAAGTAGGATTCCATGATTATAGACAAAAGGCTGCACCCGTAGAAGATTGAATATACTCTGTATTTTCTAGTAAAATAATTTCTTAAAAGTTAAATTCTCCAATTCTCCGATTTAAAAAAAATTGAAATATATCTTACAGTAAGATTCAAATAAACACCAAAGAGTTTCTTACATTGTCTTTGTTTCGTATTCACTTATCTATAGGAGAGTGAATATACTCTGTATTTTCTAGTAAAATAAGTTCTTAAAAGTTAAATTCTCCAATTCTCCAATTCTCCAATTTAAAAAAATTTAAATATATCTTATAATAAGATTCTAATAAACACCAAAGGGTTTCTTACATTGTCTTTGCTTCGTATTCCTTATCCATAGGAGAGTGAATATACTCTTTTTTTTAGTAAAATAAGCTCTTAAAAGGTAAATTCTCCAATTCTCCGATTTTAAAAATATTGAAATATATCTTATAATAAGATTCAAATAAACACCAAAGGGTTTCTTACATTGTCTTTGTTTCGTATTCGCTTATCCGTAGGACAGTGAATATACTCTGTATTTTCTAGTAATATAAGTTCTTAAAGTTAAATTCTCCATTTCTCCGATTTAAAAAAAAATGAAATATATCTTATAATAAGATTCCAATAAATAAAATGTTTCCTACACTGTCTTTGTTTCGTATTTACTTAACTATAACCACAAACAGTCTTTTAATAATTTTATGGACATATGAAATATTATAATTTACGGAAGTCTGGATTTTCTTTAATAATGTCGCCAGTGAAATTTCTATGTATTTAATTTTAAGCACAATACATGAATCATAAACATGCCTACTTAAACAACCTACGTAATTTATTTTAAATATAAGTAATGGTTTCATTAATTTATTATTTATTTTAATTTCATCATACTTATAATCTACTGAGTAGTGCATTGTAGCGTCACTGGATCCTCGGGTAGAGTACAGGTGTCGAAGTGGTTGTGACACGACGTACAGCTTATAACAATAACGGCTTTTATTCTTTACTAAATAGAAGCTGCTTACAAATTTTCCGAATGGAAATCACAGGGCTCAGGTGTGCTAGTATGGGCCTAAAAGTCCCAGGTTCGAGACGAACCTAAAAAACAAGCTCCGGTCAGTAGCCAACATATATACCGTTGTACAGGGGTACAACTGGGACTCCTTGAATTCCACACAAAACTGGAGAAAGGCTCTCCAAAAAGCCAACCGCGACAAGCCGTCATCTTCGCTCGTTTTTCTTCCTCTTTCGTAGGGAATCTCTCCGGCAAAAACTCGCTCCGCCTTAGTCATCTTTCGCCTCTTCCCATTGACTTTTCCTTCCCGTGTCGCCGTCCTGTTAGCCTCCGATTGGTCCTTTCGTTGGCGCCAGACAGTCTGACATTTCGGTGTCGCACCAGACCTTCTAATCACCTGGGACATCTCAAGGCGTGTCGAAGTTAAAACCCTTTGTAGTATAGTGTCAAAACTCCAGACTGAAAGTCAGATTGGTTTAGGCTTTAAAAAAACCTCTTTGTGAAGCTAATGGGGTGTAGCGACGTCACAGCATTATACTATGTTCTTGTCACCCTTAATCAAGAGTTCAAATATGGCCTTATCACTAATTAGTCGGTTTTCAGACTAAAATTCCAGAGTCTTACTAGTGCTATCTTCCTAACAGGGGTAAACAGGTTACAGTTCCAGAGATTAAGTTTTTCAGTCAAACACATGCCCAAAAAATACTAAATATATGCCTCCTCCCCCCCAGGAAAAACTTTCTCCAAAAACTTAATTTAAATTATTAAAAAACCAGTTATCTAAGAAAATGATAGGCAGTCGAATTAAGATAATAATAATAGTACAGATTTACGAAAAAATTTTTTATTCAAAAATAAAAATTTTCATTTCTAACGACAACAAACGTACAAACTAAAATTACGACCTATTATTTAGGATTGTCCAGCAGTATGTCAATTGTTGTTGCATTCGATTTTATTACTCATTTATTTTCTAGATTCATGTAAATGAAAAATATTTTT
Organism: Pardosa pseudoannulata; assembly: GCA_032207245.1. Lineage (NCBI taxonomy): Eukaryota > Metazoa > Arthropoda > Arachnida > Araneae > Lycosidae > Pardosa > Pardosa pseudoannulata. Next base: position 83,385,182 of record CM063504.1, read on the forward strand.
AAGGGTAATAGTTATGTCTATTTGTTTCTTTGCTTAATTTTGCTCTCTAACATTTTTGGCCCCTGCATTTTTACGCTGTAAGTAGGCAATCCTGCCTACAACCAAGGGCCTTGTCCTGTTCAAGAGAGACAGCCTTTTAAAGTGGCAGTTTTACTTACACTCAAATCTTTTTGATGAATGAAATAAAATACCATCAAAATATTTAAAAGTATTTTGTTGTAATTGATAATGACTAACTCTACATTCCACCCAAACTGCTTCCTATTAGTGGATCCACTGTCGCCTAATATCGTAGGACGACATTAAGCTTTACTATTGGTCAGAAGTGATTAAGATCCGCTGAGACCACAGGGGCTGAAAAAATAAATATAGAAACCTTTATAAAATAGAGAGAGAATCTAGGAAATAAAAAAAGATTATTGACTACATTATTAAATAGATAAAACTTATGCACTGCATATAACATATTTCAATATATTTCAAAATAAATTTCCCTACTATAATTTAGCCTAATTTATAGATAGGAGCAAATTCAGTTAATGTTTTTTGTTTACAACCATTGCAATTAAGCACGTTTTCTAGTTATGTAAAATGTTAAATACAATCTAATTTATATTCCACTGCAATGAATTCATAAAATTCCTTTTCAATTTCGACACTTCAAAACACTTCATATCTTAATCATCTATTTTGGAAAACTATTTCAAATTACTGAATTAATCATTCAACTTTTGGAAATTCAGCCGTCCAATTTAAAATGCTTTTCCAACGGTCTTACTAGTTCTATAAATAACTAACTAGATTAGTAAAAAGAAATAACTTTTATTTCAAAACAACCCGGAAAGACATATTTGTTTTATGAGTAAATCGAAACACTTATTCGAAACAGAAAACGTTTGATCAATAAATTCTTTACTCTTTTACTTTTTATGTGTTTGTGTGTTCAAATATCAGAAATAGCCCTTTTTTGTGTGTGCTGTAGTTTTCCGTGGAGAAATTTCTATGTTTGAAAGAAAAGCAGATTTTCTTTTTGCAAGTTCTTGAGTTTTCAAAAGAAATGAATAGGTATCAATTGAGATCAATGGAATGTCTTATTCCGGTAGATGGGAAATAAATATATTTATAAATAGAAATCGGTATTTAGCGAATCCAAATGTGGAGTTCTAAAAATAAATCGTAGAATTTTATACTGAACAGTTACTTATTCAAAACCAACTTTGCATTTAGATATAATTTATCTATTAGACGAGCAATATCCGATAAAATAATAAGATATTTAAAATTATGTTTTCTGAATAAAAAAGGTAAGGGGTTATGCTGTCGTAAATAAAAACATCTTACGACATTTTTTGTTACGTAAAAATCTGTGATTTGAATTTTGTGCAAGAATAACTTACGACGAAGAGTGGATAATTTTTTAACTGAAATTTAGAGCTAAAAGTCTTACTCTTTTTGGTCATATAAGTAGTTTATACTCAGAAAGTGAAGAGCAAAAAAGTAATTAAAAGCTACAACAAATACACCGAAGCCGGAGAAATGATTCTTAAAAATGTTGCATTTTTACAAGCTTCAGCCACATTTTAAGTGTCTCTTGCACGATCGGAGCATTCTTCCATGAAGTGGGTTGACGTTCGATTTCCAATTAAAATCCCATGCGAAAAAAAAAAGTTCAAATTATTATATTTGGATTACCTCCAATGTATAAAACGGATCGAGATGATTCTAAAAATAGAGATTTCATAAACGTTTTTAAAATATAGAAAAGAAGATAGGATGATGAAATGTTTTTTCAGCTATATATACATATATATATATATATATATATATATATATATATATATATATATATATATATATATATATATATATATATATATATATATATATATATCTATATATATATATTTATATATATATATATACATATATATACATATGCATATACATATACATATACATATATATACATATACATATACATATACATATATACATATGCACATACATATATATATATATACATATACATATACATATATATATATATATATATATATATATATATATATACATATACATATATATATATATATATATATATATATATGTAAGGAAAATTCACAGGGGTTTTCAAAACTTAAATCAAGGGTAAAAATTCCCGCGTCATTTTCCATTCCCCTTTTTAAACCCTAACCTAAATTGACCACTGGGGCTACAGATTACGCCCTCAAAGAAGCGGCCTGGCCAGTTATAAACCTACATGGCCCTAGCTGACAATTTAGGAAATTTCCAAATAAAAAGGAGATACAAGCTAGCGGAGACAGATTTTTCTAGATATTTTCGCACAGATGTTGACCCAGGTGTTACGTGTCTGGTGCATATCACTTCATGCTAGCTGACCCTTCAGTTTGTCCTGTTTCTATGATGAAGTGGGAACCCGTCCTTCAACGTTATCTTAATAAAGGTCTTTAGCTGAAACGGTATCATTTTTATGACCAAGACTTCAACCCCCCCCATCGAGAAGTCCGTCTCATTACATATATATATATGTGTGTGTGTATATGTATATATATATATATATATGTGTGTGTGTGTGTGCGTGTGTGCGTATATGTATATGTATATATATACATATATATATATATATACAGTGGACTCCGCTTAATGTGATCGCCGTTAATGTTATCAATCGCTTATTGTTATCGAAATTCACTTTGTCCCGATTTTCTCTATTCATTTGTATGTTAAATTATCGCTTTATGTGATCCTTCCATCGGTTAATGTTATCAATTTTCGAACCTTATTTTAACTGGCAAAGGAATATTCGCAATATCTTATGTATAATACAAATGTGTAGTTCTAAAAATAAATCACAATATTTTATATTGAACAGTTAGTTATTCAAAACCAACTTTGCATTAAAATATAATTTATCTATTAGACGAGCAATATCTGATAAAGTAGTAAGATATTTAAAATTACGTTTTCCGAATAAAAAGATAAGGAGTTATGCTGTCGTAAATATAAACATCTTACGTTTAACTAGCAAAGGAATATTCACAATATCCAATGTATGAAATAAATGTGGAGTTCTAAAAATAAATTATAGAATTTTATATTGAACAGTTAGTTAATCAAAACCAACTTTACATTAAAATATAATTTATCTATTAGACCAGCAATATCTGGTAAAATAATAGGATATTTAAAATTACGTTTTCTGAATAAAAAGATAAGGATTTATGCTGTCGTAAATATAAACATCTTACGTTTAACTAGCAAAGGAATATTCACAATATCCAATGTATGAAATAAATGTGGAGTTCTAAAAATAAATTATAGAATTTTATATTGAACAGTTAGTTAATCAAAACCAACTTTACATTAAAATATAATTTATCTATTAGACCAGCAATATCTGATAAAATAATAAGATATTTAAAATTACGTTTTCTGAATAAAAAGATAAGGAGTTATGCTGTCGTAAATATAAACATCTTACGTTTAACTAGCAAAGGAATATTCACAATATTCAATGTATGAAATAAATGTGGAGTTCTAAAAATAAATTATAGAATTTTATATTGAACAGTTAGTTAATCAAAACCAACTTTACATTAAAATATAATTTATCTATTAGACCAGCAATATCTGATAAAATAATAGGATATTTAAAATTACGTTTTCTGAATAAAAAGATAAGGATTTATGCTGTCGTAAATATAAATATCTTACGTTTAACTAGCAAAGGAATATTCACAATATCCAATGTATGAAATAAATGTGGAGTTCTAAAAATAAATTATAGAATTTTATATTGAACAGTTAGTTATTCAAAACCAACTTTGCATTAAAATATAATTTATATATTAGACTTGCAATATCTAATAATATAATAAGATATTTAAAATTACATTTTCTGAATAAAAAGATAAGGGGTTATACTATCGTAAATAAAAACATCTTACGACAATTTTTGTTAGGTAAAAGTCTGTGATTTGAGTTTTGTTCAAGAATAACTTACGACGAAGCGTGGATTATTTTCTTCACTTTATATCGAGAAATGAAAACTCTTCTCTTGCAAGATAATTTTTATTTCCTAAGAACAACGAAACTTTATTATTTACAAAAGAACCATCATAACGCCAGTTCGAAAAAGCAATATTTTAGTTTAAATGGAGAATCGGATACTTTCCTTCTGACGATTAACACTTATATAAAGTTACGGAGGAAAATTGCTGTTCATTTATTCCGCTAAGTTACGGCAATCTGAACTGTGATTGCATGTTTCTGCGTAAGTTTCCGTCATTATTGTTACTTTTATTGTTATTTTTCATCATTTTTTCATTATTGTTATAGTGTGTACAGGTAATCGGGTTTCGCGTGCAGCCGGAGTTCACTTGTTTATTCAGGTGCATTGAAATCCGGCTTAACGACATATGTTATTCCTACTGTAAAGTGCTAAATTCACAGGTTCTTTAAGAAACTAAAGCTTCTTTTTAAAAGAACAACTAATTGAAGAAATTTCTGGTTTTTCTAATTGTCAAGAGCTCGAATTCCAGCGAATGACTGAGAGGTAACTTAATTTACTTTATTTCGATTTAACAAATCTCTCTGATAAAAAATTTATTTTTTAATTGAATTCACGTTAGATCTAAAGATTTAGATTCCTTTTTTAAATTAAATTACATTTAAACCCCTATTCAACAGTAATTTAACGATTAACAAAAATTAATCATTTTCTTACTAAACTCATTTGAGTTTGAATAAGTAGGGCTGTCCATTAAACCTCTTTGCAAATGCTGAAATAGGAGGGAATATCTTGTAATTAAATATTCATCGGTTTTAGAGAAATGAAGTCGAAATGATTAAATAAAATATTTTGAAGAGTCATGTGAGTTAGACTGTGTAGAAGGAATAATTTAACTGTTTTTGAGTGAAATAATTCTGTTTCCGGTTTGATAGAAAAGAAATTTAAACTTCTCCGAATTAACATGAAATGATAAATTTTAGTTCTGTTCCCGCTAACATTCATTCCGGATGCACTTCAAAATATGCTTGCACGACTTTTTCCATGATTTCAAGACAAATTCTTAGCCAGAATTTTAAAGTTATATGAAAACATTATACAATATCCATCATGCCATGTCCTCCTTTATTTCCCTAGAAAGATGCAAAGTTCTGTTTCTTTTAGCATCTGCAACGTTGTCTTGGTGAATACAAAAGGTGATTTTACTTTCACCAGCAATGTGAAAATGTTGCCTTCGGAAGAGGTATAAATGGTAGGTAACTAATTATAGAACCACAAACTATCATGCAGGTTAACTAATTGAGTCCGTGGAGGATATAATTTGTGATCATATGATCGTCTCTTTATTGGTGTAAAGAGCAGCTTTAACCGATTAGTCATAGCACATACTATCTTTCTTTTTCTGCATATATACACTCAAGAGCCAAAACATTATGACCATCCCTACATTTTGCAATTAACTGGCCTGGATGACGTGGAAGGCACGTGATCAAGTGGAAGTGGTATTTAACTGCTGCTGGAGAGTCTGAATAATCCTTCTTTCACTTACTTCTGTGTATCATGGGAAAGGCTGCGGATCTAAGCGATTTTGGTAGCGGGCAGATTGTAAGGGCTCGAAGGCTCGGAACAAGTATTTCCGAAACTGTACGACTCGTGGGTTGTTCGCGATCAACAGTTATTATTACTTATGCAAAGTGGATGAATGACGGTGAAACCAACAGTAGATGACATGGTGTTGGACGTCCACACGCTATCAAAAAAAAAGGTCGTCGGATACTGTCTCGCATGGTGAAGCAAAACCGGAGCCAGACAGTGGATCAGCTGACAACCCAATGCAATGCAGGGCCTAGTAGAATAGTATCGGAACACACTGTTCCGCAGGCACTATTGGATATGGGGCTATGCAGCAAACCTCCCACTAGTGTGCCTTTGCTCACCAATCTTCATCGCCAACTGCGCCTAAGCTGAGACCGGGAACATCGCGACTGGTCCATGGATCAGTGGGAGAGAGTTGCCTGCTCAGATGAATCACGGTTTGGTATTCATCACGCCGATGGCAGTGTCAGGATACTCTGTCTTCCAGACGAACAGTTGCTCCCTCAATGAACAGTAGGTCATATATTAAGATTCTTAAACAAAAAAACTCCCCAACTATGGATTTGCTTATTTATGAAATGTTACGAATTGTTACGGAACTAATAATTCATAAACTTGAAAATGAGACACAACATTTTAAGTTTACAAATTTTTAGTTTTAACAGGAAACACTTGTGAATTAACGAGTTGCAATATATCTGTTTACAAAATTTAATGGATGAAGTGTCTTCAGAGTAGTTGCGTCAGTTTAATCAAATAAAACATTAACGGCAACTACGAACTTAATTATTCGATTTAACAGAACTAATTAAGAATCCGATTCATGGTAACAATCTCCAAATTAACCTATTATTTTTCTCTCTCTGATGATTGGTTAAGCCTTATCCAATCACAATAAAATGTGTCTTCCATACCTTAATCGTTAAGGTATGGAAGACACATTTTATTTTGTATATAAAAACATCTTTATTGTAGTCCTTCTGTCCATAGCTATACTATTTAGATATCCTTTGTTCACAGTTTGCGACGGCAAGCATGTAGGATATTACAGCCCAATTTCCCACATAGAAGTGTGTTTTTGGCGTCGGTTCCTAAGCAAGTTCCTATTGTCTACTTCCGCGTCAGCTTCTTTACTCTGTATAGTTCCACTGGTGGGTGTGTCTTTCTCCTATTACATTATCGTTAAAGAGTTCCAACAATTTTTTATTATAACTTGCTTAATTACTAACCCCCATTTTTAAACCTGACACTCATATATATATATATATATATATATATATATATATATATATATATATATATATATATATATATATATATATATATATATATATATATATATATATATATATATATATATATATATATATATATATATATATATATATATATATATATATATATGTATATATATATATATATATATATATATATATATATACATATATATATATATATATATATATATGTATATATATATATACATGTATATATATATATATATATATATATATATATATATATATATATATATATATATATATATATATATATATATATATATATATATATATATTGAAATTCGAATGACTTTCTATGAAATATTACTTTTAAAAATATTAAAATCTATGAACAGTTTTATGTAGAAGTCTACAATATATCCCAAAAAATATTAATGCTTAAAATAGTTAAAACTATTAAAAAGTTTTTTAAATTAAATTTTAATTAAATGAACTTCGCAAAGAGACTTTACTTTCTGGAATACATTTTAAATTTTGTTCTCGAGCACAAAACTATTACAACGATTACTACAGTAATATTTAAAACTTGAAAAAATATTTTTAAAATATCATATCCTCTTTATAAATCAAAATTTTCTACTGTAGTTCGAAGCAAGCAGAGCGATGAGTCAACCGGTAAAATTCCTGAAAATTCGAGTCTCTCTTAACAAATGACGTTTTACTTTCACTTTGAAACAGCCTCAGTGTTCGTCCAAAGCGGTCATTTCTTATGGTGGAAACGCTAGTCCGATTTTAGTGTTGCCTTTACGAATGGATTATCTTAAAAAAGCAATAACGGATAAAAGCTCAGTGCTGTGCAAATTCTCGGTTTCCTTAGAGAGATAACGCTATCATAATAATTCCTGTTAATACCTGAGAAAAAATACGGTCGCTTTGTGTAAGTGCCACATGCTCCGTTCATGATCGAGTTACAGCTGATGACAGAACGAGTTGCAAGTTACGGAGAAAGACTGTTGCTTCCAATGAACGTTGAAAAGTCATCTGCTCGACAAAAGCTAATCGATTATTAGAGCTAATTAATAAAGCAAGTATACACTAACAGGATTGTGGAGGAAGTTGTTTTTTCTCGTTTTGGATGTCACGGTAAGTGTTTCATGACTGAGTCATCAGTTCATTGTTTGTAAATTTTAGCTGTTTATTATGATTAATGAGCGACGCCCGTTGTTTTGGTTTCACGCCTAAACGTTTAGCATATGAACTGTTGTGTTAAGAATAGATATATTTGTAGAGAAAACTCAATACAGCTAAATTTGTAGTTTAATAGTTTAAAGTGGTCTCTTAGTTAATTTTTATATGAACTGTTATTCAGTATTATTACGTGTTTATAATTTTCATGATCATTTAACTTATAGTATTTAATCTTGTTGATGATTTGGTCTGACCAAATATATCATACCTGAAAATATATCAGTGTAATATTCTTCTTTATTCGTCATATGTTTGTACTCATAGTGAGCACATTGCTATCATCAATTTTAAATTGAGTAATTATTTTTATATGAACTATTATTCAGTATTATTACACGTTTATTCCTTTCATGATCATTTAAAGTATAGATTTAATCTTGTTGATAATTTGGTCTGACCAAAAATATCATATCTAAAAGTATATCAGTGTAATATTCTTCTTTATTCGTAATGTGTTTGTACTTATAGTGAGCAAGCACATCGTTATCATCAATTTTAAATCGAGTAATTATTTTTATATGAACTGTTATTTAGTATTATTACGCGTTTATACTTTTCATGATCATTTAACGTATAGTATTTAATCTTGTTGATTATTTGGTTTGACCAAAAATATCATACTTGAAAGTATATCAGTGTATTTATTCGTCAATTGTTTGTACTCATAGTGAGCACATTGCTATCATCAATTTTAAATTGAGTAACTATTTTTATTTCATACCTACTTGCTTAATACATATAAACTACCCTTAATGTATTCACTAACGTAGTATAAACCGAGGATTCTTTATTCACGATATTCATATATTTGTAATTTATCTGTAAAACTGATCTCATATATAAACAGAGAAAAAAAAAAGATTCCTCTGAATTATTGTTTAAATTATAAAAAATAAAAAATTATTTTAATCTAGTCTTAAAAAATCCAAAATAAGATAGTTTTACTTTAGACTTTGTAAAATAAAGGTTTTATTATATATATTTTAATCATATTTATTTCTTGCTTATTATAAACAGTGAATTATTTGGAGCAAAATATTAATGGTAGAATAATGTTTCGACTAATATCTATAACACAGATCTAAGAGTTAAGGTATGTAAACTATTTGGAAAAAGATACCTGCTGTTATAATCAAAATTGCTATCATTATATTGCTTTATACATTGTTGTTTGCTATTGAGGAATCAACTGAAAGAATAAAAATAGTAATTAAGATATTTCATCCGCGTCTGATAAGAAATGATTATGCATTAAAAATCGTTAGTTGTCACGAAACAATCGTTAGTATAAATGTTATCCGCCTGTAACAAAAAAGTATTAAGAAAGAATTTTGGAGACAGGTTCGCGAGAAATTTTAACAGATAGAAACTATTTATATAAAGTTAAAATACAATTCATTTAACGATCTCTCTTTTTTTGTGTTATGAAATGCTTATATTTATGATATGTATTTTACTGAATCTTATATTAATCATTTCATTATGTATATACATATAATTCTTTTTATGTATGTACGAATGTGTGTGTCTGTATATATGTATGCTGCATTACATTCCAAAATGGTTTAATTAATTTACACCAAATTTTGCATAGTGATTCAGATCAATCCTAAGAACGTTTTAGGCATGTCAAATTGCTTGGAGTCAAGGGTGGGTAGAGGTAGAACGCTTTTATTTTTAGTCTAAATTGGGTTGGATTATACTTTGGCTTGGTATGTTTTGGAGTGCTACGGTCTACTTTTTCTAACACGAGAGCTAATGAGACCGGGACCTACAGCTTAAAGCCGATTCCGAATAGTTACGAACATCCATGCCTCAATGGGATTCGAACCCATGAACTCTGGTACCGAAGGCCAACACCCTAACCATTCTTTATAATACTTTATAATCATATTTACTTCCCTTATTTCATTTTATCGATTCAGTTGCGCCATTTTTTATCCAATTTTCAGCCTGCAGTCTTTTTCTACAACTTGTGGCGTTATTGTTTGAAAAAGTATTTAACGTTTAGACGACACGGGTAATATTTTTATGTTTGTCGATATATTTGTTCTCTTTGAATGATTCGGCAGAAAAATTGGGTGATTTTCAGTTAGCCCGAGTAAAGAAAAATAAATTGCCAAATATTGTCAAATATAACACCTTTATTTCTTTAGATTATATTTGTTAAGTTCATCGTGATAATTACGTTTAAAGGTATATTTGTTTTAAAATAATGAGTTGTTTTATTTTAGAAATTCCTTATACTGTCAGTGTAATATAATCTAAAAAATAATCTGAAATTTTTAAATAAATATAGCCTTTATTTGCAAAATTAATTTCCACGGCCGAAAACAGGGAGCGAAGGGCTAGAAATCCATAAAACCCTATCTCTTTCTATAGACAATGTAAAATTCAACAGACTCACGACAGACGTTATAAACGTGTGGTGCAAAACGCCCTCTTTTCTTATCGGATGTGGACCCACTACCTCTCGAAGATATGTTTTTTTGCGGTACGGGCTTACCGATTTTAGACTCATAAATTGTCTCTATATATGTGTCAATTAGTAAAAGTATGAGGATTAGGTTTTGTTCTATGTGGAACGCTACAGCTATTTTGAAACACAAGTCGATTTCCGAAGAGCTACGAATATTTATCCCACTATGGGATTCAAACCTACTATACCCGATCCCGAACAGAGCACCCTAGATATTCGGTTATCGTTCAGCATGAAGACGAGGAAGGCGGAGTGAGAACTATTGCAGATGTATTTTCCCGCATGCAATGAAATCTGAGTCAAGTACCGCCATGACGCTGCAAAACTCATACGACTGTATTCACCAAACAGAGAGTAAAAGACGGATCGTGACATCAGAGGATTAATTCCAGCCCAGGGTTAACCAGGATCATCTGTAAGTTGTAATCTTGTATGGAGAATTTTCTGATTCTTGAATAAGCTTTTGGTTATTTGTAAGCGTACTTGTAGTTAGTTGACAAGGTCATGTGATTGTTGAGCAGATGTTTGCTTTTACGTTCACTTGTTTGTAGTGTTGTTTGCTTTTAGTAGTTACGTGCCCCTAAAGTGGAACCTCTGAAAATAAAACATTTACTGGGGATTTAAGCCATTCTGAAAACTTTATTTATCCACCATAACACTGCCATTTATATAATAAATAAGAAGCAAATATTTTCCGAAGATAAAATACTCCCAATATTGCTTTTTTATAATATGCATAAACACACCAGTCAGCATTACGTTTATATCCTTATCAAAATGTATAAAAGTTATAAAATAAAAATATATTTGGTTTGTAAATAAGTTATAATCAAACTGATAAAAAAGAGGAAAAAAAGCATGTTTAGGGGATTATCAGAATAAATGATATCAAACAGGCATCCAAAACAAAAATATGAATAAATTTTTTGGAAGAAATCAGTTTGAGCAAGAAATATAGTTCCTCAATTTCAGTTATTTCAAAATAAATACCTAAATATCTTTAGCGTAGAAGATTTTCAGAATATGTTCTAGCATTTCGTATATTTAAATATTTAAATGGCAAAATAAAAATGAACGACTGAATCATTTTTCTGCAAAGTTTTCGGAGAGAGAGAAAAAAAATATTAGCGACGCTATCAAAGCTTGGTTCGAATATTGCTTTTCTGATAAAAGTAATAACTTGTCATGTTTTCTCTTAAAAAATGGAGAAAATATATTTTGAGTTATTTAGGCGCAGCTAAAGATTTTAACAATATTTATTTTCCGATAAATTCATTTCGAAATTTAGAACGTTCTGAAATTCGTATATTTCATACTCTTGTGAATATAGTAGAATGTGCAGAGAAAGAATTTCTGCGTATAAATATTTTTTTCTCTCTGTCTCCGGGATTTTTTTTTCCTTTGCTTTCTGAATTTGGTTTCTGATGGTGTTTGGCAGCGAAAAAATGTGCATTATTTATTTCTGTTATATTTTTTTCTCTCCTAGCAACTTTAAGTGGCATTGGAACAGCACATTGGGATCTCGACAGGAGAAGGAGGAAAAAATGCGGTTTCTCACAATCTCTTCAAAAATCTGTGTTTCGGCAGCTGTGTTTTATTCAACATTCCTCCTATCAAAGTGCAGAGCCAACGATATCCCAGGTAAGTTATTCATGTCGTGAATTTATTCGTCTCTGACGTAAGTCATAAGGGTCCTGTCCACCGGGATACCTCTATTCCAAAAGCGCGGAGTGCCGTGAATTTGATTGAACTAGTCAAGCGAGACTGCGGAAGGGAATTTCAGCGCAACTTCATTTTGTGAAATATTTCTGAAATGGATTCTGTAGGATTTGTTTATATTCTGTTACGATACATTTGAGTTTCAATATATAACACAGAAATAAATGTATACATTTTAACGAGTAGTTATATTTCTTTTGAGAAATATTTAGTGATTTCTCTATTCTCATGTATAGTTAAACTATATTCCAAGGAGATATAGTTGTACTCCGTTATAGTAAACTCGGCATTTAACGAACTCGATAAAACGAATGAAAATTTTTATTCTGCCGTTCTATAGTTTTTATGTTAATTTATCATTTTACATAGAACTTCCCAAAGCTTAGAAGTTAAGTATAATGAAATTTTTCAGTCGTCTAGACTCTAAATTATGGAAGAGAATTTTAGTGCAACTTCACTTTGTGAAATATTTTTGAAATGGATTCTGTAGGATTTGTTTATATTCTGTTACGATACATTTGAGTTTCAATATACAACACAGAAATAATTGTATACATTTTAAAGAGAAGTTTTATTTCTTTTGAGAAATACTTAGTGATTTCTTTATTCCCTTGTATAGTTTAAATTCTTCCAAGGAGATATAGCTGTACCCCGTTATAGTAAACTCGGCATCTAACGATCTCGATAAAACGAATGAAAGTTTTGATTCTTCCGGTCTATAGTTTTTCGTGATAATTTTTTTATATGAACTTCAGAAATTTTAGATGTTAAATATAGCAAACTTTTTCAGCCGTCTAGGCTGTGGAAGTGAATCTTAGTGCAACTTCACTTTGTGAAATATTTCTGAAATGGATTCTGTAGGATTTGTTTATATTCTGTTACGATACATTTGAGTTTCAATATATAACACAGAAATAAATGTATACATTTTAAAGAGAAGTTATATTTCTTTTTTAGAAATATTGATTGATTTCTCTATTCGCATGTCTAGTTTAAATTCTTTCAAGGAGATATAGTTGTACCCCGTTATAGTAAACTCGATATTTAACGAACTCGATAAAACAAATGAAAGTTTTGATTTTTCCGTTTTATAGTTTTTCATGTTAATTTATCATTTAATAGTTTACTTCAGAATGCTTAGGAGTTAAGTGTAGTGAACTTTTTCAGGCGTCTGGAAGCTAGACTATGGAAGAGAATTTTAGTGCAACTTTATCATGTGAAATATTTCTGAAATGGATTCTGTTGGATTTATATATATTCTGTTACGATACATTTGAGTTCCAATATATATTACAGAAGTAAATATACATTTTAAAGAGAAGTTATATTTCTTTTTTAGAAATATTGATTGATTTCTCTATTCTCGTGTCTAGTTAAAATTCTTCCTATCAGCTATATTTGTACTCCATTAGAGTGAACTCCGCATCTAACGAACTTTTGGATAAAAAGAATGAAAACTTTTATTCTTCCACTGTATAGGTTTTCATGATAATTTATCATTTTATAGCGAACTTCAGAATGCTTAGAAGTTAAGCATAACAAACTTTTTCAGTCGTCTAGACTGTGGTAGAGCATTTTAGTGCAACTATATTATGTGAAATATTTCTGAAATGGATTCTATAGAATTTGTTTATATTCTGTTACGATACATATGAGTTTCAATATATAACACAGAAATAAATGTATACATTTTAACAAGAAGTTATATTTCTTTTGAGAAATATTGAGTGATTTCTCTATTCTCATGTAAAATTTAAAATCTTCCAAGGAGATATAGATGCACCTCGTTATAGTAAACTCGGCATCTAACGAACTCCATAAAACGAGTGAAAATATTGATTCTTCAGTTGTATAGGTTTTCATGTTAAATTATCATTTTATGGCGAACTTCAGAAAGCTTAGAAGTTAATTATAATGAACTTTCTCAGTCATCTAGACTCTAATCTATGGAAGTGAATCTTAGTGCAACTTCACTTTGTGAAATATTTCTGAAATGGAATCTGTAGGATTTGTTTATATTCTGTTACGATACATTTGAGTTTCAATATATAACACAGAAATAAATGTATACATTTTAACGAGAAGTTATATTTCTTTTGAGAAATATTTAGTGATTTCTCTGTTTTCATGTATAGTTTAAATTCTTCTAAGGAGATATAGTTGTACTTCGATATAGTAAACTCGGCATCTAACGATCTCGATAAAACGAATGAAAGTTTTGATTCTTTCGATCGTGATAATTTTTTCGGGATAATTTTTTTATATGAACTTCAGAAATTTTAGATGTTAAATATAACGAAATTTTTCAGCCCTCTAGACTGTGGAAGAGAATTTTAGTGCAACTTCACTTTGTGAAATATTTCTGAAATGGATTCTGTAGGATTTGTTTATATTCTGTTACGATACATTTGAGTTTCAATATATAACACAGAAATAAATGTATACATTTTAACAAGAAGTTATATTTCTTTTGAGAAATATTGAGTGATTTCTCTATTCTCATGTATAGTTTAAATTCTTCCAAGCAGATATAGTTGCACCCCGTTATAATAATCTCTGCATCTAACGAACTCGATAAAACGAATGAAAATTTTGATTCTTCCGTTCTACCTGGATTTTGTCAAAATCTCTTTGTGAAGCTAATGGGGTGTCGTGCGTCACAAGCCTTTAAACTGCTACGGTAGTATCAGCGTTTAATTTATAGGCTTCAGAATATCGGAAGGTCACAATTTTCCAGATGCTATACCAGTGCGACATTCTATTACCTCGGTTTGGACTTCCAGATGTGAGATGCCATAAATTGGATCTCGAATGCTTCTGTGACGTTATAAGATATGGAAAGTTCGATACGTTTCTATAGGCTTGTCATGCGTGTTTATATTTTCAATTACCTGTGAGGGCCCGGCTATCATAAGCTTCATCTCAAGTGCTTAGACCTCGTGTGCAAAACAATAGACCGTAGCGCTCCAAACCAAACCAATCATCTCAAGTGCACTCTATGGCACTATAGAAGTCATTAATTTCGGGTCCATTCTGATGTCTAGTATTCAAAATCTGATGTTACAATGACAGTTATAACATCATAAATTTATGCTTCTGGAAACGCGAGAGCAAGTCCTCAAAAACAGAGCTCAAAGGCAGGGCCGTAACTAGAGCTTGGCAAAGGTGGCATTTGCCATCAGTCTTATTGGCGCCGCACCGTAAGGAAAATGGGATCTGAAAGAGGACGATTCGCCCTGAGTAAAAATAAGGAAATTTTGAAAATTAATTTTTTTTAATTTTGAAATCCAATGTAGTGTAATGTGTTTAAAAATTACTTTTTTATGATTTTCTTATTTTTTAAAATCTTTCTAAAGACTAAACTTGTTATAGATTCTTATAAAATGTTTATCAAACACCACTAATATGCTTTAATATAAATCTGGGTATTCGTTTTAAATTTCGAATTTATTAAAGTTATTAAACTAAATTTAAAATTAGAAATTTGTCAATTTTTTATTAAAATTTAACGTTTGAATAAAAAGTATTCCACTGAAATAAACTATTCAGTCTATCAGCAAAATAATATCCAGAAAATTTTCAAAAAAAAATTTGTGTATTAATACGGTAAAAATAGAAGAAAAATTAATATACTAAGAACATTTTAAGAATCCACAAAATATTTTGAATCGATGCTGAATATATGATGTAAAAAACATGTTTATATATTTTCTCACTATATTTGGTCAATTTTTTTATTAAAATTTAACGTCTGAATAAAAAGTATTCCACTGAAATAAACTATTCAGTTTATCAGCAAAATAATATCCCCAAAATTTTCAAAACAATTTTTGAGTATTAATGAGGTAAAAATAGGAGAAAAAATTAAAATACTAAGAACATTTTAAGAATTAACAAAATATTTTGAATCCATTCTGAATATATGATATAAAAAAACATGTTTATATATTTTCTCACTATATTTGGTCAATTTTTTATTAAAATTTAACGTCTGACTAAAAAGTATTCCCCTGAAATAAATAAACTATTCAGTTTATCAGCAAAATAATATCCCCCAAAATTTTCAAAAATTTTGAGTACTAATAAAGTAAAAATAGAAGAAAAAATTAATATACTAAGAACATTTTAAGAATTAACAAAATATTTTGAATCCATTCTAAATATATGATATAAAAAACATGTTTATATATTTTCTCACTATATTTGGTCAATTTTTTATTAAAATTTAACGTCTGAATAAAAAGTATTCCCCTGAAATAAACTATTCAGTTTATCAGCAAAATAATATCCCCCAAAATTTTCAAAAATATTTTTTAGTGTTAATAAGGTAAAAATAGAAGAAAAAATTAATATTCTAAGAACATTTTAAGAATTAACAAAATATTTTGAATCCATTCTGAATATATGATATAAAAAAAAAAAACATGTTTATATATTTTCTCACTATATTTGGTCAATTTTTTATTAAAATTTAACGTCTGAATAAAAAGTATTCCCCTGAAATAAATAAACTATTCAGTTTATCAGCAAAATAATATCCCCAAAACTTCCAAAAATATTTTTTAAGTATTAATAAGGTAAAAATAGAAGAAAAAATTAATACACTAGGAACATTTTAAGAATTAACAATATATTTTGAATCCATTCTAAATATATGGTATAAAAACATGTTTATATATTTTCTCACTATATTTGGCGGCAGGGGCGCATACTAGTTTTTTTGCCACGGGTGCTAAAGGACTAGTTACAGCCCTGCTCAAGGGGCGCATCTACTTGAGAGCTTGACCCGGAAGGAGTTTATGTATTTAATCAACAGAGATAATGAGGATAATGAAGCAATCTATACAGTAATAGAATAGTTGCTAGCGAAAGGGCTAGCGGTTGTACACCTGTCAGCTTGCCAATAAACGTATTAATTGATACCATACTGTAAAACTGTATGTTAATTTTTTCTTGCCTTTCTGTATTGTGTGAATGTATTAAATGCTTAATACCTACATTACCGACAATTTTCTTCATCTGGCTTCAGTTTTAACTCCACTATGTAACAGCCCACATAATTTCATCTCTATCACATCGTTTATTTAACCTTCAACTTAGTGTTTAAAGTTAGATAAACAGTATAAGTTAATTAATTTTGTCTAGATTTCCACGTGTTACTATTCTTAGGATATTAATATATTAATAATTATCGATAAGAAATTCAAATGTATCGAATATCCGCATAGCTTAAGGCCATAAGCAGTCTAATAATAGAACTGCTTTCAAGCGATTATGAAAACATAAATAAATAATCAAAAAAACAGGCCGTACCTGCTGAAACCCCGTAAAATTTGAAACTAAACTATTACATATTATGAAGAGACGTATTATGATAAAGGAAAAGAAATAATTATAAGTTTTAACGTTTAATTAACTAAAAAATAACTTTTAGAAGCCCTCCAAATGTTTTAGGTCGTAGCACAAATAAATAAGTTAGCTATATGCTACATAAATAGTTTTGAATTATATTCATTAAAATTTTGTTATAAAAGATTTATGTAAATGCAAAATTTCATTAAAAATTTGCTTAAAATTACTTATATTTTGAAAATTAAGAAAAATCTCGTTAAATTCACATAACGCCTTACAGTTTTATTTCTCCGTTTAATTAACCACGTCTTTTACATTAAAATTTTAAATATTTTTAAAAATGCCTCAAAGGTAGGCACATACCTCAATATGTTCCGAGAACGCATAAAATGTCAAGTCGCTGTTAGTGCGAACATTATACAAGAACCCTATGTGTGAAAAGTTCCGAATTAAAAATGTTTAAAAGCCAATGAGCCGTGACCACTAAGTTTAGAAGTTTAGAAAGTTTTATAGGGCAAAAACAAAATAACTGAGAGTCAGATAAAATTAGTTGAAAGAAAATAAAAACAAAAAGAACTCGGATAATGACTGCGTGAATAGGCCACTGACTTACGCTTAAACTGTTTTCCCAGATAAACGATGTCTTACGGACCGTAAATAACTGTAACTGCCACATTTTTCTCGTTAAACGCCTCTAAACCTCTCTGCTCAGTACAGCTGTGTCTCGTTAGAAGAATTAAGAAGACTTCAGACAATTTTATACACTACGATATATTTGAATACAGAGACCGATCCTGATCATAAATATTGTGGCATCTTGGGTGTCACGGAAACTCAAAGATCACGAACACAGCTTTACATACAAAAACATTTTTTAATACAAAGATTACACTTTTAAAACAATTTTGTGAAGAGACAAGGGGATCCCAATCGGATGAAGCCGAACGATGACCGAATGGTAGAGCGCTGCTCTTCGGAACCAGAGTTCGCGGTGTGA
>CM063504.1:83408843-83416343 GCA_032207245.1 Pardosa pseudoannulata
TTCATGTCTTAAATAAAAACTAGCTTAAACTAATTAGTTTCAATACTTGAAATACTTTCGGTTGATGATTTTAACACATTGTATGCGGGACACGTTCTAGTACGTTTTCTGACGATTGATACTTGTGCGCGGACACGTACTAGTATGTTTCCTGACGATAGATACTTGAGCTCGGGACACGTACTAGTACTATTTCTGACAATTGATACTTGAGAGCGGGTCACGTACTTGTACGGGTTAGTGTAACAACATGGTTTGTTTGTGGGAACAAAAATAACGGTATATACAGGAAAACGAAGCCGAATGTTCTTATCTACTACATACATTCTGAAAACTTTAGACAAATAAAAACTAATTTTTACATCAGTCGATGCGGAACCACAGAAAAGAAAGGTTGATTAAAAAAAACAATTTAGCTTTAAAATTAACTTTTTATTTATCCTTTCGAAAATGATATTATATATATAATTTATATATATATATATATATATATATATATATATGTGTGTGTGTGTGTGTGTGTGTGTGTGTGTGTATATATGTATATATATACATATATTTATATATATACATATATATATATATGTATATATACACATATATATATACATATATATACATATATATATATACATATACATATATATATATATATATATATATATATATATATATATAATATCAATACATATATATATATATATTTGTTTTTTGTCTATTTTCATATTTATTTATATATTTCAATATAAAACAGGAAAAGTTGGTTAAAAAATTAAATAATTTTCGATCTGTTGAGATTTAACTGAATAACTAAATTTATGCGCAAAACGCTCGCTCCCGGTACAATTCCGCTGCGAAATGAACCCGCACATAACGTGTTAATGTAATATAACAGATGCAAAATTGTCCTTATTTTCGGATACGGTTATAGAAGAAAAGAGCAACTGTTAACTGGTTATACCGCAATTTTTTTTAATTTTAAAAACTTTAAATGCTTCTAAATTAAAAAGATTAGTTTAAACAAATTGGTATTACAGTTTTCCCTATACATGAGAGAAGAAGCTAGTTTTCGCTTGCTTAGTCTTTCATAAGCTATGAATAAAATTTTGCGCGTTTTAATATTATACTTATTTAAAAATTGAAAATGAATGCATGCTCTTTTACATCGTTCCTTTTTCTAAAATATTCTTTCAGTTTAGTTCGTTTATAAAAGAAAAGGTCAACTTTAAGTAAAAAATGAATTTCCTCTATATCGTAAGTAAAAAATCGCATAAACTATTTTATTTCAATAATTAAAACAGTTTGACTATTTTATTTAATATAATATAATCGATTTGAACATAAAGGGTTTTTCAAAAATGTTCTTATTTTCGAATGCATCTTAGCAGAAAAACAACCGTTGGATGGTTATATATATTTTTAAATATCAAGTAATATAACTTTTAACTTTGAAGTTTTATGTAAAAATTATCTCAATTAATAAAAAAATTAAGAAATAAATTAAAAAATTCAATAAATTTTAAAAAATGGAAAAATGTTTTGATTTACAAGTATTTTTTATAAATAATTTATTCTTTATTGTTTAACATACGTAAATTTTAAGAATCAAAAAGACTACCTAGACATTAGATAAATCATTAGAAAATATTTAAAATATAAAGACAATATCTACCAAACGGTGTCAAAAGATATTTTTTGAATTTTAACTTCAAATTATTATTTTCAGTTTAATTATTTCTCTACATCTAATGTTTTAACTTTACACTCAGTAGTTATTAAATTAATTCAGTGATATTATTTTCCTATAGCTGATCCAAGATCTAAAATTATGAAGATGGTATACCTATTTCTACAATAAATCGTCTCATGACGCATTGAGGATTTTATAACAGTATCCAATTTTAAACGAATTTAAGTATAAATATCAACAGTATTTAGCGGGATAACATCGATCGTAATCACATTAAATAATCCAGATTTTAGTTATAACGGAAAATACAAGAGTTGTTGTTGTTACTTATGCCCCTTGTAGAAGCCAAGAATGTCAACCATAGGCTACTGAAATTAAGACAAGATATGCTCCTTCTGTTTTGGCCGAACGATAGCCGAATGGTTAGGGTGCTAACCTTCGGATTAAGTTCTTGGGTTCGAATTCCCCTATAGCATGAATATTCTTAGCCGTTCGGAATCGGCTTTAAGTAGTAGGTCCAGGTCTCGTTAACCCTCGTGTTGCAAAAAGTGGACCATAGCATTCCTAAACAAAACCTTCTGTTTTTGAACAGCACAGCTACTGTAAAAGAACGACTTTTCTGAACTTATAATACAATTTATAAGGTAATTTTGTATTTACAGTAGCAGCAGCAATTTTTTTCAAAGAGCAATTTTTTTCATTTTTTTTTCAGTTATAGTACCATTCAATCGATTAGGTACTCTAAAATTAACAGTGTAGTAGATTTAAATAAAAATTCACCAACTGGAGCGTCGTAACTCAGAGTGGACTGTATGAAAGAATCAACACGAAATTAATTCCCATCAGAGAACATTTATTAAGAAGACGCCATGCACACACTACAAAAGTTTTTTCCTTCAAGTGCAACCATGGCAACGGGAAAGCAGATGACAATAAATGAGAAAATCCGGTTGCCAAGAAGGGAGAAATTCTCTGAGATGCAACTCAGTAGTCACGACAAAACACAAACATCAATACTAATATCATTATGTACAGACATACAATCAACAAATTCATGGACATGTGAAGGTACAGTATATTTAAAAACAGCAGGCTATTTAGACCCAGTATATATATATTTAGTTTTGGAAAAAGAAGTAATTGTAGCTATAGCAGAATTGTTAGTTTTACCTGTAGAATCCTCTATTTCAGTACAATCAGATGTATCTAAGTTCTAAGACATAAAAAAGGTACATTTCGCAAGGCCTCATACATACCTGCTGAATATGGAATTTTAGAAGTAGCTACAGTAACAGGATAATCATAGGGAATAGCAAATGCAGTAATATAATAAGAAAACCGATTAAACTTTACATATCTATATACTTCCTTATATTCGATAAATAGTTGAGAACCAAGAGACTTAGGCATCACTTTTTGTTGGAAATGCTTAAGATAGTTGTTATAGTATAAACAGTTCATTTTGTTCTCCAATAACCTGCAATAAAAATGCATCACGCCGAACACTGGCCGATTGGTTAGGGCGCTGATCGTTGGTACCAGAGTTCGTGTATTCGAATCCCACTATGGCGTGGTTGTTCGTAGCCGTTCGGAATCTGCTTTAAGCTGTAGGTCCCGGTCTCATTAGCCCTCGTGTGCAAAACAGTAGACCGTAGCGCTCCAAATCAAGCCGAATCAAACCAAAAATGCATCACTGTATTAACAAATTTATTTTTCGAATTATCTATATATAATTTATAACTTGAAAGCCCGTCAGTTTTGGTAATTATTTAAATTAAAAGCTGTACGATTCTGATGACGTACGACCTCAAATATGGAGTAAAAAAACCCATTCACACACATTTGTTTCATTTTTAACTAAAAAACACATTAACGGTGCAAAATAAATAAATTAATAAAAAAAATAAAACTAATAATTTCCCTCAATTCTAAAGTTTTATAAATTAGGTAACTTCCCTGGCTTAAGACTTGAAGTTATAAAGGGAAAAATCTTTAATCGAAACGTTTGAAATCATGGATTTAAAACTCTATCTGCGGAAAAGTTTAATCTTCTTTATTAATGAAACTGTCCTATGTGTTATAACCCGGAAGGGGGGTTTGTCGGCGGGAAAAGTTTTCGTTCATCATCGCCGGAAAGCTAAAGAAAAAAATAAAACTTAATAAATAAGTGGACCAATATGTCTGGCGGAAAGTTTCCATTAACATTGACGTCTGGCAAACATAGACGGTAGATAATGCAGCTCAGTTCCAGTTTCAATTAGCTTCGATTTAAACCGCGGCGAATATATTATCAGCATGGTTCAGCCCAAGGCAACCGGAGTGAAAACTCAACCAAAGTAAAGTTCATTATTTATCAGTTATCAGCACCTGAATGTTCATATACTAACGAGTTTTTCTTTCCTTTTTGTTGTTGTATAAATTACGTAACCTGTGTACTGTGCACTTAATGTGGTCCTTTTTTCTTCTTATAATGGGACATCTGCTAATTTTAATTAATACTTAACGTAACTGTTTATCCATTTTCTCCCCAAAATGAGACATGTGAATGTTTCTGGTATATATATTTGTTCTTCATACTGTGACGAGTTCAATGTTCTCGAGTGAGAGGTATCGTGAAGAATGGATCACAGTCAGGATAAAATTGGAAATTACTTTTATTCTTGATTAACTACTGCTATTTACAAGGGAATTCTAATTCTCAAATCATGTAGAACTGCAAAACACGGTTGTCTGTATAACTTCCTCACGACCATCACAGTCCAAAGAAAAAATGATTTAATAATCTCGCACAAGTGGGGAATCTTTTCAGGGTGCAATGAAAACCCAATTTATCCCCCGTTCGGTATCAGAGACTCTGCTGCTCCCTATATGAGTGGACTTTACGAATCTCCCGAACTAGAAAGCTTGCTCCAATTAAAAAAAAAAAAAGAAAAGAAAAAAAAAAAAAAAAAAAAAAAAAGGCGCGAAAGACTCCACGAGATTAAAGCACCTCCGTAAAAAATGTCGAAAATCCCTGAGTCGCAAAAATGTAGGCTTTTTATACCTGGGGGGTCAGGTACGGTCTCGCCAACTATTTTTGTGGTCAGTTAAGATCCCAGTTACTTGAGAACTCCAATTAAAGTTACAGTTAGATTTTTTATCTGAATTCTCATTCGTTTGCTGTCCCTTTTCAGGAATTCACGAGGAATCATTAACATGATCCATCAGGGGGCGTAATCGTCTATTCAATCCGACTGTCAAGATCCCAGATTCTGCGATGCCACGATATTGTCCTGGTAAACATATGGGATCCGATCAGCTGTTTTGGCGCTTGCTCGGAACAAAGGGGAGTCTTCACAATGCAATCTGAATGTTTTTTCATAAATTAAATAAATTTCGCAACCTGTCTCGTATACTTAAAGATACCACATTTTTTTCTTCTTAAATTGGAACTTATTTTAAGTTATACTCAAAGGTATTGTTTTTCCATTTCCACTTCAAAATGAGTCATCTACAAATTCTTAGATAATTAATGAGCGTTTACTTCTATGTATGTGTGTATATCTATGTTATATGTTTATATTTATATACTAGCATTCAGCCCATCATATTACGGGATCAGAAAAATTTTTAATTTTCCAGAATTATAAAGTACCCTGTAAGGCAGGTAAAAAAAATGATTTTGGTTTTTAGGCTCAGAATTATCTAGCACACTCTGAATATTTTGTGTATCTTCATACTCCTCTAAATTCTCCCGATACTGTGAATGCAGTATAGAATCACGTTGAATTCATTTAGAAAAGTAATTAAAATTTTTCTTCGGTACGTCGAAATTACCGTTAAGTTCTTCCCAATTTTTTTGCCACAGTAATAATGGAAGTAAAAGAAGGAAACTACCACTGCTCATTTCCACTGCTCGCTGGAGGTAGATAGAATTTTTTGTTAATACCAACCGGTGATAAAATTTTTTACTAAATTTCAAAACAAAATGAAAAACACACCTTATATTATCCGCAATTTATGTATATTATCCTTTAAAACATTAGAATTGTATGCATAATTTAAAAAATTGATCAATTGTCTACACTTTTTTCTAAGAAGCTCATTGATAAATTGTTCGAAATCATGATCAACCTACCATAACGATTCAAAATTTCGATCTTTCGTTTTAATGTTAAATCATTTCTCTTTCTGGCTTCCTTATCGACAAGCTGCATGTAAGCGAGCAAGGCATAAAATGTGAATACGCTCCTTCTCAGTTCCGGTAATTCAGTGTTGCCTTATGCTTATTTGACAACCATTAACCACCAATAGAGTGTGCGTATTTCTGAAAAATTCCAGGAACGTGTAATTTCTCACTCCTTTGTTCATTCTCCATTTCGCTAGGTTGAAGAGCAGAATTCTCGGAAATTCAAACAACAGCGAAGGGAAAGAAAAGAATGGGTACCTTTTAAATATATTGTGAATGTTCCTTTGCCAGCTAAAATGAGATTCGAAAACTGATCTCATTAACCGATATAACGATCACATAAAGTGATTATTTTAACATACAAATGAATAGAGAAATCGGGACCCAGTGATTTCGATAACAATAAGCGATTGATAACATTAACTGCGATCACATTAAGCGGGAGTCCACTGTATGTACTTTTATTATTTGCTGTGTTGCAGATCGCTGGCTCCGCCATTGCAGTCAACGTGTTAAATATACAGTAGAACCTCTTTTTAATGACCCCACGATGCAACGACCCTTTGTTAGAACGACCATCTTAAAAAGTCTCAATTATTTTACCACAGGAATAATGTTAATTTTGAATCATTACAACGACCCCTAGCGTATTTTTTTTCGTTAGAGCGACCGCGAATTTTAGTCGGCAGAACTCATGAGCAAGTGGGCTATTTGAAAATTATTGTATTGTGGCGCAACTTCAAGAAACCTGTACTCCTCTCTTTGTATTCGCTTAAAGGAGGAGAGAGGGCGTGACGAAATGGGGAGAACAAAATCTTCAATTATCTTTTGATGAGTTTGTTGCTGTAGACGAAACTTTACAGTGCTGCGGAGAAAATTTGAATGAGGACGATTTTATTTCCCGTATTACCGGAAATGAAGAAATCTGCGATTCCGACGGAGAAGAAATCGTCCAAGCTTTTGAAAAAGTGAATGAAAAAGAAGCCCTCAATGCAATCAATGCCTTGCGTCAATATTTTGAAGGACCGTTTAATTCTGAAGATTTCCTTCAAAATCTAACGGATATGGAATCAGTGATAATGAAAAATTCCCAAATGAACTTGAAACAGGCTTCAATCAAAGACTTTTTATCAAAAATTCTGTAATGGAAATACAAATAAGTAGAAGTGTTTTCTAGGTATGTACTGTTTCATCATTTCTTTGCTCAATTTTTTTATTATTTTCCAATTATTAACAACGACCTTTCGTTACAACGACCATATGATGTTGATTCCACAAGGGGTCGTTATACCGAGGTTCTACTGTATAAGCAGAACCTGTGATAGATACTTGAGATCTATTTTTCAGGAATCGCTTGCCTAACTTTCATGTATGTATACCCAAATTGGATATACTACTTATAGTTCTACTAAAAAAATTTTTGTTTTCATTTAAGATTTATAAAACTGGTTTCTTTATATTTATTACGCTTCTGCTTCAAATTGCACGATTTCGATTTACCCGGCAATTGAGGGAAACCAATTTACCGCGTAAATCGAGGGTTAAACGTAGTTACCTTTGAAATGTGATTCAAGGGTAATCGAATCCACGAGTTGCTCTTTAAAAAAAGGTTCTAGAACATTTCTTTTGTGATTGTTGTGAG
>CM063504.1:83421343-83426343 GCA_032207245.1 Pardosa pseudoannulata
TTACTACAGAGTTACCTTAATACATCTTCTATAATTTTGCTTTCCAGGAATAGTGTGGATGAATGACAAAATGCAAGACCAAAAAATTGTCTACATCTACAGAACCGCCGTGCCGTGGACTCCGGTCGAGTTACAGGAGAACAAGAACAAGATTTCTGTATCGACCATAATCTGGATAGCAGTAGGTGTAGGGTTTGCTGCGTACATCTGCTTCGGGATCTGTAAATTATGCCTCGTTCTCAGTTCCAGGAGGAGGCAGTCTACGAACGCAGCTCTTATACCATCCGGACCCCATGCTATTGTTGTACAGACAGATGCAGCTCACGGACCAAATACCACTATTACGAGTAAGTTAAAGATAAAATGCATTATTTACCAAGTATTGTAAGTGCCAGAGAATTCTTCAATATTTTAATATTTCGCAGCGAGCTTGCCTGCACTGAATGATTTTAGGCGTTTATGATGCCACGCTCAGATGATTTTGGTAACTGATTCCGTACCTCTCTAGCATTTGCCAATTTTCCATTCCTGACATCCAGACATTCATTTTTGCTCCAGGTTCTCTGGATATACAGGAACGGGTGCATAGGAATAACTCTCACCCACAACCAAATAACTCCGCTGTTCCAAAGCCCAAAGGTTTTGGAAAATGAAAACAATCTACCATACAGCAGGGCCACAGCCGGCCCAACATTCTCAACGAAGTCAAAAAGTTCACTGAGAACGAAGTATTTTACAAATTCTGATTTCATATATGCGCTTTTTTTCCCTTCTCAGGTAGAACTAATTTTTTTATAAAAAACATACCTTGGTATTGTTAAAAGTGCACATTATCAATTCAAAACTACTATAGTTTTGAGCTGTATTTGTTTTGTGCTTGTTTGTTGTAGTAAGTACTGTAGTTCTTTCATCCTTCTACATATGCTGTAGCACTATTTTTATATTGTCTCAATATTTTTTGGCACTCTAACATTTACAATCTATCATTATTTTGATTTATTCATACAGTGCAACGAATATTTATTTCTGGGTATACAGGGAGGTATTTAATGTGTTTATCAAAGTCAAACCCAGTAATCTGAAATTCTTATCCAGAATTCCGACCACCGGACAATATTGTAACGTCACAGGATCCTCGGGTAGCTTGTGGGTGTCAAAATGGTTATGACACGACGTACAGCTTAGAAACAATAACAACGTTTATTCTTGATTAAAAAGAAATTATGTACAAATTTTCCGAATGGAAATCACAGGTCTCAGGTGAGCTGGTGTGGACCTAAAAGTCCCAGGTTCGAGGCGAACCAAAAAAAAAAAAAAATCTGTGGTCAGATGCCGACAGATACCGTTGTACAGGGGTACAACTGGGTCTCCTTGAGTCCCACACAAAACTGGAGAAAGGCTCTCCAAAACACCAACTGAAACTCTCGTTGCCTTCCGCTCGTCTCATCGTAGGGAATCTATCCGGCAAAAAACTCTCGCTGGTTAACGTCACCTTTCGCCTCTTCCCATTGGCTTTTTCTTCCCGCGTCACCGTCCCACTAGCCTCAAACTGGTCCATTGTTTGGTGCCTCACAGTCTGACATTTCGGCGTCGCGCCCGACCTTCCAATCATCTCGGACATCTCAAGGCGTGGTCGAAGCGAAAAACATTTGTAATATAATGTCAAAAACCCAGACAGAAAGTCGCCTTGGCCTGGACTTTAACAAAACCTCTTTGTGAAGCCAATGAGATGTAGCTCCGTCACAATATCAAGACGGAAATATAGTCTTCGGAAGAGAATTCTTTAGTAAAAATATGTGGGGAAAATGAAACCTAAGAAATGACCCCACATATCATTCTCCTAGATATGAAAATCAGATTTTAAAAAAATCTTTTTGTGTATCGGCAAATTTTAAATGATATTCTATATGATGTACAAAACTCATCATAATCGTATAAAATAAAACTTAAGAAATCATCTCTTATGAATCTTGAATTGCTAGTAGAAGTAGCTGCAAACAGATGCTTATTTAAAAAAAATAAACAAAAGAACAACAGAGTACATTTTATACTTATAGTAATATCTTATAGTTTTATAGAAGATGTTGGAGTTGATAGTTTATTATAACCAAACAAAAGAAGTCAAATTATAATTAGCAAATGAACGAGAACGGAATGTATACATTAACCAGTTTATTGGCTGAAAAGCTGGAGTAGATGTTTCAAACTATATATAGTAGGGCTGGGCGATATCAAAATTTAATATCGCGATACATTCCCAAATTTATATTGATTTTATTGATATAGAGCGATAATATTTTAAAGTAGGAGGGTATATTACTATTTTTCAATAACCTTAGCTTTCATTCATTGTAAACTTTTTTTAAATTAAAATTTTCATAATTACAATTTAATCTTAAAAAGTAGTTTGATTAACACTGTGTTTGTATCAAGTACGTGGGTTAATACACGAAGTGGACGTTAAAAGAATGCAATAATTTGAAACACTATTACTTTATGCGATTGTTTATGCCTTTTGACGATTTACCTTATCGTGCACCAAGGAAAGACATTATCGCCGACAGTAATATATCAGCAGAGCAGAATTTTAATATTGTTATCGCGATACTTAAATTATATAAATATTTGAAGATATATTGATAAACGATCCAGCTCTAATATATATATATATATATATATATATATATATATATATATATATATATATATATATATATATATATATATATATGCCAAGAAGGAAATTTTCAAACAATGGTAAGATCATAACGCTGAACGTCTGTGCTTGTCAATGATCAACTGATTACTTGGACAATTCTCGCCAGTTGTGTTCTAGGAGCCCAAACAAGGGCTTAATACACAGGAGCGCGAAAACAAAATGTATTAAAAATTATTAGTAGTAAAGAGACAAAAATCTAAAACAAGACAAAACTATTTTGTTGCTGTATTCACTTTAATTGCAAACATAACCTTTTCAGTCTCGTGCTTGCACCTCAGTGACACAGCCACAGTTATAGCTAAAAGGGAACAAGACCCTCCCAAAAGTTGTTTTTCCTCTTTTTTTTTAACTTTTTTAAAATATACCGCTACTAAAATACGAAATAACAAAAAATAATATAAGTTATAAATTTTAAACAGCGTAATAACTGATCACCCTGTTAAGTCAATACTATGCAAATGCATGGCAATTAGTTGTTAGTTTTTGCTCATAAAATTAAAGAGGAAAACTAATCAACGTTTTAACTACGATATCATTGATAATACGATCCAGAGTATTGCTAATACCAAATTTTAGTGAACAGCTATTAAAAACAAATCTTAGGGTAAAAAATAATTACTGTATGTATAGTGTACATGTAAGGCACACGTACAGTACGATGGTCTTACTCTAAGGGGAGATATTTTTTCAACGGCATTCTCAAAACTTTTCGACAACTTTGTGTAAGTGAAACTGTGCGGCGAATAGTTTGAAAACTGAAGGTGATAAGTTGAAATATTAGTTTCCTTTTTTCTATACTTGGGTACAAAATAATCTTAAAATCTGTTTTCGTTCAAAATGTGAAGAGTTCTCACCTAAAAGTAAATTTTAGATACCTGCCCAGGTAGAAATTCTGATTGTACCAGCTATTATCTTAAATTAAAAATCACATGTGAGTCTTACATATATATAAAGTGTCACTTAAAATAAAAATTTGATGAAAATTATTTTAGACTAATTAATTATTTTTATTACTTAAATTAGAAGCCTCGTATGGTTTTCATGTGAGCGAGAGGGTTAAATTTTTTTATAACGGTCAAAAAAAATGTTGACGTCTTAGTGACAATAAACAAATTTAAAATTTTTTTTTATTAATATACTTTAAAGGTGCTGAAGCATGTCTTCGCACAAACAGTAACTTCGCCTGATCCTATAAGTTGATATTTATATTTGATTTGCAAATTATTACGGTAGAGAATTAAAAGAAATTCTCAGCGTAGAATGTAGCTTAAATTTTAAATTTTTACTATATTCCCTTCGATATCTCAATTTACATTTTCGTGTATACGTTCAAAGCCTTAGTTGATACACAATTATTTTATCTTTTTGTACATTTCGGTCAGATCTTGTGAAATGCAATGACTTTTTCTGTGCAGTATTTTCTCTGTGTTACTGTAGAACATCCCTTTAATAAAAAACAAAAATCAATAAGGTTAAGTTCAGAGGAATTTCCAGCAAAAGATTTATTAAGAATAATTAAAAGCCCTTTACTTAGTATTATTTTCTGTCTTATTTTCTAGGGGCTGAATTTACTATGGATTAAAAGCCTTGTACCCCTCTATTTATACCGTTTCAGCCATGCATACGGGGAACTCGTCACATTTTAGTCATTCGCATAACACACTATTATACTTAGCATTTGCCAAAAATTTCATCTCAATTCGTCCTTCCTTCTTGGTGTTGCCATTTTTACAAACGGAAGTTTAATGCTACAGGAGTAAAATATACAAGATTTATGTTTAATACTGCATTTGTTCACTCTAGGTGTTTTATGCCACCTTTTCAGTTTTATGCTTAAACTATTATTTCCCAGCATTCTCTTCAACATGAAATAGCCTTCGTAATTATAATATATCTTCTTTTTTAAGGATCTGTAACAACAGCAAATATACCTCCCTAACAATAGTGGAGAGGAACAGAGGGAAAAAAACCCATTTTTTTTTTCAAATATATTGTTTTTTTTTACACATTGGAAATATATGTGCACAAAGAGAAAGATCCAAGATCTTTATTTATTTCATTTTTATTGTCAGACATTTTCAAATTAAGATATTATTACAATTATGGTTATTCGTATTTTGATCTCTGTCGAGTACAATGAAAAAGAATCTAATGATTTTTTTCCTTGTTCCCAAAACTTTCTTTAAATACAACTTTTTTAATCTGCAACTGGTGAAAACAAGAGCTGCGTAAAAAGCAAGAGTAAAATGAGAGAAAGTCATAACTCCGAAAATCTAATAAC
>CM063504.1:83431343-83463843 GCA_032207245.1 Pardosa pseudoannulata
ACACACAGAGAAAGTGAGTGGCACCATGGGAAAACTAGATGGCTCTCATAGCGCCACCTATCATAAAAGGAGAGGGCAGCAATTGTACCTGCTACAAACTTTTGTAACACACTATTGCTTGTTTCGCACTGAAGAAGCATCTTCGTTTGATATATGTCAATCTAGACGATTCAAGAGCCTTCAGTTTAGGAATACATAATTAATGACATTACGTGGTCTTTGAAAACACTTTTGTGGGTTATTTCAATTTCAAATAAATTAGGACTATAAAAGTGGTATATTTTGTGATTTTTCTTTGCACACGGTTAACGACAAAAGTTCCCTTTTTATTTATTTATTTATTTAAAATACTATATAATCACATTCAATTACTATTACTCATAATCACATTCAATTTTTATAACGCTTTTCATAAAATGAAACTAAAATTACAATTCAAACCAATGTTTACCTGCAAGAAAATGTGAAAGGGTGCGAAATACGGTGATAATTACGAAGAACTTAGAATGCAAATAAAACTTATTCAACTTATTCAAGCAGCTGGATTGGAGCAATTATCATAGTACATTGCTTTTAAATAGGATTTTTAATTTAATTTATTTATATCTTAAGGCAAAAAAATTTCAAATAAATTGTTGCAAACAATTTTATCTTAAATTGCTAGTTGCTAAGTTACAAATTAGCTAAACTATTTATTTGATAAAAGAAACAATAACATTGATGTTCTGCATGATTTGTCGTAGACTGGATGCTTTCGTTTTAAAGAGCGATTATTGTACATTAAAGTTTATTTCAGCTTTTTAACAGTTTATTATTTTAACTATAAACCATCTCCAGAACAGGATTATAAAGTTAAAAACTAAAGTTAAATTAGCCCCATAACATGTTGTACCGTCTTTTACTTCATCCTGAATTACCAATACCGTAACTCAGGATCGAAAAAATCCACCCCTCTCCCGAAAAAAAAAAACTCCAAATGATAGATGTGTTTTTATGATTTACAAACAAAAGAATCCTGTTAGGAATTAATAAATAATTTTGCAAAAACTTTCATTTTTCTTAAATGTATAGTTTGCAAATATTAATATCCTAAGAAGGAGTAGAAACCCCTATTAATATTTTTAATAAGATATTAGTATCAGTTTTCTATTTCTTTTCACTTGAATCAATATTTAAATAATAACCATTAAATAACAATTCTACAGGTTAATAAGAAAGTAGTTATGAAATTATTTTAAATTGATATTTTAAATATTCAAATGATTAGGGCTTCTTTTTAAAGACAAAAAGCAGTAATAAAAGAAATATGCTTAGCTGATATACCAATGTAGCCTAGCGGTGCAGGGGTAGCTCTTCGCGTACCCTCAACCGAGTTTCGATCCCCGGGCTGGGTAAGGTTGACTTGTCCTTTCATCTCTTCAGTGGGTAGACAAGCTGCGGACCAAGCATGCTTGGGACTAAATACTGGGGGTTGACCACCTAACCGGAACATATGCTTCTCATCCCAGGGCTTTTGATCTCTGGAAGAGATTAACAACGTAGGTCCTAGCTTCCAATCGGCTGTTGCTCCGAGGAGTTTAGTTTTAGTTTTGGATATACTTATACTCGAGTAAATTAACTATATAATCTAGCAAAATTAAAACATATCAAATCTTGCCTCTTGTTTCTAAATATTGTCTTACAGCGTAAGCTGCGATATACGATGGAAAATACACGAAAGCTGTGTTGTACAATAAGGAGGAGTCATAAGGAAAAGTCTATCTTTTTTGAAAGAACTTTTCCCATTTTAATTCAAATAAATCACCAATTTACAACTAAAGTAAAATTAGAAGAAGTATAAGCTTGTTATCATAGCTACATGCATCATTTTACCACACGACGACATATTTAATAGGAAGGTTGGTACATACAACCAGACCGGGAAGTTTACCTTCGGCGGTTGTAAGTTGTCCGCAATGCTACAAACGCAACACAATCCCCACAATTTGGATCTCTTTAAATGAGAGATATTTTTCCTGACTCTACCTCTCTCTTTGCAAATTCGGACTCACATTTATCCCGCAAGTTCCCTGTTTTTACAGGAAGATTTTCCGGGTGCCGATCGGACTAGAATACCGCAAGCTAATCATCAAGCTATCTCAGTCTCAGCATTAAAATCGGACACAGCTATTTTAAGCAACCACCTGGATTCAAAGTCCCGATCTTCTCTAACAGAAGGCCCTAACGGCTCTATCATCGTTCTAGCATCAAAGTTAAAATGTATAAGAAGATATGGCATAGTAACATAGCTGTAGAGTCACCTTCTATATCCATGGGAAGTTTAGAACATGCAAACTACAATCAACTTTAAGGCGCTAGGCCTTTATTAACAGCTAAACATTATATGCATTGTAACAATTCACACTAAAAAAAGGAGTGAAAACATCTCTGACTCTCTTCCAATTCCTACAATCAGTTTTTTTTTTTTTTTTTTTTTTTCATAGTAGGAAAATTGAGGGGAGAAGAGTGCTTGAAGGACGCGGGAACTCATTAACCCACGGACCTTCTTATGTCAATTTGGTCACTTCTTAGGTCAAATGAATGCAGTAGTTGAAAATTTACTAAATGGGACGACCGTGTTCCGATGCCCAAGTCCATTTACAAAGCATACAAGGCGATGATCCAACTGGATTGCCTGGGCACGAGCCCTCTGACACAGAGATTTCTGACAATAACAGAAAAATGACAACGAGCAGAAAATAAAAGAGCTAAAATATGAAAGAAGGGGATAGGAATTTGGATTCGTGAGTTCATAGCATAAAATCTAAAGAGTAAAAAGCTTAGGAATAGAAAAACACAAATATTTTTGCGGCCAGGGACATCCGTACACAGTCATAACCAGAGGTGAAGTGAGTAGTTTTGTCACTCTGGGTCAATTCAAATGGCTACGAGGGGATCAATAAGGCCCCTCCACACTATGGTCCACTGCAAGCCATTACCACCGTCTGGAGGGGTATGGTTTATCGTGGTAGATAGTGGCAGACGATGAAATAGCCTTTGCGGACGATGGCTTTGGAGGCAGTTTTTCTTCAAAGATCAAAGGCAGCCAGATGCGCAACTAAAGTGCGCATAAACCTTATGGACGAATCCACGCGCTCAGCTCATTTAGTGGCCCAGTGTGTGGATGCAACTCGTGAACCATCGTTCAAGGTCACCATCAGGAAGTGGTGAACAATTAACCATAGTATGGAAGCTACATAACAATCATTTCCATTGCTAAACTGATGTTTTCTTACTTACAGGTTATAAAATACATTCTTTTTAAATTATATTTTTTCTCTGAAGGAAGAAACAAAAAAAATGTTACAAGTTCTGTATTTGTAAAAAAATAACTTCCGAATGTGTTTTGTACTTTTTATTGATGGTGAATTACACTTGCTTGTCAGAGAAATCGACATGTTTAGTGAGTTATCTCAAATTGGCCGTACTGGGGAGGCTACAATAGAATTGCAGGAATTCGTCCAATCAAATTTCTTGAATTTTCGATTTCAGAAGTTTCTGAACCTATAAATCGGAAAGAGAAGGCATTCTCTCCTGTCGAAAACTATAACCCCCATCTTCTTCAGAAATGAGACACACGCTTTCCAAACTTCATAAACATCGTCTCTGATTAATGTTCTTTGTGGACATCCGATAGAATATGATGGATTTGTATTACCCATCCGTATAACATTCTCAACCCATCGCCAGAAAAAAAAATTTTTTAATGGCACATTTAAGTACTTTGAAAATTGAAATAAAAGTAAACGATTTTTAAGAATCATATGTACAGTGTCTAGTGGATTGGTAAAAAAAAATGGCAATAAAATTGAATCTTTCTTCAATAAAACTTCCGGCTCTCTTACACCTCTCTTCTTAATCAGAGAACAAAGGAAAAGTTCTTCCTATCAGAAGTACTCTCACGTTCAGTCCCTCCTCCCATATTTATTTTGCGATAACTCATTTTTGCATTCTGTCGCCTACACCTGAACCGGCAAAACTCAAAGCAATACATGATTCTATTTACCCAGGAGTTACAAAACTCAGCACCTTACTTATTTTGTTTTTTCAGACTTCTGCACTCTTTGCTTGTGTGTCCCCATTTATTAATGCAAGCTTAGAAAGAAAGTGTCTCGACCACCGAGTTACACAACTCGTTATGCAATACTGTCTCAAGGTCATTATATCGGAACACTTCTCAAATTTTCCATCAGGAAGGATTTTATTTATTTATTTATTTTTGAAAGCGTTTTGTTGCTCTTTGTTTCTTCTTTTCCCGGAAAGTAATAAAACCTTGTGCACAGGTGACGATCAGCAGTATAATTTGCTTAAGGTCGACGCAACTGACGTGGAACATCTACAGATGTATCCGATTAACGTATTGTTAACAGTCGAACTTGGTTGATTCGAAATTTAAACGGAATGCAGAACTTTGCGAATTATACAGTTTCGTTAAAAAATACGTAACAGACTACTTATTTTATCTAATAGGTCCTATATAAGAAATAAAAATGATGGAAAAAGAAATACCAACATTCATTCTTATTTTATAAAATTTCCAATTTTCGTTTCCTCGTTTTTCTTTTATTCTACGCAATATACGAAATCCTTAAGGGATCATACTACTCTTAAAAGTCGAAAAAATGTTTTTTTAAAAAAACTATCTTTTTCGAATTATAATACCTTGAAAACTACCAGTTTATAATCATAATTTTTTTTTTATATAGTTAGAACAAATTATCTTTATGCATATATCTCATTCATTATTTTAAACATAAAAATATTTTTGTTAGAAAATTTCAAGTAAGAAACACTTTGTTGTTAACACAAATAATATCTAGGCTAACGCGCATGATTACTAAAAATGTAATTAAGTTTAAGACATATTTATTGTTTTAAAACATACTACAATATCTCAATACAACTTAGAATCTAAATTTTTTATATATTTAATATACATATATGTCAGGCCTAAAAAAGGCGTAGTTGGAAATTATGTGAGTTCAAAGCGATTTTAAAAAGGGAACTCTTTTATAATAAGAAAATAAATGAAAAAGACCAACGCTCGCGTAAGCTTTTAGGATCATCTGATCAGGAGGAAGCATTATGGAAGAATTTGATGGGATTGCAAACAGATAAGATCGATGAGCGCCTGGACATGGAGCTGTCAACAACACTCTACGCGTGTCTTCGACGGAAAAGTGAAATGACGAAAGTTTTACTTTAACGATGGTTTAATAAAATTATTATTATCAAGAAGACTGTTTTACCATTCGCCTTAACTCTAGATCACGACATGTCATATATATTTTTTAAAAATATTTGAAAAAAATGTCAATTTTTTCCTTAAAAATTAAAAATTTATCATTACAAAAAACAACATATTTTGGGAAATATACAAGAAATTGTGGTTCAATCGGACGAAAATTATACTGCACACAACCTGTAAAAATTTCATGAAAAAATATTAAAACCTATTTGAGATAACATGTGCTTTACATGAAAAAAAAAAATACAATTTGATAAAAATCAAGTTAAAGTTTTGTGAGTTTAAATGTGTTTACAGTAAACAGCTGATACGTTTTTATTCATAACTCGTCTCATTATTGGAATTTTTTTAAGCATATTGTCTTAAAATGTTCAGAACTGCATTCGTTTTCACATACATATTTTTTCTGAAAAATCCAACTTTTTATCTATTTAACAGTTATGTGACCCCTTAAGTTCACTTGTATACGGGACACGTACTAGTACGTTTTCTGACGATTGATACCTGAGCACGGGTCACGTACTAGTACGGGATAGTGTAACAACATGGTTTGTTTGTGGGTACAAAAATAACGGTATATACAGGAAAACCAAGCCGAATGCTCTTGTCTACTTCATACATTCTGGAAAAATTTAGACAAATAAAAACTGGTTTTTACATTAGTCGTTGAGGGAACCACAGAACGGGAAAGTTGATTAAAAAATCAATTTAGATTTAGAATTAACTTTTTATTTATCCTTGCGAAAATGATATATATGTATGTTTATATATTATATATATTTTTGTGTATATATATATATATATATATATATATATATATATATATATATATATATATATATATATATATATATATGTATATTTGTTTATTTGTCTATTTATATATTTGTTTATATATTTCAATATAAAATACGAAAAGTTGGTTAAAAAATTAAATAATTTTCGATTTATTGAGATGTAACTGAATAACTAAATTTAAGCGCAAAACGCCCGCTCCTGGTACAATTCTGCTGCGAAATGTGCTTTCACACAATTTGTTAATAAATGTTAAAAGAATCTCTTATTTTGTGGTTCAACAAATCGTCTTATTTTTTGCAACATAACCATATATAATGTTGGTACTACAAGTTCTTCTCCATCAGTATCATATCTTTCTACATCAAATGACTCAATATCTTAATTCATTATGTAATTTCTGCAATGGTCAACAGTCCACAAACAACACTTGATAACATTTAAATATGATTTATAGTTGATATCGGATGCTACTCTATCCCAGTATTCTGACCAAAACCCTAACAAAAGGCCAATAACTAGTAAATGTAAGTGTCGACACGGACCAATAACACAAACGTTTGTCTTTAAACTTATTTAAAATCATAATACCAGCAGCAACGTGCGGCCATCACTCACAAGTAGTTCTCCTTCTTAACTAAACTACAAAAAGTGTTGCCACAAAAATGCAACTAAATTATACTACAAAAATAAAACATAGCACACGGAGCATAAAACATAACAGTACAAAATGTAACACATTGTGTTCGAGGATAAACAACAAAACAAAATACAAAACATTAATAAATGATTCAAACAGTAAGGAACAATTTCAATTGATCTATCATTATTGTTGATTGCATTATTGTACAAATATTTAAACTGTTCGACCACCTACCTCAAAAATTTAACCATTGTTTTTCGACGGTATCAGCAGGGCCTGATTTCCGACAGGGCAAGCGCTCGTGTCCCCAGTCAAAAGGGGCCCCAAATCAACTGCCATTTCAAGTTAAAAATAGGATGCGTATGTCTAAAATTCACTTTAAATTATCGACAATTTCTTCTTTTAGTTTTTGACTTATTCAGTATCATTAGAGAGCTTGTTCACAAACGTAAGTGCTGGAAAAAATGTAGAACACGCAGCTACATTCTGTTTTAGGCAGGTAAATTCCTGTGGTAAGGACTTACAAAATTCTAATACACGTTTTATCTACCAGGAATTTTTTTGTGACTTTTTTTTTATAATTTTACTTATTTCCTAATTTTTCATTTTATTTTAAACTAATCTTATTTTACTAACTACATTGGTGAGTAAACTTTAAAGGCTCTGCGGGCCATTGTTTAAGCACCACTAAATATAACATTCATCCCGTAGCCACCACCTGTGTACAGCAGAGTGAGTGGGGCCTCGAATGAATGGGTTTGTCCTGGGCCTCCATTTCTGTAAGTTGGGCCCTGCTTACAGCATCAGGTCTGCCACCAAAAGTGTCAGAAATGCTGTCAGCCCCAGAGCGAGAGAAGTCAGTTCCCTTTAGAAATTATCTTAGTTAAGCATTTTGGGAATGGGCATGAATTAAGCATGAATGGGTTTAACTTGGGCCACCATTTCTGTAAGTCGGGTCCTGGGTATCAGGTTTGAGTCTCTGTTTGTAACTGTCATGAAATTAGTTTTTTCTCATTAACCGACAATCCGATATGTTTTGCTGCTAACTCGAGTGCTCAACATGCTTCAACTATCCCCATTTTAAATTTACCAACGATGTCAATATTATCTGCAAAGTTCAACAATTGCAGATTATGAAAATTGTATTTTGCATTTGTATGCGAATCTCTTATGGCCTTTTCAAGAATGATATTAAATAACTAGCAGGAAATATAATCCCCTAATAAATGAATTTGCAAAAAATGCAGATAAAATGGATTTTAATTTACTATGAGAGCCGCATTTGGCCACCGTTGCGTTACATCATTTAAACTTGATATCAGTCATGCGTCTTCCGAACCACCTTCATAAATATGTAATGCCTCTGTTTTATGACAATTTCATCATATAAAACAATTGTCTTATAAATGACAAGGAAATTGCGTAATGCTTGACGCGTAAATCTTCAAGAAAGAAAATTTAAAAAAAAATAATAAAATTTTCGAATTCCATTTAAATCATTCTTAATTTAATCCCTCCCTTTCCTTTGAATCCTCAGTCGTTCCTATTTCGTTGCGAAAACTGACGCTGAGTCGATATTGGGAAATCTTCGTCGTGATCTGGAGGAGACAAGCTCGATAATTATCGAGATCAAAAAGTGGGATAAAAAGGCGAATTGATTCATATA
This sequence comes from Pardosa pseudoannulata, assembly GCA_032207245.1. Classification (NCBI taxonomy): domain Eukaryota; kingdom Metazoa; phylum Arthropoda; class Arachnida; order Araneae; family Lycosidae; genus Pardosa; species Pardosa pseudoannulata. The sequence continues at coordinate 83,439,735 of CM063504.1, forward strand.
ACCTGGAAATAATTATACGCATTATAAGCATCAAACGGATCAAAACACGATCTCGCGGGAGTCACGAAACACGAGATCTAGTGATTTGCATCTGATGTAACCGTGAAAGAGAGGGAGAAACCGATTTATCGTTGCACACCGACGCGGTGATTTTTAACCAAAATTTCGCAAGATGTTTCATTCCGCTTTGTTTGTTGTGCGATCCGAGATGAGTTGAGGTGGTGTCTTAGAGTACGTGTAACAATGGGTGTTGATTTCCGAGTCACGTGTCGTAGGTTGATATATCTAATTAAGCTCTTTTGCCGTGTGTGTACAAATAGATGATTGCTTAATAGAGAACACCGTTTCCTGTTTCAAAAAACCAGTCGTTAAACATGATATGTTAGTTTCTGTGCTTTCAGTACGGTGCTTCAGTATTTGTAAATATCCGTTAATCATCATTTAAACAGTAAAAAAATAATCAATATCTTTTGTTTCGAATTGATTGTTTGATTTTCGTAGAGGCTAAATCGGTAAAAATCTTGTAACTTTTTTTGGGACATTTTAATAACAAATTAACGGAAGAATGGGGCCCACTAAAACCTACTGGTTCCCAAAAAGGTTCTTATGGACCTCCAAGGGTTCATGTTATCGCTGAGAAGGTGAGTGGTCAACGTTTTTGGGGTTCTCGAAAGGTTTAATATAAAGTAAAATATTGTGACTCATTTTCATTTTTAGTTGAAATAAATAGCAATAAATAAATTCGTAATCATTGTTTGATTGTTCATATAACACAAGACGATTGGTTGAATTGGAACGCTATGGTCTGCTATACCGGAACCAATGAGTCCGAGACCTACTGCTTAAAGCCGATTTCGAACAATTAATCTGATCGATGCCAGTAGTGGTATTCGACCCCATAACGTAACGAAGGACAACGCCCTACCCATTCAGCCATCGTTCGGATAAAGCCAGATAAAGATTTACTTGTAAATATGTAAAGGTCTCTTTAATATTATCATACGTAATGAGGTAAGACATTTTTCACTTGTTTATCCCCGATTAGGCGTTGGATCTTTTGCCTTAGAAACTCCAGGTAAATCCATACAGATGCAGAAGCAGCCTATTGAATCACTCGCTGACAAGGAGTGTAAATACGTATCATTGTACATCATACGTAATTGCAACGTATATGATGTATTGTGTGCTGTATGTGTGTGTACCAATTATGTGCTTGTAATTAAGAAATGATGTCATCCATTACAATCTCTGCGTGGAAGTCGGGATACCTAAAGGCAAGACAGGGCCGTGCCATGATGTAAACGGGCGGCCGCATTAAGTAAAATCGTAAGGGAGCGGTGTAAACAGTGAAATCAAAACATTTTGAAGACTTGTATCATGCTGAGAAAATTCACTGTACGGTCCTGCCTATGAGGAAATTATTGGAAGAGTAAACACAAAACCTCCCTTTTGTTGACTTTACGGTAGATTTGTTTTACTGATGTTCATTTATTACTTCCTTGTACGAAGTAATGGAAGTGTAGTAAACGCGAAGTCTTCAATGTTTAGATTTCAAAGGAAATACCCGTTTTGGTCATACCTAGATCCATTTTGACTAGTTTAAGCGTTTCATCTGTACGTACGTAAAAGGATACTTTAAATATCCATTTTGACCACCGATAAATGCGTGTTGGCTAGTTTTGCAGTTACCTCTTTAAACTTTCTTTACCTTTATACGTAAAGTATAAACAGTGAAATTAAAACATTTAAGGGCCTGCATTTCGAAGACTTGTATCATACTGAGAAAATTCCCTGTACGGTCCTGCCTATGGGGAAAGTATTGGAAGAGTAAACACAAAGTCCCCATTTATTGACTTTACTGTAGATTTCTTTTACTGTTCTTCATTTATTACTTCCTTGTACGAAATAATGGAAGTATTGTAATCGCAAAGCCTTCGATGTTCAAATTTCAGAGGAAATACCAGTTATGACCATACCTAGATCCATTTTGACTGGTTTAAGCGTTTCCTCCGCACGTATTTATAAGGATACTTTAAACACAAAGTCCCTATTTGTTGACTTTACTGTAGATTTCTTTTACTGTTCTTCATTTATAACTTCCTTGTACGAAGTAATGGAAGTATAGTAATCGATGCCTTCGATTATTCGATTATCTCACAAAACACAAAAACGAATAGACGTAAAATGTTGAAACTTTATTTAAGAGTAACATCTAGATGTGTACTTCCCTTTTTGATTGCATTCTGCACTCTTATGTAACGAAAAATAACAATATATCGAATATTTACTCTGATGGGCTCAAAGGAACTTAGTCGAAGGATGTTAAAAATTTTTATTTAAGGCAGTTGTAACATCTAGTTGCGCACTTTGTTTTAACTGTAATTTGTACTTAGTATAATGAAAAATCTCAATATAATAAAGATTGAAACTACCGTTCGCTCTCAGGTGGCACTACTTGAGTTCTAGAAATTGCTGAATCAATATTGCACAAATTTTTGGTGTTACAATAACAGGGTTCCCACTGTTTTTCTAGAACAAAAATTAAGGACTTTCTAAGGACCAAAGTAACATTTTATAATTACCTACTTGAAATACACGGCATAACGACATAAACCCTATTTCCTGAGGAACCTATTTTAATGATTATGATCCAGACAAGGAACGTTCAATAAATGCCCTACAATATTTCAGAATTAAGTATTTAAAAATGCCTAAAAATTAATATAAGATAAATGTATTTGACAAAAACTAATTTTGAAAAATGTACATCTAAAGCTTTTTGAGTGATCAAACTAGAAATAAATTGTGAATAAAAACAACATTATAAACAGTACTTTCTGAGAGTTTAAAAATGACATATATATATATATATATATATATATATATATATATATATATATATATATATATATATATATATATGTATGTATGTATGTATATACTAGCTTATTATATCCGACGTTCCCTGGGTTTGGTTTGGTTTGGAGCGCTACGGTCTACTGTTTTGCACACGAGGGCTAATGAGACCGGGACCTACTGCTTAAAGCCGATTCCGAACGGCTACGAACATCCATGCCATAGTGGGATTCGAACCCACAAACTCCGGTACCGACGATCAGCGCCCTAACCAATCGGCCAGCGCTCGGCTCGACGTTCCCTGGGGAAAAAAGAAAGTTTTAGACTTTTCCATTACATTCAATGCAAGAAAAATTAAACTTCCATAACTAACTGAAATATCTACAACACCTCCCCCCCCCAACCTCCATGCTTTGCTTATGTAAATCTGCATGACTGTTAGCTATTAGGAAAGGGCAGCTGACTTTAAACCTTTTCAGTATGCGAAAGATTATTTATTGGTCAAATAATAAGTAACTAAAAAAAACTGTCCCATAAGAAAAGTAATAGGAAATCACGAGATGACAGCAGATCGCGTTGATGGAGAAATTGATCACATTCCAATTTAAAAATTAAGGAGTTTTTAAGGACCTTTGACAAAAATTAAGGAGTTTTAAGGGCCCTTAAAAATTAAAGCTAAAATTAAGGAGTTCTTAAGAACCGTGGGAACAATGAATAAGTTCACATTTCAGATATAATTTAACTGTCCACTTTATTAAAGAATTAGAGCTCTCCCCCTGATGACCAGAGCTTCCCTCCTTTACGAGGTTACTCATCCCTGGGGAGATCTAAAGTAAAACGAATCACGACGTGACTCTCTCAGGGATCAGCAGCTTGTTGCTGTCTTTAAGCTAGGTCAGTCAGGTTTCGTGTGACCTATTCCATGGGACGAGACAAATTAATAAATTATTACATAATTAGAGGATCGTATCTCACAATCAAATAAAATTAGTTTCAATGAAGCGAAAAAAATTGTATAATTTAACAGGAGTACAAGAAAAATCATGTGATGTCCATGTGAAATTTTTCATTGCTATTGAATTTTCTTGTTTAAGCCACAGTTACCTTTTAATCTTACATCGAAAAAAAAGTGTGTTTTTATTGAAATATCCTATTCAGATACATTATATTTGTTTTCCAGAAATCTTAATTATATTTAAACTTTATAAAATATATATTCCCCAAGGAAAAAATACCCATTCCTTAATTGTACATATACACATGAAACACACAGCTCTACTAAAAAATAATCTTTTAACATGGTTTAAATTAAAAGTTTCCATTTAAAAATCTCCATACTGTGATTTCCAACTTCTTAAAACCACGCTGAAAACCTTATACATGATAGAGGGTTTCACTTTCATAATTAGCCAATTTTCGTAAAATTCTGCGTATAAGAGAGAGGTACTAGTATAACATAATATCAATCTGGTAGTAGATCAACGAGGGCTGTGAAATCAGTCAGTTGATGAGCATCGTGCGAGGTGGAAGTAACCAGTGTTGAGTAATGCGCTTACTTCAAAATAGTCATTATCCAAGGGAGAAATGCGATGGAATGTCACAGTGAATTAGTGGAAGCCCTAAGGAATAATGCCCTACCATACCATACAGTAGCACGGTGGGTAGGAAAGTTTCAACAAGTATCAGCGGCTATTTTGATATAAGCGCGCTGCTCAACACGGGTTACTTCCATCTCGCACGATGCTCATCAACTGACTGATTTCACAGCCTTCGCTCCGCTTCTATCAGCTATCCCACGATCATCTGTTGTTCTGCATACACACTATGCCTGCAGAACTTCCACATGACACATATACGTCTATGATCTGTTCTCGTATCTACAAGAAAAAGAATAGTTGCCATGACTTGCCCCAATCCTCGTATGTATCAAATTGAGTAGTTTCCTAAATTGTTTCTTTGTAAATCAATAAATTCGGGGACAAACTGAACATATTTTACGTTTGCTATATGAATGTACGAGTACATGGTAATATTTTAGATTGTGAGTTTCATTTCCACAACCATACCGAATGATTAGAATGCTAATCTTTGGAAAGGGACTTCATGGGTTCTGTTATAATGTACATACAACCTATACACCAGTGTTCGTTACAAGGGGGAAACACAGAATGAATATAATACCTTATATAGATTCAGACATTTATTCTATACATTTATTTACAAAAATACTTGGTTAACATAATCAATCATTTATATTTTCTATTTACAGACTAATTATCCCACATCACTTTATAAGGAATTATTATTATTAACAGAGGCCTAAGTCAAAGGACAACTTCACCTAGGTCCCAACGCCCCTCCTTTTCTTGTCATCCAATCCCTTCTCTTTGGGAAATTTTCCCACATCAAATGCCCTTCGGGAGTGCAGGTGGGCTCATTAAAGTAGCCCCTTTTTGTTCAAGCTGACATTAATTTTTAGCCCCTGCTCCCATAATTCACGCTTACAGTTCTGTGCGAGCTTGACCGTTATGCTGCCATTCCGTGAAGTATCCTCTCTGCAGGGGTCCCTAAATTTGACGTAAATAATTGGGGTCTTAAATTCGTCAAGGAAAATCCTCCCACGGCTATGCATGCACTTGCAACTCACCGTGAGAAAGTACCTCGGTACAGGTTCGAACCCCAATGTGGCATGGATGTTCTTAGCCTTTCGAAATCGGCTTTAAGCAGTAGATGCCGGTCCCTTTAGTCCTCATTGTAAAAAAAAAGTACACCGTAGCACTCCAAATCAAATCCCAATTTGACGAATTCGGCGATAGCACTCGTAATTCTCATTTTAAAATATGACAAAAATATTACCTATATTACCCCAGCTCCTATCACTTTTTAAAAATAAAACTAACTCAAGAACTAAAAAAAAGGATTGGTAATAGCTGCGAATTACATTCCTGTTATTTCAATGCTAGTTACCAATTTTTTTTTCTAGTAATCTTTTTATTATACACGTTTTTAAATAAAGCATTAATAACAGCTGGAATTGGATAATTAACTGAATTTTATATTAATTCCTCCAAGTTTGACTCTGCTTTCAATATTTATATTAAATATATTTTTACTTAAAATTGTTTTCATAAAACATTTTTTTTCAAAGGTTAGCTAACAAGCGTAAATAGCCATAATAAAATCTTTAACATTGGAAACAAATTCTTTAAAGCTTGATTACTTTTTTTTTTTTTTTTTTTTTTTTTTAATTTCTCTTTTACTCCGCGATACTCCTACAATATGTTAAAAACAGGGTTGGAAAAAATCATAATTTTTTTTAAATCAAAAAATCAAATTCGATTTTTTTTAATTTTAATTGTTGTGTTTATATATATATATATATATATATATATATATATATATATATTTTGCAATATACATGGAACAGTTTGTTATAAGTAACATCTTATCGATCTAGTATATTCTATACACTGATTACCTAAAATTAAATCTATAAATTTTAATCTAAACACATTCTATTATTTTGTAATTGGATAGTGCAAACTAAATAAGATGTAAATTTAAAGAACATATTAAATATTCATTTAATGCAAACTATTTATTTTAAAAAACCCCAAAAAATCACAATTATTTCAATATTTTTTTAAGCAAGGAATTATGAATTTAACTGTTTCAGTTTGTATTGTGTTGATAAATACCAAACAAAAAGTAAAGATTAAAAACGTTTTATGTATTATACTATTGAACTGAATCACTAATTGTAGTAGTGTACATTTATGTTTTTGTATGTTCTATACCCTTTTTTGTAGTAACATGTTTTGACTGTAATCAAACGTCTGCGGAACAGTTTTGAAGGTGCATTTTCTGGAAAAATTCATTTCCCTTGGACTTTTTCCCTCTTATTGTAATTGCGCCCCAGATACAGCAAGTTTATTTAAACAGGCATTATTGTTAAAACTAGATTCAACTAGTAATTTTAACTACTTTATTTTACACGCACACCCTCGTTCAAGAATTCAAACAATATATCGCATTGTTCGCTGAACAGCATATAAAGCTATAATTATGTAGGTTCAAAAACAAGCCATTAATCACACACAAGACTTTTGCATTTTTCAATCTGCATTTATTATATAGTATTGCAGCTCAATGTACAGCATTTTCAATAACCGACTGCAGCCGTCGTATATTTGGCATCAAAGTACATTCTTAAAACTCTCTCTACAACCAACTGTCGACACTGCAGTCGGAGAAATATATATGCATAAAAACCTTTATCAGGGAGAAAACACCAAGAAAACCTCCATCCACATAAAACAGCACAGGAAATGAAACAGCAAGGAACGATGCTGACTGCAAGCGAAAAGAATATCTATGCAACAAACATCGAGACAGCTCATTGGGGAAAATTTTAAAGTAAAGGAATGATTAAGATGTCTCCATGAACAGTTGTCTCTTGAAGTTAACTTTATTGAGATTGTACTAGCTTTGTGACTGAATTATTCACCAATTTTCATCAAATGGAGTAAAACCTGAAAGCAGGTTGGCAATTCTAATTATTTCGTAAAAGGAAAACGTTAACAGCAGTTTAAAAATTACCAAATATGTTTAGTCTTCAACAAAAATGTATACCGTAGCGTTATAAAATCAAATATATTCAATAATGAAGAAACTATTTTAAACGAATATCTTCACATTTTGCAGTGTCTAATATATGAATTCAGTTTCAACTGCTACAGATAAAAAAAAAAAGAAACCTTCCACTGAATGACTAAAATTATCCTGTTAATCAGCACAGTTTACCAATAAAAATATTTAACATAAAAATATTAAAAAGCCAGTTAGTTCGACAGTAATAACTTGTCTATTTGGAAATTTATTTTAAATCCAACAGTTTTGAATTTAAAATATTAAAGAAAGAAAAAATATGTATTCCAGAACTTCGTACATTTATTTAAATATTTAATATGTTTTTCAAAATTCCCAAAGTAATACATATTACAGGCACTAAAAGTTTTGCGTATTTTAGAACTTCATATATATAGGCACTTGGCTTCTCACAATTAAGTACAGTGAAAAAAAAAATTTTTTTTTTAGTAAATTCCTTGCTGTTTCAAAACTAAATAACACAAATAAACCATTAACACAAGATTCATAGTAGTAATAATTGAATCATACATAAGGCAGACAGACTACTGGTTAAAGCAGTGAACTATCTTTAACTTGGCATCATATATCACAGTTCTTCTTGGTGAAAATATATTTTGAAATCAGCTTTGTAAATTTCTCAGAGTACTTTTCAATAATATTAATGGATAATATACATACTGCTGTGAACATATATAAAATATGTACTCTGATTGTCAGACTCAATGAAGGACAAGTAAGTCATGTGCAAAGATTTCATTAACAGAACTCTGAACATGTTTCGACAAATCTCAACAAAGAAATAAATGTGACGAATTAGAAAAAAATTAATCTAAAACTCTAGTTTTAGATTCTAAAAAAAATTTTAAGCTAAACATGAGAACATATGAAACAACCCAGGAGTCAAAAACAAACAAAATGCATAAAAACTTAAGAAAAAGGTATAAAATTCCATAGTTTGTATTTATTCAACAATACTTTTCATGCAGAACAAACTATTTCCACTACTGTGGGAGAATGGTTTAATAAATAGAAAATAAAATTAAGCTAATAAAAAAATTCCTCTTGATAGTTTAACTCTGTATAACGGAAATTTTTGAAAGTAAGAATTGAAGAATTATTTTAAATGTTTATGTCCTGGGTTAGTTTCAAATATATTTTATCCTTAAATTCACATGTGGAATATGAATTTTAACATTTGCATTTTTTAAATTACAGATTAATTTGCATATACATATACCTTAATGTGGCACATATCAACTAGGTAACAGCACATTATACTCTAGCTTTGTTCAAAGGCATTTTTTTTTTCACTCTCTGTAGAATAGGTAAATGAAGAGGTTTGGGAACAAATAATTATGAATGATATATGAAAATAAAAGATGACAGTTCTATTGCTGCATAGATGCTTACATAGGGTGATCAAACAATGTATGCATAGTACGACATTTTTAAATATGATGTTATGGTGGGCCAAGAAAACTTATGAAAGCCAGGGATGAATTATGCATAGTTATGGAAATGCCCATTATATTATCAAAATATGGGATTGATGAAAAAAAAGACGTAATTTTATTAAAATAGCTTAATGTGAAAAATTAAGATCTAAGTAATCACAAGACACTTTAATGCGAATGATGAATTAGTTGTTGTATTAAATGAAAAAAAAAAAAAAAAACAACTAGAAATTCTGCATAGATTTAAAAAGCAATTTTAAAAATTGTCAAAGAAAATAAGGTAAATACAAATTTAAACAAGCAAAAATTAAATTATATTAATTTAAAAAAATTAGTTTAACTAATTAGATATGCTAATTTGAAAATCTATGCAGATGATCACCCTATAGCCAGATTGAAGCAAGCTGTTTCTGAAAAAAAAAAGTATTGCTTAATTTTCAAAACATCTGCCTCAGTATAAAAAGCAAATCTATATTGCTTTACATATTCATATAAAAACTAGACTAGAAATAATGTGAGGTCAATAAACACGTTTCAGTAGTTATTTCACACATGACTTAGTAATAAATTATCATTGCACCTATAAGTGTGATGTATTAAAGGTGGCATTTGACCTAGATTTGCATAGTAGAATGCCACAAAATTAATTTAAATTATATTTTTAAAATATAAAACTTTTCCTAAATATTTTATTAAATTATATCTTCAATAAAGATAACAAAATGGGTTGCTTTTAAATTATGATACAAACACTGACCAGAAATTATTAAGAATTCAGAGCTTTTTACTTTTAAAAACAATAACATGGAAAGACTGAACATAAATATAAGTAAAACATTTTGCTTTTTTACAAATAACTTCATAAAATATGTTAATTTTAAAAAATTATTTAGAAGCAACCCTTCTTGACTCTTTTACAATTGACAAAAATTTCTGATAAATATAAAATGAAAGAAAACAATTCATACAATGCTTTGCATTCTATAACATTTTGCAGTGCAAAAATTTTATTAACATTTCATTTTATATATTCTAGGCTATAGAAAGTATGGTACATAATCTCTTTCCTATTTTTTACTCATCTCACACTTTGTTAGGAAAAACCCGCACTTACTAAAATTGGGCAAGAGTTCATTCTACCAAATAACTATACAAGCATCTCAAGATTGAGTTTTTTGACTATGTTGATATACAAATTGAACAAAAGTTTCAATTATTACATTGGTCCAATGCAATATTTTATAAATGTACATATTTAAATACATATAACATTACATATTCTTTACAAATATCTGAAAATTTCAAACAATCTTTAAAAAATTAAGCAAACTAAAATGCCATATTGAGCTTTTACAAAATACCTTAATTTGTACTAAAATATTGATTTACAGAATATAAAATTATTTCTGTGGCACAAAAATGAACTTATGTTACAAAAGAGAAGGCCACAAAGAGCAAATAAAAAGAACAAACTTTATATGAAGGCTATAAAACATACACAAATGTGAACTCTTTTAGTATTTACAGAAATATATTAAGATAATATATTTAATCACTCAAGATATGAAATAATTTGCACTAATTTAAATTAAACAATGTTAACTCAAAAATAAACTGTCATTTATAAATTCTTTAAAAGCTTTGATTTTAGATAGTGTGTGCTTGAGTTCAGAAAACTATATAAATAATGCAAATAATACTAAGATGTTTGAAACTGAAAATAAAGGTAAATTGATCAACTTTCAAAAATCTACTTAACACACTTGCCCATAACTTTTCATTTTTCAACTGCTTAAAACCAGCAAGTCAAAAATAAAGATAGAAGATATGACTAAATGGATTTTAAGCGAGCAACAATTACAAATATAAGTATATACAATCTTTCACAAAACACAACCACAAGTCCGTTATTCTAGATCCTATGTCATGAGGGTTAACTTTCCCTTCCTCTGTTATAACACTGTACACTGAAGAGAAAAATGTTCAATTTAAGCTAGATTACTTTAATCAATCTTTATGAAACACTAGGAAAATATATTTTATTAGTTAGGCATATCTTGGTCCCTTCTTTCTCCCCATCATTAATACCTTTAAAACAACTATAAAAAAAATTTATATCAATTTTTGTTTTTAAAAATGGTATACATATTTTTTTTCGTGTTTTTAGAGCACACAACATGCTAAATGAGTAAAAATAATAACACAAAATAATGAAGGAGAGTCATTTTTCTGTAATGGGCAAAAACGTGAGTGTATGAGAAGCACCATACATATATATTGAAGCAGGAAGGGAAATGCCATACATCCCTTATCACTAGCATCCAAAAGGCACCGAACATGGGAGATTCGACAGAAAAAAAAAGAAGGTAAAAATGATCAATAAATAGTCTGATGAAGAATGCAGCACTTTCCAGAGGGAGTCATTTCCGTAGAGAACATTTTCTCTCTTCAACGTACAACCAGAGAGAGGAGGAGAAAGGTGGAGGGCAAAGCTGAGGGTAGAGGGAGGGAAATGATTGACGCTCAGGAGGATTCGAGGGACGCCAGAAGGCTGTGATAAACAACTGAGTCTAGGATGGGGACCCGGGGTGGAAATGAGCTTTCGGAACTGGCATCGCGACTAGTTCTGTATTGGGTCGCACATTGGGATCCACTGTTCGAGACCAGCCGACGAGGCTGGGGGGTAGCAGGGATGGTGCCGCCGCTCGTCCGCCGCGCGTGGAACGACGAGGAGGCACTACTATTATCCGTGGCGGTATCACAGGACGAAGGGCTGCTGCTGCTCGAGTAGCAGGTGGTTTGTCCGTCTCGAGACGTCGACGGCGCCTCAGAAGTGTCCATGGCAGCAGCAGCGGAGTGCCTGGAGGAAGAAGAGGGCTCGTCCTCCTGATTCGTAGGTATAGGTGTGGGTGCGCGCCTGTCAGGGATGGTAACGCGCAAGAAGTCCTCGCTGATGCCGAACATTTCGTCGCAGGATGAGTCGTCGAAGGAGTCCGAGGAGGTCTTGGAGCAACAGTCAACAGCCGTCGCAGCTGCGGATACGAAACCGAACCTCTGGTGCTGCTGCTGCTGCTCTGCAGCGAACCTCTCGTTGAAGGCATCCATGCGTTGCTGCCTCTGCCGCAATTTGGCCTGCCGTTCGTTTTTGATGTCCGTGTGCAGCCGCTTCACCGTGTTGTTTATAACCACCGAGCGGTGCATGCACAGTTCCGGGTCCTCGATCTCAGCCAGCTTGGCCACTGACAGCTTCAGCACACGTTTGCGCTCGTCCTTCCACCGCTGCCTCGAGTTCCACATCTGAGGGCCACGACGACGGGGCACGTATTCCTCATCGTCCGGTGTTGACGAGGCATCGTCCTCTTGGCCATCTGACGACGACGAGGAGGATGAGGAGGATGACGATGAAGACGAGGAGGAGGATGAAGAGGACGATGACGACGATGGGGGCGAGATGACGCCGGATTTTAGAGGACTGATGAGATCTTCCACGACATTCGTGCGCAGTTTCTTCGTCTGGGAGGATTGTGAGTCACTTATCTTCCTTTTTAAGTCTGTGCCATCTACGGAGGAGAAAAGAAAAAAAAATGAGTCTAAAAACCCGCAGGGTACAATCATTAGATATTGCAGCTAAAACTGGTTTAAAAAAAACAGACAAATTAATGTATAAAAAAATTAAATACTGAAAGACAAAAGATAATGTCACAAAAGATTGTTTTACTTAGGTTTTGCTTGGAGCGCTGATGTTTCTTTTTTATTTTGACATAAGAGTTCAGGGCATATTACTTAAGGCCGATTGTACGACTACGAATAACCACGCCAATCTGCGGACCTCTGGTTTCGAAAGGCAGCGCCCTACCTGCTCGCAAGTAGTTGGTATAACCAGGGCTGTTACTTGAGGTAATTGAGAAAGTTATGATATAGCGTAAGTGAATAACCATGACGATACATGGTACAAATATCTTTCTAATTACTGTGGCTGAAACTATGATACCGTCTCAGTATGGTGAGGGCTATAAAAATTGGGTGCAACTTATAAGCATTATTTTCATTTTATACCAAAGAAAATAAACCAATGAGGCTTTAAAAAACGTCCATTCACAAAGAAAAAATAATAGCCTCTAATTCATGTCTAGGAACAATAATTATTTATTAATGAAAAAATTCCAGCAGTATAGAGATGTAGCATAAGAATGAAAGGTAACAATTGTGAAGTTCCCGTCGAGCAAAGTTAAAACCTGACAAATTAAACTAATGAGTAATATTTTTTCATATTTGTACACAATATTTTTATGGAGTTGATCATGTTTATGTGTTAATTAAAAGAATTACCACCCCTAAGTTAAACACTCTACTTAAGAAATGCAAGTAAATATGGAGACTAAGTTAGCGATTGAAAAGATTAATGGAAGAAAATACATATTTTTAAAAAAACAATGTTAGAGAACCTATTTATTGCATCCAAATCATTTTTAATGTAGATGAAAAGTATTTAAATCATCGTTATAAAATAATACAAAAATAAAGTACACAGATAATCAACAGGGTTAAATAAAAAGTTTACCACACAACAGAAAAAAAAATTACCACAAACCAAACATCTATCGCAACCTAAACTTGGCAATAAATCCTTGACCCACAAATATTTGATAAACGGTGCTCGATAGTAAATGTACCCCTCCTTAAAAGAAAAAAAAAAAAAGATCCCCCTCCCTCTCACTGCATTAGATTAATCCACAGAGAGATGAGCCTCGAGGCACAGCTACCACAGCAAAAACGAGGACAATGTCAGCTGAGTTTGAACGTGGGAATTGAAATCAGGGCAAGGTGTCACACACAAGCCCGAATTGAGGCCATGCAGAGAAGGTGAACTGGCGATTCTGATATGTGAGGTGTTTGGGTAAAAAACCAGTAACGATGGGGAACGAAGAAATGCTCAGACACGGCAGAAATACCTATCAGCCTAGTGGCTATATTTATTTGAAAGGGAAAGTGACTTTCGCCAGTATCGCATACAGTGCCATTTTATCTTCTTAACAGAATCAAAACAATACAGTTAAATACTATACTACTTGTGCATTAAAGGCAAGTTGGCGTATCTATTTAGTTACAGCAACTAGTAACCATTCAAAATACGAAATACGTTTTCAATAAATTAGTTTTCATGAAATACAAGATAAAAAAATCATAAAGTGCATTAATGGCATATTAAACTTTAAGAACACACACACACACACAAAAAAAAAAAAGAACTATAAGAATTAATAAAATATGAAATAACTGATTACAAAACTTATTAAATATTCTTAATAAACAAAAACTTATCAAAAAATTAAAATTTCCCTTTAAAAAATAAGGCTGTTTTACATTAAAATTTTATAACAAAAACAGCCAGTTTAATAATATCAGTAACTTCTTAATAACTTACAAAAAATACAAATAAAAAAAAGAAGTAACCACAGTTCTTTCTTTATCCCAAAAGTTTAACAATGTTTTTAAGTTATAATGAAAAATACTTTCTTAATATTACATTCAAATGCAATTTCGTCAAATAGAAGACTACGTACTTAAAAATATATTTTTGTCATGTTACCTTTACAAAGTTTTACTTCTCTAAAAGGCTGAATATAGGTTTATTCAATTTAATTACAGATGGTAAAATGCTAACAAATCAATATATTGTATCATCTTTATTGAATTGTAAAATATACAAGCAATTAAATTATCATTTGTTACTGCAGCATTCGAAGAGAAAAAATAATGAAAGAAAATGCGTACATATATAAGTCAAGACTAAAAGTTTTTTCCCCAGTAATGAATTAAAAAAAAAAAAACTTAAAAGACAACTGTACGAGCTGCATGTGCAAACGGCCATCAAACCTAACGTAGTTCAAAAGCAAAAAGGATGCTGTTAATAATACAGAGCATTTCACATCCAGTAAATAAATGTTTAGTAAAAACAAATTGTTCAGTGGAAGCGAGCTATTCAAGAACGTCGATAGTTTCGCAATATTGCTGACGACAGACAGCGCGTGGAAATGACGTCAAGGCAAGACGTAGAAAAATTACGGAGCTTTGGCTGACGACAAAATTAAGATTACAACAGGATATTTTCTGCGTCAGCTACAACTATTTGGTTGTGTTTACGATGAAAATTTACGAAATCAGAAAATTGTGATAAACAAAAATGTAATAAATTACTTTGAATACTTGCATTCAACACAGAAATGTAGTTCCTGTTATTTATATTCAATAACCAAGAGGAGGAAATTCTCAAATATTTTTATATTGTTTAGAAAACTACAAGTTGGAAATAACCATGAACAACATAATATATACGATATAAGAAATGAACTTATGTCAAATGAAACCTAAAGGATTAAAAGTCTTTTCATAATTGTGAAAATTCCTGAACTAAAAATTTATTATTTTAAAATATATACAGTTAATTTTGATTGTCTTAGAATGGCTATTGCAAAACCGTTGATTGAAAGTAAATACTCTAAAGATCTAAATCTGTATTTACTCAGTTTCATATCGTATAATTTGAATCCGGTAAGTGTTCCAAAACAATATTTAAGGACATTTAAAGAAAATAGAAAGGGAGGATGAAATATTAAACAGCGTTATACATATGGGCACATTACATTAGTACAGGTATTTTATTTTAAGCATAATACATGTATTTCCAGAACCAAAAGTATCCATTCAGATTTATTATAACATTTTATTACTCTTGACCTTTGTGCAATTACACTTTAATTGCTGCCAGAGCTCTCTTTAATCAGCTCGCAAAATGACATCCCCACAAACACGCTCCCCCTCCTCATTCCGCGCCAAAACCGGGTCAAATTGTCGTAATCCGACGGCTTACACGTGTTAGAAAATATATAGGCAAACAGAAGCTTAACAGCAAGATTGACAGCAGTGGTGGCACATTCCTGTTTAGATGACAAGTCAGATACAAATGCGAGTCTGCATGTTCTTTTTCAACGCGATGCATAGAATACAGAGATAATATTTTTTATAGTCTTAGGGAACACTCAAGAACTTGTCGGATCGAGACTAAGCAAAACGATTTTAGTAAGAGTTAATGTTTTATCAATTTAGTATCAATTTTGAATCAAACTAAAAAATTTTATAGTATCGGAACAAAGTGGAAATATTCATCAATGTGTAACTTTTTTTTACACCTCTAATAATGAGATAAAATAATTTTAAATGATTAAAAAAACTATACTTCATCCTCAAAGCATATTTAGGCAATATTAGCAAATTTATTGTCACATTTAGATTTGCATTAAATTATTTGTCTGTTACTATTTAATGATATATGCAAAACTTTACTAATAAACGATTCCCATAAGCATAATCTTATAGGCAAGATTATTTTCTGTCAACTTTTATTTTTAATATAATATTTAGTTAATAATTTTCAGGGTAAAGTAATTTTTAAACAAAATTTAGTCCTACAATTTTATTAACATGTCTTAATTGCTTAAATTCGATATCACTGAGAAAAAAAATTCTTATGGTTCCAGAATAAAAATAATGCTGTATAAAACGAACTGTTTAAATTATTTATTGTCAAAGTGCATTTGACTTTATCGTAATAAATTTATCTGTACAGTTTCTAGATAACTAAGTAAAATTACTCATAAAGCGTATGAGAAGAGATTCACTTAAACGAAGAAGCCAAAGAAATTTCGGATCAATAAATTAGAAAAGTCTACGATTATCAGCTCAACAATTCAATACTATTTACGGAGCGAAATCACTACTATTTATGACTACTCATTCCGTCGACTGCTACTGCATCCTTGCTAGAATTCATAAATTACTACAATCTTAATTTGCAATTCATATCGACTCAGACGCTAAATGAAATTTGACAAAGGACGCCATCTAGTAGCATTTTAAAAGGCAGTCGTAACCGAATGGGAATCGGAACAAATTGAAATCGAAAATTTAGATGTTTTTGAACGCATATTTTAAAATTGTAATTATGAAATATCTGCAAAATTGTTGTCTCGTATTTAATAGATTGTAGAATGTTTTTCATTATTTTGTCTTCCCTATCTCCAGAAATGTAAGGTTTTTGATCATTATAAAAAGAATTAGTATCACATGCTTTGATCTTGCATGATCTTTCAAGAAATTAGACATGGACTTAGAGTTATACGACTTTAATACAATAGAAATTTCATTGTACGCTAAATACTTAGATTTTTGGACTAGAATCAATACATAAATAGCAAATCATCTTGCTCTAAAATTAAGCAGTTACATAAAAAAGAAGAAAAAAATGGTAGTGAGTGAAAAGCAGATGTTCCATCTTTATCATACTGATTATATAAAACAGGTGGCTTTTTCATACAGTGAATGACCGCATAAGCGAAAACAGCTGTTTATAACTCGCTTTGTGTGCTCTAGATTATCTTAATGACAGCGACATTGAAGGGCAATGCTCAAACATAGTAAAACGACAAATTAAAAAATTATATAAAGGAGATGTAATTTACATATTTGAACTTATTTGTATATTAAAAGTTACAACAATAAATAAGTAGCAACGAATTACTAAACCATAAATGTCAACTAAACGTCAGTAACATTTACGTAATGTTTTTCAAGCTAGACACGATCTGTTTTTGTAGATAACAAATACTGCACAAGGGAAACATGTTTAAAATTAGATGACTTTCTTATCCAGTAATTTAATTAATTTTCAGTTCTGAACTAGTATGTAATTCGTGATAATCAGTTAAATTAGTTGTGAGCATTTATGAAACGAGAACACCCTACTGAAATAATTTTTCTTGACAGGACAAAACTCTTTCTTAACTTAGAACTAATATACGTGTATTAAATACATAATAAAGTTAATTCATTTAGTACTGCACACTTCAGGAATGTTTAGAAAACGTATTTCATCACACTAGAAGTCACAATTATATAGGTGTTTTTTGAGGGAATATTCACAAACTGCTAGATTGTCATGTGACCTTCGCTTATCAACCCTTAAAAAAATACAAAAACAAACTGATCAAATTACGACTCTGATAGTTTAATAAATTACCCTCCGATTTTTTCTACCAATAGAGAAAAAAAAATGAGAAAGTGCATTGTGAAAAATCGCCTCACACTAGGTGTCCCGGACATCGCACTGTTAGAAGTTAACAAGAAGTAGGTCTTGAATGTGAACTATTTCCGCTTCGCTAGCGCTGCCCTTTGGCACTTCCTACTTTATTGGTGCTGTCAGGTAGCGCCATCTACCGAAAATTAAGTGATGTGAATTCCATACGAGATGGAAAATTATGAACTCCCACCACTGTTATGTTTGATATCAACATTAAACAATTATTTTTCCAGACAACATTATAAAATTACTAATTATTTTATAGGAATTTGACTAAGGAAGAAATTCTTTGTACGTACCAACAGTTTTTCTTCAAAATCAAATTTTTATCATTTAAAGTTAGTCATGGCATTGTATTACCAAAAATATTTTTTCAATAACTGGTAAATAATAAATCTCTCATGAGGTCAAAATTAAAAATACATGAAAGTACATGCAAATGAAGAAAAACTGAGAATCAAATAAAAATTCTATAAGCGCTGCTCGAATTCAATACTTCATTTTTTTATATAAGTGAAATCTTAATAAAAATTTTTATGGTTAAATTAAAATACACTAAGAAAATAAATTCATAAGACATATCGAAAACAAATATTAACAGTAGATACAGGGAAATATTTAAATTTGAGTTTAACAATAACTCGCATCTGGATATAGAAAAATAATGCGATTGAATATCAAAGTTTCTAGCACTATTTAGTCTAAGTAATGTACATCTTCAACAAATGTCATTCAAATACTTATTCAGATAATCTACATTCTTTTCAAACTGGAGTCAGTCGGAAGGGAAGAGGGGGAAACGGCCTTCTGCCGAAGCGTAAATTGGCAAACCTAGTCAACCAGCTGGAATAATTGTCGCCAAATAGAGCCAAGAGGGATAACTCATTCAGCAACTCTTAACTGTGGCTTTTTTATTATTATTATTTCGCCCGCTCACATGCATTACGTTTATTATAAACTGAAAAATTAAATTCATATACAGCACAATTATTGATATAATTCAACCAATTTCTTAGTTTAATTAGGAATCTTAAATTGAGAACGTACATTACTTATTCTTTAAACACATTTCAGGACTAAGAGCTTTGCAAATATCAATTCAAAATTATCAATTAAAATTGTATATTCCAAATTATTATTTACTTTTAATGAATAATAAACATACTCAATTTTTAAGAAATAATCGATAAAAATGATGTTAAGCCATTATTAACATTGGCACGAAAGTTCCATTTTTTTACATATCGGGAAAAAAATCGTATAAAAATATAAACTCAACTAGAGTGATATAAATCTTGAATCATGATGAAGTGAACTGCCATACATTATATGTCATACATACAAATGAAACTTAGAACGGCACTCACCAGATGGCGACTTTGTAGAAAAATCGTCAGCTGGAGTTTCATAGACGTTTATGTCCGAATTCCAGTCCGTCATGAGGGCGGACTCAAAGTCTAGGGCTTCCCCGTCAAATACACAGGGCATGTTAGAGTTGCGAGCACCACCGGAATACACAGGAGTGTTTCCGATTTGATCAGGGCCGTAAGGCAAGACGAGGGTCATCTTGCACGGTGCTCATGGATTGAAAAAAATAAATAAATAAATAATTCCAATTATTTTTTTCACTTTCCTTTTTTTTTCCAAAAATATTATATCTTGATACACAAATTCCAACGCACTTAATAAATCCAGAGAGTGGTTCACAACGTATGCAGTAACAAATAATCCAATGCACCAACGGATATGCACTAACAGGAAATGCAAAAACTCTATCAAAGTTGGAGATGCACACTTTTGCGACCGCACGCGTCTACGTCACTGACTCAACTGACGATACTGCCTGCAGTCGGGAAGGCTGGCAGCTGGTCGACTACAATTACGTGCGTGGGCGCGTGCGCAAGCTACTGCGTGAAGCGCCATCTATTGAGGATAAGAGTAAGTGATGTGATGGGTTATTTATTCCGATAGCTCTCGGGATTTTGTTGACGAAAAGGCGACTGAGCAAGTGAAAGTAGCGATTAACTGTTCTTTTATAATACTCTCAGCTGAATAAGTTAAAACGACTCGCAAGGAGTAGCTAATAAACGCTTTCATTATTTGTAAAACAAATTGCAACGAATGAGCGATATTAACAGATAAATAAATAAATTTTGAAAACAATCGATAGAGCCAGAAATTTATTGGGTAACAATTTTATGAGCTTTTTTCTTGCCGTAAAACTTATAGAAAAGTTCTGATTCCGTTAGAAAAATCCTAATTTTCTCTCCCATTTCTTTTTTATTTCTATTCTGAAATACTGAAAATCACTTTTCTTTAATTTCTATTTCACTTTTTTGTTTTTTTGGACGAGGTGTGTCTGTGTGTGTTAATTCTTCCGAATGTTATTGTTTGGAAAAATAAGAGCCAAAATGCTTATCCTGCCAAATCCTCCGACTATCAAATGATTTATTTATTAATATTGCTATTTCATATTTACGACGAATCCGAATTTACTGGTTCATATTTTATAACAATTTTTAAGAACTGATTTATAGAAATGAACTTTTAAGAACAACTTTTATCTGATTTCTGAACACATAAAATGATAATTTAAACTTAATAGTCATAACGTAATTGGTGATTTCTTATTGTTATTTGACAATTATTTTGTAAGTTTTCCGTTCTAAATACTTAGAAGTAATATTTTTTTCACACATGAAAATGACTTATAAAAATAAATACGTGATATTTGTTTTAATTCGTAAGTATTATTCTTGAATTGGTTTGGACAGTGGAGTACGCAGAATTTTATCAAAGGGGGGGGGGCTTCATCATTCTAAACAATAATAGCCCGCATAATTTCTACTAAAATTTTTGTTTGCCATTTTGTCTGAGCTCAAGGGGGTGTTTAAACCCTTAACTCCTTCCCCTTGCTTACGCCCCTGGGTTTGAAACGCTATGGTATGATTTTTGTAACACCAGCCAATTCCAAAAGTCTACGAACATTCATGCCAGTTGTGGGATTTGAACAAAATATTTTTTGAAAGAAAGAATTGTATGTTTTAGACAGAAATTTAAAAAAATAATCAGATTCCCCTCCCCCCACATGCATTTTAATTTTTAATTTGTATTATACACGAAAATATGTTTTGTAACTTTCTGTTATACTAACTTTCTTCTAAAGCTAAAATAATTACACGTTTCTTATTACATTGTAATATGGCTTACAGACTGTGACAGGTGCTTATTGACGATAACTAGTTTACACGCAATCTATTTCTGGAAATCGTCTAAATAACGTTAGAGTGTTTCGATTTGTGTGCGTATATACATATACTTTTAATATGACATAATGAATTTTACTGGTTTGTCTTTCAAAATTCCCTTACCAACTAGCCTTGATTATCTACCATCATTTCTGATTTCACCACTTAAACACAATCGCTTATCAGATTATCCACGCGCAACCCTCTGACGTGGGCATTTCCCTTCCTCTCTCCTCCCCCGTACACGCGCACCCACACATCCACTCTTCCTTTCACAATCGGCGATCACAAAATCGGCAATCGAAAAGAGGCAGAAAATTAGGGCGATGGAAGAAGTTTGGAATCCTGACTTTGATTTTACTTCCCAGAGTACTGGAACATAACGAACTGCCGGTTCTCATTGGTCAATGCACTTGTTCGAATGCTGTCTGGCTCGTCCGAAAAAACACAAGGTCCGTGACGAAATATGGTGATGATATTGTTTCGCGTTTAAGGTCAGCATTTTCGAGGAACAGTGGAGTTTCTTTGGAAAGTGTTGCGAAAGTGTTTTTCGCCATCTTGACAGTTGAGTAGAGTCAAGGTGGCAAACAGACGAGAGCGGAATAATTATTCTTTTTATCCAGACAGTGGAAAAAAAGAATGGTGCATTTAAAAGAACGTCTGATGGCTGTTTGTAGTCAATAATCGGTCGTAAAAGCAGTTATATGCATAGTTGAATAGCAGCGCTCTGTTGAAGCGGTTACACCAGTTCCTGTTTATGTTGCTCTGTTAAAACAACCGACGTAACAAAATTTTTCACAGTATTATGATTTTTTTCATTCTTTTTTTTTCTAAATTAAGGAAGACAATTGGATGTTAATGCTTTATACTTTACAAAGCACATGAACTTAATTTTTCAAATGTGAAATTTTGTTAAATTCGAGAGATATTATTCTATTTTAATTCTTTTTTTTTATGTTTATATGTATTGGACGCCATGTTTTAATTTGTAATGATTACTACTAGTCAATTCTTTACCTAAATATTCGATAATATCAGACATGATTTTCAATTTATTTTGCTTGTATTGACATAAATGTCTGTTTTGTACAAAATAAAGGAATCTTTATAATTTTTTTTAAAACTTATGCTACTTTTTGAGCAATCAGAATTAGATTACGGATTATTTTACCTTTTCGGTAGTCATACTACCTCAAAGTTACAAGTAGGGTCACGCTACTAAAAAAATTTCAACACCACTGTTATGATGTATCCACAGAAGTGTTGTTGAAAAGATTTACATTAAATACATAACATCGAAATGGCTTTGCTTTATTGTTTCACAAAATGCAGCAGATTCATTAAAAACACAAGTCAACAGTGCCTTATTATTATTTTTTAATCATTTTCTCTTAAACTTTTATTTTTTTTCGTCGAAGAGAGCAAACAGAAAATTTTTGCAGCTGTAACAAGATTTCAAAATCGTTGTGTTCCGGTGCTGAAGAAACGATTTTAATTCACTGGCGTAATCAGAATTAGAATCCAGCAAGAATTTTTTTTTTCCATTTTTTTTTTAAATAGTGTTTTTTTTTTTAATCTGAAAATTTATAATGGTTACTGTACAATTCTCATTTCATTCTTTTTTTATAAAATCTCATGGAAAGGTTTGATTAAAACACCCCATCCCTCAATCAAATGTATTTATAGGTGTGAACGAAGAATTGTTAACTAAATATGTATTATATAAAACATGTAAATATGATAATATTATAATAATATAATACATATTATACTAAAATATAATACATATTCTATTATGATAATATAATACATATTATACTAAATATGTATTATATCTTAAGTTTTTGGGTGAAAGGTTTAAAAAGCAATTAACAAATAGCTGCAATAAATGTTTTTTAAGGATGCATAGCATGAGTATTTTTATACCTGGTTGCGGTTTTAATGTTAAATTATATAAACAAATTCCATTCATTTGAAAATGACTTAATTACTGATAATATGAGCATTAAAATTAATAAACTGAACTTAGGTATTTTCCTCCCACGTTATATTAACAGCTATCATAACACTTTTTACTTCCCAAGATCAATGTTTATTATTCAGTATGTATGGATTTTAATATTTAAATAATATACTCCTTAAAAAGGAGGATCAATGTATCTCGACTGAATATAGCAATCATATTTTAAATTAATTAATTCTCGTCATACTTTTTAATCAACAAGTATCGAATTTCGTCTTTTTGTAGCTCTTTTCAATCATTGTCTTGTTTCTACTTTACCCGGCTTTCGAACAAGGGATTTCGAAATCTTGGGGTCAGACGTCATCTCTGGAAATGCATTTTTCCTCTTGATTCTTAGCTGCCCCAGTTATTAAAATAAGTGTAAAATATATTTAATTTATGTCATTTTAAAACATATTGAGAATTTCATCTTTTATTTCTAATAAATTTGTGTATCATTCTACTCAAATAACTAATTAATTTTGAATTAATTTAATTAATTCAAAGTAAAATTAATTCAATTATTAATTCAATTATTCATTCATTTTTTATTAATTCAATTTAATTTTTTTGAATTAATTTTACTTTTTTAAAATTAATTTGTAGATTAAAGTTTAGCATATAAGAATTCCCTTTTCGGAGAATCAAGAGTTAAATATTAGACTTTATTCAGTAAATTAATTCTCTACGTCATTCTTACAAACGAAGTACAGCCCTTGTCACAGATAGCTGATTCATGCATAAGTTGAAACCCAGTCTGATA